>CM037781.1:15720351-15770351 GCA_021229015.1 Solen grandis
CAGTTAATATCATTGTTCTAATTGTCTTCTCGGTATTCCAACCGTTAACCTTCTCTACGGGTCACGGGCACGTGGTCGCGTGGTTAAAACCAAGGCAGCTACATACCAAAGTCTTTAACCCTTTCCCTCATACAGACTCATTTTGACGCACTCAATAGGTAGTATATAAAGCCTGATCTGCAAAAAACCACAGTTAAACCTTACCAAATTTAATTACAAAATCCTCATTTCCAGACCACTGAGGAGCAGCGAACAGCATAAAACCTGATCAGCCTGCGAGTTACTCGCAGGCTGATCTGGTTTTATGCTGTTCGCATAGGTCTTTTCATGGTGTCCTCTATGAGGGAAAGGGTTAAAACAGGTAATGGTAAGGCTCCATTGCTTGGCGCTCAGCATATCAGGGTAGTCCAAGGACTGGTTGGCCCGGTGTTAGGATAATGTGACTGGGTGTGGTATCATGTCATACATTAACGGCGTGATACTTCTTGTGGCACCACTATATCTATTTCAGGCATAATCTAAAAACGACTGAAACCCTGACTTTGGGACGGTAAACCCAATATACAAACATACCACTATCTCTATTATTATATCTAAAACAGTATATCATTCAGATAAATTTTAAATGATTTTTATTAATGAAATCACCTAATTGTAAGTCTTTAAATAAGGCTGGTACCTAAAGCTTTAAAATCCATACTAAATGCTTTATTTTCTTTCAAAATGCGGAACAGCGGTATCTGTTAAACCAACATATATGCCTCTAACGTAATCTGCTTACACACAATATAATATGATCATAGAGTTTTAACCGGATTACAAAAAAAAAAAAAAAAAAAGAAGAAGAAAGAAATTTAACAGTGGGCATACCAGTTCTGACTCGAATTCCAAGAGTCATAGTTAGCGTTAAACAATAATTAAATAAATGCGGCGAATTTCACCGGTTCTTAGTTATTCAGGTTCTAATGTGACGTAACCTTGTCGTTGACTTGGATATCTTGTAAGTCATGAACCATGGAATGCATGTCTACCTGATTTAAGAATTTGAATATTACTTAGCGTTGAGTATTGTGGGGTTCGAGCCTAGTATAACATTCATTCTAAGTGCTAAACAGCTGCTTAACGACTATCAGCATACATTTTTTTCTTGTTTTGAATAAAGCTCTTGGACAAAGAATTGATTTTCAGCTATCAATACCCATCTACAGTCGCATTGTGACCCAATGCAACTATCCGTGATTGTAAAAATGAGTGGTGGCAACAGCGTTACGGACGGTATTGAAAATATATTTAGAATCATAAAACCTACATTTCTATTTTCTGTTTTTATCTGCCGTCACCTGGACGACCGAATTCACTCTTCGCGTATTCGCTAACTTCATAGGCTAAACTCTTAAGCCTATGTGACAGAACGTGTCACGTAGTACCGTAAACACCTGTTTCGGGGATAATGTATTAGTAAGTAAGTAGTAAATTGTTTATTATAGTGACATGTTTGGGCCTATATGTCACCTACAATTATAGCACATATAAATGTAAAATTATATATATTTTTAACATATTATACTGAGATAAAATATAATGACTGAAGAATATTATTAATGACTGTATTTAACCCATGTCGCCGAAATTACGTTTACGAGTTTTCCTGTGTAATTTGACCTACACATGCCGAGTTTATTTGTAGGGAAACAAAGGTATACGATGGAGAGAATTTTTTTTTTATTGCCTACTGATCATCTGTGAATGTGCGGCTTTAATGTTTCATATAGCGAACTTTCTTAATGCCTTTTATATTATACATATGCGCGCGCGCGCGCGCGTGTGTGTGTGTGTGTGTGTGTGTTGCTATATAGATTACTTCACACTGATTTAACAGTATTGACAGATAGTAATATTTTTCAAAACTGATATAATGATATTTGATTTGTTTTATCTTCACACACAAACAACGTTGGTGGATCTTTGGAGAGAGAATTTTAAAAACTTCAAAGGATATGCTTATCTTTTAAGTTAATTTGATAAAATATTTCTGTCAACCAATTCAGAATATTGGCGTGATTTCAACACATAAAGCCCACGATCAAATCTGTCTTATTGCAGTATTGAATCATATTTCATGATAAAACGGGATTTATTTATCTCCCTGTATTGTAAGCAATGCAATAGAAACGAAGCAACAGATCTAGAGTCTGAAATTACAATACTAGACAGTTTATGAGACAGAATTGCATTTCTAAATGATATTTTATATAATACACGAAAGCAATGATTTTAGAGATTAACAGTTTGTTTCTTTATCCTTTATATTTTATTCATTTTATAATATTTCACGTATACATAGAAAATATTGCTCGTTTCTTTTTTTTTTTAGTTTATTTATTTCATATTTTTTGTTAATATGCAATATTATTTCATCGAGTGAACTTCAAACATCTTGAGATGAAACAAAATATTGCAACTTCCACAAAAAACGAGCAAATTTTCTTTATTCTTTATAAGTTGGAACAATGGTAATTATATCTTTATAATTTTCACTGTGAAATAATGAAATACATATATTTATATCGCAGTAATCCACTCAAATGTATTTTACTGCGATGCATGTCGTGTGATGCATTTGGAGCTTAAACTTATACGAAAAAGGAAAGTAAAATAAACAAAAGAAAACAATGTTTGAGTTCTTACAATAAATGTCGGAGATAAATGCATAAATGACAGACACTCTCAATAAGAACCCCCATGTGCAGAGTCTTGCATAATTTGATTAAGATCAATTACTTCCTAATAAACAATAGTCATGTACAATGTAATGACTACATTCATTTTGAATGTTATATGTGTAACAATGGAATTATAAGTAATTAAGTAAGTAATTTATTTATTATAGTGACATGTGCATACAAATATACAATATACAAATACACAATACAGATGGTAATAATAATGGCACCCGGCCCAATGGGCCTATATGTCACCTAATTATATTTGACATGCAACCTGGTTAGAATCTGAACTCAATATTGAATAAGAAAACAGATGAGACATTAAGTGGCCCCCCAGGAGACCTTAATTGTTCTGATCTGGATCTGTAATGTATGCTAAGGAGTCAAAATGCGTCTTTATGTGGTAAAGAGTTAAAAAATGGTGTGCGACATCCATTTTATGAATTATGGAAACACTAATTTTATTCAGAACAGGAGTTTAACATTTCACCGAACGTGCAGTTTTTAAAGCTATTCGAGCATGCCATTACTGGAATATAAACAATGGGGCGTTCAGTCAGTTCGATTCGAGCATGCCAGTACTGGAATATTAACAATGGGGCGTTCAGTCAGTTCGATTCGAGCATGCCAGTACTGGAATATTAACAATGGGGCGTTCAGTCAGCTCGATTCGAGCATTCCAGTACTGGAATATTTACAATGGGGCGTTCAGTCAGTTCGATTCGAGCATGCCAGTACTGGAATATAAACAATGGGGCGTTCAGTCAGCTCGATTCGAGCATTCCAGTACTGGAATATTAACAATGGGGCGTTCAGTCAGCTCGATTCGAGCATGTCAGTGCCTGGACGTGGGGATGACTGAAGATAATCAGTTCGATTCGAGCATGCCAGTACTGGAATATTAACAATGGGGCGTTCAGTCAGCTCGATTCGAGCATGTCAGTGCCTGGACGTGGGGATGACTGAAGATAATGTTTGTGTAATGTGCTGCTGCAAATACAATCAAAGGAACATCTGCAAGACGATCTAGTCTGGGGTAAAGTAGAGGCCACAAATCCATTTAACCTTATCATCACAATACACGTGCTCGCTCGGGGAAAAGTGGTTGTTACAGAAGCTGAGCGCACGAGATTCGCGGCTGCGGGCGTGCCTACATTGCTTCAACAGTGGTGTGGGATATACGCAGCTGTCAGCGGCAATAAACCATCTAGCAATACTTAATGTTGAGAGCTGAGGTGTGGGGATGAAATGAACAGTAACACAGGAATTACTCTTGCTTTTTATCTTTCAGCACGTCTGATACTCTCGGCTAATTTGAAGAAACATTGATTCACCGTTTTGAGGAATGCACATGTGTCATTTTAATATGCTTTCATGAGCATCCTTTATTGCATATGTACATAAACATCTTGTTCTGAGTACTGGGAAGGCAGAATATTGACTGCTTTTGACAAGCCAAACCATAAACTTGAAAACAATGCATTATGATGTGGCCCATACGCCACCAGTAATACATAGTGCTAAATAATATATGAATTCTTAAAATAGTTTAAAATACATTTCGCCATGCTCGACACCAGAAATATTCGAGTACCTGACTAAGCCGACAAAAAGTATTACCTTAACCCTTTCCCTCATAGAGGAAACCATGAAAAGACCTATGCGAACAGCATAAAACCAGATCAGCCTGCGAGTAACTCGCAGGCTGATCAGGTTTTATGCTGTTCGCTGCTCCTCAGTGGTCTGGTAATGAGGATTTTACAATTAAATATGGTAAGGTTTAAGTGTGGCTTTCTGCAGATCAGGCTTTATGTGGTACCTATTGAGTGCGTCAAAATGAGTCTATATGAGGGAAAGGGTTAATGACAAACACTATTTGTTAAGGAGTAAAATATTTAGGTTTATAAGATTTACAAAAATAACGACATTCGTCCCTGAGTATCTAGATACATGTATTACAATGAAGCTAAGACCGGTTAGTGGGACTCAGGCGATCCTCCATTACGTTAATCGACAAATGTAAACTGCGGGGCTTTAAAAAGCGCCTCATGTATTAAACTTTAAAAGGAAAATCAGTTATCTTACTTGATAAGTAAGAAATAAAATGTATACGAAATTATTGTTGAAATATGCCTCATTGCATTTCAAAATAATTTAAAATCGTTTGAAAAAAATGAAATAAAATATTTTACATTTTCAAAGGTGACGCGTTTTTGAAGTCCTTGAGTATAATTATGTATTTTTTTCTTTTTAACCCCTGCGGTCATGAATAACCTACAAAATGCAACGGGACCCACTTTTTAGCTGAAGACAGCGTGTCGAAGAGACAGTGGTTGGTTACAAGGGAGTCCGGGTGCGATGCCCTTGTCCTTTTTACGAATATACCCATTGGTTGTATACAAAGTGATTCCTTCAATTTAATCAGAAAGGATTAATGTCGTCTATATCATAAAAACTCGTATGGTCGAATGTGTCATTTTTCTTCCGATTGTGACCCATATTCAATTTGTTATATGACAGCCTATAAAACTGTCTTTGTGTATAAACGTTATTTTTTTTTAAATCATTATTTGATTTAACAGGTATTATTTGAACTTCCGTAATATTGCATCATATAACTTAAGATCTGATTGCAAATGAAACTGCAGTAAAATAATTAAAATATAAACACGTGTTTTTGAAGTACGCATGTAATTAAAATTCAAATAGAATATAAATACACGGTTATGAAAGATAAAAAAAGAGGAAACGGTATGCGGGGGATTGATTTCATACTACATTAAAATATTATTTGAAAACCACTGCACCATGCACGAGCGTCTTGAAGTAGTAGTTTTAAACGCTCAGCTGTTTCCTCTTACGGACAGACGTTCTGGAGGCGTTCTGTTGCGGTATTTGCCATATCACAGGTGGGATATGAGAAAACACAGTTTTCGTTAGTTTAAGGAGGCACTATGCAAACTAGGGCATTGGGGTATGACAAGTATGCATCTCTCAATATTTCCAGCATCTCTGAGGGATGCATATCCATGGGACTTATCCATTTTTATGTTCTAAATCCCATAACTGATGTCTGCAGTTTGTGTTCCAAATCCCACCCAGACCCTGCAGTTTGTGTCCTAAGCACACACACCTAAGCCTGAATATTGTGCTCTAAATCCAGCATATGCATTCGGCATTTAGTGTTCTAAATCCCCATGCAGAGCTTGCAGTTTGTATTCTAAATCCCATCCAGAGCATGCAGTTTGTGTCCTACGCACACCTAAGCCTGAAGATTGTGCTCTAAATCCAGCATCTGCATTCGACACTTAGTGTTCTAAATCTCCACGCAGAGCTTGCAGTTTTGTGTTCTAAATCAATGACATTTTGAAATCCCGAGATACTTTCTTTTCCACTAAAAATCTTAAAATTATACCGAATCTATTTCTCGGCAATGGTACCACTCTAACACGTAGACTCATTAACAAGTTCCGACCTCGGATGGACAAGACATCGATTGTTGTATTATCTGCACTGCACTCAGAATCCTAGCATTCATACATGTATACAGAATGAAACAAATGTGTTCTGAGTATTATTAACCAGATAGCAATACCACCATGAAAATAAAACCCGAATTTTCGATAGACTTTGTTTATAATAACAAATTGTCCTTCTTAGTCATCCAATTAAATGCTTGAATTTCGTTCAAAATTATGAAACTGAAGAATATATTGCATCAAACGAATCGTGAGGTCTTGCTATCGATCGTGTACGGTGCCTACGTGGCCGTTGCAGATTATGGGCGGAGCTAGTTGCGAAGGCGACTGCATGACGTCATGATTTGCTCGCTCAAAATATTAATGTACCCAACAACACTGATTCTGAACCGTACTTAACGGTCAATCAAACGGAAGGCGAGTTCATTATGCGGGGTCAAAGGAAAAGTTTTATGGCAAATATATATATTTTGATTGTTAGCGCTCCGTTTTGCGATATATTCTATAAAATATAATATATAAAATATATAATATATAATTTTATATAATAATATAAAATATAAACGATAACTAATACGTGCATATTGTGACATTGTAAACAATATGTCATCTGATATGAGGCTATTACATTTTTCTAACTCGCATAGCTACCGACAATACACAAATATATGCACTCATTTACAAAAGAAAGTTTCCACACAGTAATGTTTAATTTCTAGATAGAATATGATTTGTTTTAGGCTGCAAACATTTCTCTGAAGCATCAATACTTCCCAAAAAAAATGCATATCCTATAATAACAAATGTATGAAGGTTCCAAGGCGATGCAAAAAAAAGTAGTCGTAATATGAAATGGTAACTGAAAATATATCATTAAGAATGAAATAAATCTGTTAACAGGAAAAGATATAATATTCTAAAATAAGTAGTATCATCATCATCATCATCATCATCGACCACAACATCATTATTAACACCACTATCGCTACCATCAACTTTACTCCCAGCCGTATCTTATCTTTTTCTGTTCCGCCAATTCGCATTTTCGCAGTTGTTTATTTTTACTTATCAATACTGATGCATATAATTTTATTTATCTTTATGGCGAAAATGAAAATAAAGACAGGATATCATTAATGTCAACTTCCCATTTCCCAAATTCATATTCACTCTCCGCAAAATCAATTCACATGTAGAAAAAAATAGCACTACATCTAGAGGCGATCACTTAGGTACATCCCAATCAATACGAAAAATGTATTATTTCAATTATTATCTATTTCGGATATAAACAATGCATTAAATAAAGAAAACTTAAGTACACACTTTCTTTTGCATCACCACAATGCTGTGTTGAATGAGTGTGGAACGGATATGAAATTTGAAATCTAAAATTCATTATTCGTAAATAAACAAACAGAGAATATATATGTATAACATGTTACCAGTAACATAGAAATGACTTGATCTATAAGAAAATAATGTACTCACTATTTACATACGTGTATTATATACCTTCGCTTTCTACTCATACTTCACTCCATTAGATGCATGCTTTCTATCACTTCCGATTGTTTATTTATTATCCATTTATTTAAGCGACCAATGCATGGTATTCATCTACATAAATAATTATTAATATCGACAGAGCACTACGCCCATTATGAAGCAGGTGTGCGCTGATTGGTTCACCTTCGTCAAGGTGTCTCTCCAGACTCTGATTTTACCAACTATACTTAGCGCTAAGTAATACTTAAAAACTTTGGGGCGAAATTCATCGTTCTTGTTTCTCTTAATATATATATATATATGTGTGTGTAAAAGAAATATTTTCATTACCCTTTTTAAAGTTATTAAGGATATATATTATTAATTCAGCATGAGTGGTTTAATGCATTTCATCCAAATTTAAGAATTTAAGTTTTGCTAAGCGCTAAGTACTGCTAGTGGAAGATTTAAGTTTATTTATCTTACACCGATTGGGACACACGCTCTTACAACTTATACTCCGTCCATCGCGATGTTTCCTTGGTTGGACCAGTACTTAGCGCCTGGGAAAGTCATGAGAATTCCTTGCCCCTTACGGGGTTCGAATCACAACCCAACATTCGAATCCGCAGTCGGTAACGTTACCACTGTACCACGGTATCCTTAAAGTTTGTTAGTTATTGAGGTTACATTTTATGTACTCGAATTTTGAATTGTTTAACAAGAAAAGTGAAATGGGTTTCTACCTAATTTAAGGATTAAAACATTTCTTAGTGCTTAGTATTGTTTGTTGCTGGAATAAATGCTAGATCACATTGTACACGTATGTACATGGGCAATGACGGTGGAAAACAAATCAGATTACGGTGTGAGTGATCTTAGGAGAACAAGGGCTTGCTTTATTAATATCGTAGTAGAAGGAAAAATGCAAAGTTCAAACCCACTGTATTAAAGATATAAGAGACTACATGGGAGTAGAACATCAAATGTCTAGGGGTAAAATAGAGTGTTCCAACTGAAGAAATGTATTTGCCCGCTGACATCGCTGAATACGAAAAGAAATAAAGTGTTGGAGGAATGTAAGCTATCACTCCTTTAATTACAATAAATTCCCATTTGCATGATTCTATTTCCAATGCGATTACGGATTCTCTTGATTCTTAATTATACATAGATCAAAATCAGCGGCATACACATCTTCATGCTTAAAGTGAGGAGAAATCTGACAGAAATGTGAGGAATTGGGGATGGCGCTTTGAGCAGTCATTCTTCTATCATCACACGTTGATTAAAAGATTTTATACAAACACGTGAAACGAAGTGGCTAACCATTTGTATTTTGGCTTCACTTTTAGACATGTCATATATATTAGCATATATATATACACCCAAGGACTTTATAAACGCCCCGCCTTGGAAAAAAAATGTCTTTTTTTTTTTTCGTGTTTTTTATACTAATATAGATTTATTAAAAATGTAATGAGGCCAGCAAAAATTGGTGCATGCTTTATGTCCTACGTTTAATTACAAAAGAAAAATACGTGTTAGCGAGAGCGCTGGTTATCGAAAAAAACATCCGACCTGCAATTTTAGCAGTTCAAGGGCTGTAACTCCGGAGTGTCTGGGACATTCTTGCTATATATCAAAGTCGATCGAGATACTGTGCCAATACTCGTTGTGACAAAGAAAAGTTAAGATCGGTTCACGATTGCCAGTGTTAATTTTCCAATTTTTCATCAATTCAAGGGCCATAATGCCGGAATTTCTAAGACAGTTTTGTTGAGCTATTGTGCTCATACACATTGTGACTAAGTTTGGTAAAGACTGGTTCAAGTTTGTTAGAGTTAGAGGGCAGACACTGTTATTTAACAATTTTCATCTAATCAAGGGCCGTAACGCAGGACATTCTGGCTGGTTATCGAACTTGGCCGAGATATACTGCTCATATGCATTATGACCAAGATAGGTAAAGATCGGTTCACGTTTGTAAGAGTTAGAGAGCGGATAAACGCATTGGATGCCATCCGCCCGCCACGGGTGAATCCATACTACGTCTCGTCTGTCAACGAGGATATAAGAAGAGTAGTCAACTTGTGAAAACAAAATGATGTAAAATATTTAAGTTTTATGCATATGGCGATTTTAAAGAAGTTACCAAGTATATATACACAGCTTCCGATATTGCATAAGGTGATCCATTCGTCATGAAATCATTAAATTGGGACCATGGTCCTTTAAATGCTTAAAAAACGTCAGTGTATATGCAAGCATCCACTGACTTGGAGTTACAGTTTCTTTTGTTAAAAGTAAATAAAGATTTGAATTTACAATAAGATTCTCTGGATCACTTGATTGACCATGACAGAACTTTAACGATACATTTTGAATTGGCGAGTATTCCCGAAGACAGTCTGAAATTGGAAATACTTTGCATTTGAAAAATCGTCATCGAATAAAAATTTGTTTATCTGCTACGTCATAATTGTATGCACTCGTGATTCGTTGACGGAGATTGACGAAGATATGCGGACTATACAAATTAGTCATTTTTGCAAACAATTGAATGATCTTTAGTAAAAGAATATTTCTTATTCATGCATTTTATTAACGTCGTCAACGAGTATGCACAGACTGCCACTTGTAACAAATCTATAGCACACACATTGCTTTTCTGTCCGAAGAATATACACTGCTTTTGGAAGCATAATTGGTCTTTAAAACTGAATTCACTTCAAAACAGTTATAATACGCAGGATCTGAATTTTATTTGGTAGCTAATGTGATCGTAGATAAAAATTCCTTTCTGTCCTTCATACTTCTAAATTCTGACTGATTCTTATTCCCAGAATTACTAAATTAACCCAAATAAACAATGATGGAAATGTATATCGAAAGAAACTCTAGGTAAATTCTAAATAAACCAACCTTCGGACTCATCTGAAGACATTCTATTGGTGTTGGGTGAATGCAAATTCATCAATGTTTTTTATTATTTTAATTTGTTGTCTCGTTTGATGTTTCGTACAAAGGACTCCTGGAAATGGCATGTGAGTGACTAGTTAAGAACAAAACAGTTCTGTATACAGATCTACTAATTGGCATTACCGTTGAAAAATAGGTTAGGCGTTTTGGCTTATTAGCCAAATAAATTTTCTTGTTTTCTTTTGTAAACATATTGGAGTCTTTTATTGTCTAACGTCCGGGATAGACAGGGCTCGGTGAAATTGGTGTTTCAATACAATCAACATACAACATCAGCATTCGGTTTATTGATTATATATAATATAAACAGGTCAATTATTTTGTTTATGTTTGATTAATTTGTTTAACGTCCCGCCGACAGTATTTCAGTAATTTTGAGACTGTCTTCTTGAAACAGATTTAGTGCTGCCATACTGCAGTACCATGCTTGTAGTATCACTTTCACGCGTGGCATGATAACACACCCAATCACATTTTCATGACTCAGAACAAACCTGTCTTAGAACTTAACTTATAAGCTAAGCGCCAAGCAAGGGAACTATACCAGTATCATTTTTTCTACTTTAGTATGTCGCGGCCGGGGATCAGACTCACGACGTCACGATTCCCGGGCGGAAGCTGTAACCAATCGGCCAACGGTACCGGTCAGTCATTTTATAAAAGACCGATATTGCTTAGACATTTTATAGGCACCACACACAAGAAATTACATCTTTCTAATCTCACCATTGCTTACTATCATAAATCTCACCGGCACGGTTGTCGTGATCACTAAGTGTAATAATTTAACCGTTTTATTGCCTTTTAAAGGTCAGAGGGCAAATGATATGATGTGAGTGATGTTGAACAACATGAGGGTTTCACTTTTCAACAATGACGTCACGCTCTGATGTTTTTGAATGATGTTGAAACTAACACACAGGTTAGCTAGACACTCAGTAAAATAATTCAAATAAAAAAGCAACATAGTTGCAAAACAAGGGCATATCAACCGCAACGGAAATGGCATGCTGTTATTATTATTGCCTTAAACTAATTTTGATGTAAATCTCAACATATTTCAAAATTGCAATACACCCAAATGACCGAAATACAACTTAAAACGGAATTTGTGTTTTATGTCTTCGATTCATCATTGCGATTTGGGGATCAGGACGGTATCAACAGTGCATTCAGGTAAATAAATTCATATTTTTTAGGTATAAAACATGAAATGAACTGTTCAAAACTTCAGATAAATTAGTTTCTTGAAGCTGGCTTATAGATAGTCGACAAAGATTCCATGTTAATGCGTGTCACGGTATCTTCGTTTATCATCAGCAATTACTTCGGTCAAACACATACCTCTCGGCGGATATATCCCAGATACAATGAGAAATTACGATGTGGCAAACTCTGAAAATAAATCCTCCAGAAATAAAGATGCAGACGTTCAATATCATCTATATCTTGACTGTTTTTATGCTCCAGTCTTTAAACCATTCATACTTGATTGGCAAGAACCATATTTTATTGTGAAGTTCGGAACATTGATCGAATGCTATGTTTCAATTTCCAAAATTAAGCACTTATCGGGCATGTTTTATGTCAATTTTAGACTTCCTATCGGGACATAGAAACAAGTATGAACTCAATGCGTTTTCTGCAAGCGAAAACATCTTAGAACCCGCCCATGATTTATCTACCTTGATGGTTAAACCCTTTTTCTCATGAATATTCATGTTCAAATTTATAACTTAATTGAATATTATTTTACAAAACTTCAAATGTTATTTGAAGCAATGCATTTTTCTTTGCTGTACAATTTGTGTGGTATCTGAGCTACAATATTGCATGGGCAAACAGAGGAGACCCTAATCAGACAGCAGGGTTTTATTTGTTTGGCAATGTGTCAAAATGAATTTATATGACGTAAAGGGGTAGCACTGAATGTAAGCGCGCCCGCAAACAGACGACTTTTATATCTTGATGGACAAACCGTTAAAGTTTCCAATGAAATTTACCTGATGGTTTTTTTAAGTTGTTTAATAATTTTAACTAACAGTTGCTCTTTCATGTTATTCCGTAGGGAATGTTTATACAAGAAATCATTTCTGTTTTACTCTTTCATTAACGTTTCGGCCAAATGCTTTTATCGAAATATTAACAATGATTGTTCTCTCTACATATTCGTAATTTCTCGCAATTATTATGTCATCTGTTATGATTGCAAGAAATTAGATATATGTAGTATGATCAATTATTGTAAATATTTTGATACAGGCCTTTGAATAAAACTGCCAGGACATCAGTTTTTGAGCATGAAGAAGGGCGTGATTTTATATCTATACCGCAGTATGTCGTACAACGGAATTGTTAGAAAAATAGATAAAAAAAAAATCATAAAAACTCAAGCAGAATATTTGGGAGAAATTTAAATATAGTCATTTTTGTAATTGTTTGAAAGCAAACATCTTTAGTTTATGTCATTATAGAAAAGTTTTGGTTAATACTTTGGCAATAACAAACTGCATACGCTTCATTTGTAATGATGCTGAAAATAACTAAATCAAATTTTACTAAAATATAACAAAAATGTTTCTTAACTCACCATAAACAGAGGCGGTCATATTCAACACATGTATATGCTATGTATACAAACCCCAACCTTCCAATAATCTGTTTTATTACACTTGGCTTCAATCCTACAAATAAACTGTAAATAAATAATTATAAAATGACTTAATTGACGCGATTTTTAACAAACAATATATGTTAAAAAGTGAGACATTTGAGGGTTTTTTATTTGAGAAACAAAAATGTTAAAATACACTTGAAATATTTTAGTAATGCTTGTCTTAGAGATTGTATTGGTGGTAAAATTTTGAAATTTCAACCAGCGTATTTTTTCCAAAAGTATATATTATCAAAACTACATTGCTTAAGATATAAATATATTAATCATGGTCTGAAATTATTTTCAACTGAAGAGCAATTTCTGTTATCTGTTGTTGTTGTTGTTGTTTTCCTTCAAAAGGCGCACTTGATCTGACGAAATATAATACAGAAGGTTTCGTGTTCGTGGAAACAAAAAAAGGCTGAGTAGGACGGTCCCTCTGTACTGGGTTGAATGCTCAGGGAAGGCAAATGTTGAAGACTCAAATCACAGGTGAGCACAGTACAGTACGCCAAACTCTGTCAACAACCGCCAATTAGCTTACAATAACGATTCGAGCAATCGACAACACATTGGTAGATTTGATCCACAACTGATTAAGAAAACGAAATGCACCCTGTGCTTTCCTGAAATCATGACATGAATTTAGTCAGTTTTTAAATGCTACATTATTTCCGTAAAGATAGAAGGAAATGCCATAATGAGACGTTTGGTTGTGAAGACGTAACCATGATTTTTTTTCTACGAATAGGTATGCTATATCCCAAATTCTTTAAATTTTAAGTATAATCTGTTATATGCGAACCATGATCCTTCAATAGAAAGAAAAATAAAACTTACAGTACTAATTAATGACCCAGTGCATTTCCGCGATCGCAACTTTTCACCCAAATGGTACTCCGTAGATATTTGTAATTTTACAGCTTCTGCTAATTGTTTTATGCTTACCACCTACTGGGTACGGGTTATACTTATTACTTTTCCTACCTTTGACGAGATGTTTGCATACAGAGGTATCACCTTTACCTCATAAACTATGGCATTATTACGCAAGAATTACTCAGTAAAACTTTCCCAAGTGTTGTAACAGATTCAATGTAGTGCTTGCAGATATTGATATTTAGGAAGAATCTGAAGAAAGAGGAACTGTCGTCATTGATGCAGAAAACTTTGTAAACACCTGTATATAATATGGTGTAGGTAAAATGCGGGTAAGTCGATTCAATTCAGGCCGCCATTACTCTGCACGACAGATATCGATTATCATTAGTTAATATAATAGTATTTATTATACGTAATTCAGTGTGATACGTCCGCATCCGTTATCAACTATATAAGGCTGATAAGAATCTCAATATACGACTAAATTTATCTTCTTGTTAAAGAGGGTTTTTTTGTCTGTCATACTGTAATATTAGAAATTTTCGCGCGAGCTTAATTTCGCGCAATGCTTTTCAAGGACCATTTCGCGCTGAGTTAATTTCGCGCATTTCAAAATTACATTGCAAAACACATTATTATCTATTTTGTTCTAATCAAATCTATATATTGCCCTGCTTATCGTCTGCTAATGCATTGTTGATTTGCACGTTGGAACTCACCTTCCTAGTTGATCAAGCTAGCGTAAGACAATGATTTAAAGATGTAAAAACAAATACCATATTTACTCATCCTTATTTTTTTTTAAATGTGATAAGACCTGTACTTTATTCAAATTATCATATTTCAAAAGACTCTGTAAACAAAGTGAAAAACTAGTACCTCATATTTCATTCATCAGTCTTGTTTGCAGTAGTCACGTGACTATGATTTCACTATACTTACGATAGGAATTCCATGACACTAATGGGCCATTTTTTCTGGTATGATAACTTGCTGTGCGTTGTAGTCAAGACGATTGCCAAGTCCTGCAGAAAACAGCTGACTGCACGGTTTAAGTCACGAATACAAATTACCAGGAAGTGGTAATGTGCTGCAGAAAACGACAGCAAATTACTGCATTTTTACCAACTGTGTATTGCGTAGATAAGAAACTGAAACTGCGAATATTTACACTCATGCAGGTTTGTCAGATGCATAATTTTCGTAAACAAAATTTATTTCGCAGTCAGTATAGTCAAATGTGTTCTGATATATAAATCTACATAACTAATTAACAAAAAACTTGCTTTGATATCATGAAATACATATTATTTACATCATAGTACATATGAATTGTCAATTAAGATATATAGCAAATAAATGTATCACGGTTAAGTAAGCCATTGAATTAGTTGTTTATAGGATTCAACCAAGATGATACATTCTGTATTCAACACTGTATACAATCAAAGCAGCAAACTTCAATCATAGCCGCTATGTATGACTGTGACAGCAGGATTCAACCGTTGCTAAATCTAACCACCATATATACAGCGGTTACAGTAAGATCTAAACGTAGCTAGATTAATCCACTATATACAGCGGTTACAGTAAGATCTAAACGTAGCTAGATTAATCCACTATATACAACTTTCATAGCAGGATCCAACCATTACAAAATTAAGCTTTAACAGCAGGAAACAACTATTGCAAGATTGAGCCACCGTATACACTTTTAACAGCAGGATCTAACCATTTCAAGATTGAACCACCGTAAACACTTTTAACAACAGGATCTAAACCTTTCAAGATTGAGCCACCGTATACACTTTTAACAGCAGGATCTAACCATTTCAAGATTGAGCCACTATATACACTTTTAAACCAGGAATCTAACCATTTCAAGATTTAGCCACCGTATACACTTTTAAAACCAGGATCTAACCATTTCAAGATTTAGCCACCGTATACACTTTTAACAGCAGGATCTAACCATTTCAAGATTTAGCCACCGTATACACTTTTAAAACCAGGATCTAACCATTTCAAGATTGAGCCACCGTATACACTTTTAACAGCAGGATCTAACCATTGCAAGATTTAGCCACCGTATACACTTTTAAAACCAGGATCTAACCATTTCAAGATTGAGCCACCGTATACACTTTTAACAGCAGGATCTAACCATTTCAAGATTTAGCCACCGTATACACTTTTAACAGCAGGATCTAACCATTTCAAGATTGAGCCACCGTATACACTTTTAACAGCAGGATCTAACCATTTCAAGATTTAGCCACAGTATACACTTTTAAAACCAGGATCTAACCATTTCAAGATTGAGCCACCGTATACACTTTTAAAACCAGGATCTAACCATTTCAAGATTGAGCCACCGTATACACTTTTAACAGTAGGATCTTACCATTGCAAGATTGAGCTACCGTATACACTTATAACAGCAGGATTCAGCGGCATACAGACTAATATACCGAAAGTCTATCATAGATGATAAATTTGACTTGTTACAATCTGCGAGTTTTTTTTTTTTTTGTTGTTTTTTTTTTTTCAAAAAGCTGAATCAATTTATCTACATTAATGCATCTTTGAGCTTAACTTCTCAAAGAGAGCAGGCATTTTTTTTTATTTTTATCAAACTCTTTCATATCTCGCATTCAGTTAATATCAACTATATGGTGCCCTGGCGGTCTTTGGCTTTCAATTCTTTGTATAAACACAGTTTCTTTTGATGATAAACTGTCTTTGTCTTGATATCTGATTCGCTCCAGATCGAAAAACACTAGTTATAACATCTGAATGTTTCCCACGTCATGACGTCTGCATTCACAAGATGTGCGAAATTTGCCAACTTGCGAAGGTAACATAAAACAAACAGGCTGTCGACCGAAATGCAATTAGATGTTACGTATTGATTGACAAATAACAGATATCGTGTTTGTTTTCCTGTCTTCGAATTTCCCCCAAATATACAAATTTCGCGGTTTCAAATGTTTGTATAAATTGCAACTTAATTGATTGTACATCCTATTTCAATGTTATTGAAAACAGTTTCATCTGTGTGAGTATTTCTTTAATGTTGAAAGCTTGATTCATTGACTAGTTTTTATGTATTTTTATTTTCTGTTTATCTGTCTCGCAATCTGATAACTCTGTTCTGTTCTTTAATCATTTATGTATTACTAACCAAGTAAAAATAGTTGAAGTTCACAGACAAGGCGCATAAGATGAGCTCTGAACATAGTACCGTGTGTGACACAGGTTTAGAATACACTGATTAATGTTATGAAGCAGAAGATATGTCCAAATGAAATGTTTAAGAAGTGAAAACAATTAAATTAAAACACACACACACAAGCAGGTAGATCAAATACAATGCATAACTTCAAAAAATATTTTTAATATAATGCTAGCAGTCTTGTGTGTGGCGGTAGGTGTGTGTTTAATATAGGCGATCCAAGATGTTCTAAATTCAGCGTCAAGACAGTTGCTGTAACATTTCATTGTTCATTTATTTTCAGGAAATACTATAATTTTAAGGCAAGAACTTTCACTTAAGCCAATCTTTTGAGTGTTTGATTTTTAAGTCCGTGCCACTTGTCAAAACATCCTTTAAACTAAAACAAAATTATTCCAAACATTATTTAAACATGCACTTAATATTTTGAAATGTTGTAACTTTGTTTATTCCCCCCCCCCCTCCCCAGGATATGTATGAAGCTGTATTTACCTCCTAACACTTCCGTAGTATAATATGTATGGAGATACATTTAATATATGTGGAGATAAAATATAGACCATTCTTATAGTTGTAAACATATAATATTCATATGGAAATATGCAGTCATACATGTATACTTAAAATATACACACTCAAAATATACTTAAGAACTTTGAAAACGTACGCATGTACTGAACGTTGTTATTTTTTACACAAAAACGAAATAAGAAGGATTCCATCAAATGAATATCATTCATTTTCTTTATAATATGTTAGTGTCAATGAAGAGGTTACAACGAATGTATGTGGATATAATCATATGGTAAGAGCTTTCGTTGTAAAAATCCAAAGCCCTTGAATATATAAAGAATATAATCAAACAGAGATATGCGGTCATGTAAGGATATTAATTAAAGAGAAATAAACTATTTTTAAGAAAATAATAATTCGGTTTTATAAAGATTATAAAATTACAAAAAGCTACATTTATATTAATATGATAATTATAAAGAGATATACAATAAATTATTATATAAGACTGAAAATTATACAGTCATATAAAGGTAAGCTACGGTAATATAAAAATAGGGGTCTCCGTGGCCGAGAGGGTAAAGTCGCTGACTTTAACACTCACTGCGTGGGTTCGAATCCCGGCAGGGTCATTCGGATTTTCATGTGAGGAAGCCTTCCAGCTAGCTTGCGGTAGGTCGGTGGTTCTACCCGGATGCCTCCGTGCATTCGGGGGTCTTCCTCCACCTGTTATTAGCTGGACGTCGCTATATGACTGAAATACTGTCGAAGCGACGGTAAACTCAAATAGTCAAGTCAAGTTTATTTAAAAATTAATTATACAGAGATACACAGTTATACAAGTATAATTATACAGAGATACACATTTATACAAGGATAATTATACAGCGATACACAGTTATATAAGGATAATTATACAGAGATACACAGTTATATAAGGATAATTATACAGAGATACACAGTTATATAAGGATAATTATACAGAGATACACAGTTATATAAGGATAATTATACAGCGATACACAGTTATATAAGAATAATTATACAGCGATACACAGTTATATAAGGATAATTATACAGAGATACACAGTTATATAAGAATAATTATACAGCGATACACAGTTATATAAGGATAATTATACAGAGATACACAGTTATATAAGGATAATTATACAGCGATACACAGTTATATAAGGATAATTATACAGAGATACACAGTTATATAAGGATAATTATACAGAGATACACAGTTATATAAGGATAATTATACAGAGATACACAGTTATATAAGGATAATTATACAGAGATACAGTTATATAAGGATAATTATACAGAGATACACAGTTATATAAGGATAATTATACAGAGATACACAGTTATATAAGGATAATTATACAGAGATACACAGTTATACAAGGATAATTATACAGAGATACACAGTTATACAAGGATAATTATACAGAGATACACAGTTATATAAGAATAATTATACAGATACACAGTTATATAAGGATAATTATACAGAGATACACAGTTATACAAGGATAATTATACAGAGATACACAGTTATATAAGGATAATTATACAGCGATACACAGTTATATAAGAATAATTATACAGCGATACACAGTTATATAAGGATAATTATACAGAGATACACAGTTATACAAGGATAATTATACAGAGATACACAGTTATACAAGGATAATTATACAGAGATACACAGTTATACAAGGATAATCATACAGAGATACACAGTTATATAAGGATAATCATACAGAGATACACAGTTATACAAGGATAATCATACAGAGATACACAGTTATACAAGGATAATTATACAGAGATACACAGTTATACAAGGATAATCATACAGAGATACACAGTTATACAAGGATAATATACAGAGATACACAGTTATATAAGGATAATATACAGAGATACACAGTTATATAAGGATAATATACAGAGATACACAGTTATACAAGGATAATTATACAGCGATACACAGTTATATAAGAAAAAATTATACAGAGATACACAGTTATAAAGGATAATATACAGAGATACACAGTTATAAAGGATAATATACAGAGATACACAGTTATACAAGGATAATTATACAGAGATACACAGTTATATAAAAATGATAATTATTCAGATACACATTTTCATATTAAAATTAAACACGAAAAATAGATATAAAATGATAAATATTAAAGGCATTTCAGCGTTTGTTTGTTGTTGTTTTTTTTTTTAACGGACGGATTTTTCTTAAAATTTGCACTTAAGTACTTTAGACTACAACTAAAAGGATATTTGAATTAAACATAGGGGGGTCACCATGCTCGTTTTAGAGATTTAGCTTATGGCAAAACACAATTAGTTGAAAAAAAATATCAAAGTATTAAAAATAGTACGACTGCATTCTATATACTATGATTACACATCAATTAATATTTTCAGAATATTTGATCATAATTTGTAACTTATTATGTGTTTTATAAGTAACAGGTGAAAATGCTGTCAAACATGCATGGAAAATACAAAACGAAAAAATCGCCATTGTGTCAAGACAAAAATGTAAACAAAAATTATCCAAAAGCTATGAAATTTTATATTTTTTAATTTTTTTTTTGATAAAAATATCAACAGACGTATTTTCCTTATTTTTCGGTTTCAATCCTCTGATATAAATACTTTCTAAAAATGTAAAAAAAAAAAAAATGTATACCTCACCACGTTTGATTTTTCACTAAAAACTGCCTTTTTTATTGAAAGTTTAGCCAAATCTGCAGAAAAACACTAAAATGTGACTTTTCGGACCCTCAGCATTTGGCAAGTATACTTTTAATTCATGTTTTTAATACATACTTTATAAAATTTGGGGTTTCCATTGACATTGAACTGATAATGAATTTAAATAAAAAAAATAAAATCAGTGGCAACCCGCTGAAACGTCCTTAAAAACAAACATACACTATACAACTATTTCGTGGAATGACCACAACACTGTTACATCATTCTGGATCTATAGGGGGTGAGAGCGAAACAGTGCTAATCTGTATCTGCATTTAGAACAGTCCCGAAGTCAGTCTTCGGTTTGTTGATTTCAAATTAAAACTGCGTTTTATTTCGCATACTTTCCATGGACGGTCAAATGGTATAAGCAATGCTTTGTATGGACAGGTTAACGTGTGTACGCGAGCGAATCTCTATCTACTTGAAGCTGTGCTAGATAGCCACGTTGACCAGGATTTATTAAAAAAAATCCTTTATGTACGTGCATAAAAATGGTTGAAATATCGAGGATAAGATCTTGTTGTTGTTGTTGTTGTTGTTGTTGTCATATCGTTTTATGTACTGGTGCATATCAGGCCATTAACAACAATAACCATTTATAACCTTTTTCGTTTCGGAAAGGGTTTCCAAAATATAAGAAGGTTTTGTTTCTTCTTTTTTCTTTTTCGCTCTCTGTTTGTTATTTATTTATTTATTTATTTTCATCATCATTATTATTATTATTCACTGGTCACAAATTAGTCGTTTGTTGTGTAAAATGTATATAAATATGTTTGATGTAAATGAATGTCTCACTTGTCTCTGTTGTATTATATGTGTTTGGTATTTATGTTACTTTTGTATCTGTTCTGTTCTGTAAATGCTCTCCGATATTGGAGGAAATAAAGATACGATAATATCATTTACACACATCTCATGTGTGTTTACACTGAGTATTAGTCGTTGGAAGACTTAATGATATCAAATTACAGAATCACGTCTTAGACATCAATCAATCAATCAATCAATCAATCAATCAATCAATCAATCTTTATTTCCCCCATTTCTAGAGATATGAAGTATATATTCTATGTGAAATCAGAAAACATATATACAAACCAAATAAGTAGCTACAAGCACAAATACATGCGCAAATATTCAGACAAATGCATGATAAATTAATTGCTAGGGCGTATAGGCAATGTCAAGTTACACATATTATGGAAATTGGAATAAATTGTGAGCATGTGAGCAGCCCATACCTACTGTATAATATCAAACCTTACAGGGAAACAGTCTTTGAGTCAAGTTACACACCCGCGTGTATATATATATTTATATAGAATATATATTACGTCAGCTAACCATGCAAACAAGCATGAACAAAGCGAAATGATTTGGTTAAGAACTTGTTATTGTCTATATCTCCCATATACCTCATTTAAATGCATCCTAGGAAATCAGTATAAAGCCCGCATAAGTAACTCCTAAAAATAACCCATGTTCTCTGATAACCATTTTGAAACCTTTAACATAAATACAAACTCTAATTGACATTTCAACATTTAAATTGGAAAATCGTTTGGATAACACTTGGGTATACCGAATTACTGTAACAAACTATACTATCCTTCATACATGTATATATATTTCCTCTGTATATCATTGATAATGCATAGATGCTATTAACATAAACTTGTCATAATAACTTAAAAAAACATTTCTGGAATCATATTTTCAAAACAAGCTGAAGAAATTCAAAATAAATAAATATATCGATGTGAACAATTCGGTACCCCAAAACTGAATGACAACTTCATGATATACACCACGAAAGTCCCGTGCTAAACCACGAACGTATACGCCACCTGGCGGTTACTTTATTACAAACAAGGGAAACTAATTTTCTTTTAAATTTGTACCTCAAACAAAGAAAATTATATGACTATCCCATGTAAACATGCCCTATATACCAGCAGAAGAACTCCAGACGGCGTGCCGGGAATGTGACATCGGTATGAGAACTTGCTTCAGGAACAACACGGCACCGCCGCTTGTCCTCTAAAGAGATTCACCTCGTGCCATACGGGACACACATACACACTGTCTCTGTGTTACTTTTCTTTACATTTCTTTCTGTCTTGATTCAAGGAAATTCCTAACAACACTTTGGGACGCATATGTGCCTGATATATATATAAAACGGGCTTTGTCAAGCGGGTTGGATGTTTTATTTTCAAATATAACTACAGTGTAATACATTTGATAGTAGGACATGTTTAATTCCTTACTCTGAGTTCAAATATGATTATTATACGATATATTTATACACTTTAGCACTTTCATCATACCACAATGTATACGTATTCAAAGGTGCTTTACCAGCCATTATGCATGTACTGTGGAAACGAATACACGTAATACTCCAATATGTAATAAAATTGACATGACTATTTGATTTTACCGTCGCTTCTACAGTATTTCAGTCATATAGCGACGTCCAGCTAATTTCAGGTGGAGGAAGACCCCGAATGCACGGAGGCATCCGGGTAGAACCACCGACCTACCGAAAACCAGCTGGAAGGCTTCCTTACATGAAAATTCGAATGATCCTGCCGGGATTCGAACCCACGCGGTGAGGAGCTGAGTGAGTGTTAAAGTCAACGACTTTACCCTCTCGGCCACGGAGACCCTAATAAAACTGAATTGATGAATGATGCATTAAAACTTATAAAGTAGGAGTCATATATTTAACTTAAATCGAAACAAGAGTATCGATATTTCTTTAACAGACATTTAAAGGCACAAAAAGGCTTATGTACAAGGTTTATTCACGTTAGATCATATCAAAAAGCATTTGAGCTGAATAAACTCGTAATTTATACACTCGTTTAAAGGCGTAAGTTTCTTGTGACTGTTTAAAGAAAGGCAATGAGCTAGAGTCTCTGAAACTACAATAGCTTTGGAGAAACCGTAACAGAAACTTTGGTTTCCATACATTAGAGTATAACTTTTTAGGTTTTAACCATTAGTGTTTAAGTGTTTCTTTTGGGGCATAGGCCTCGAACTGGTTTAAATACTTCTAGTACTTTTATACTCTTGTGATTGTTTTTGAAAAAAAAAATATATAGAATAAAAAGTCCTTGACACAGTTATCTGCCCTTGTCTGCTGATTGGTCTTAAGATAATTCAGTAGTCCAAGTGTGAAGGCATTATCAACAACAATCACCAAACCTTATGTAATTTGAAAGTCGGATGGGACGTGACGTGGCGGTCGTGACGCGACAAACGTGATCCACTACTGTGAAGCGGGGGTATGAAAATGACCCGTTTGAGACTATCTCCAACGGATTAAAATAGCTGAGATTTTTTCTGAAAACAATAAAAGATACAACCAGAACAATTAAACATCCAGGTAAGCATCTCTTAACCTCGGCAAAAAAGGGGGCTCTACAGAAACAGTTTTACAATGTTGTACTTCCAAGCAGACACAACGATAATGCTCATGTCTCGTTATCAGGGACGAATCTGTCATTCGGATTATTTGGAAATTTGCTGTAATCTCCCAAGGACGAGAGATGCATTGTGGATGATAACCCGGGTATGGCAGGTAAGGTATGGGGGAAGGTAGACACGGGCCACCTGTCGCCTTATCACGGGTGTTGGGGGAAATGCTTCTTGTACCGTTATCTTGTCCATCTAGTAGCAACACAAGGGTCCATATATCATTGGCGGCTGTCATTTTCTGACTGTAAGATAAATGTCACGGCCTTGCTTTTTCCCCTTTTGTTTCTGGTAATACGGAAAATACAAACTGTTCTGCAACTTAACACAAATATTAAAAACTCTTAATTTTGCTTAAAGTAGGTTCTAACATCTTATACGCTGTCCAAACAGGCGGTCTTGTATTGAACCAACATTCTGAAAACCTACTTACTCCTGGCCGCAATAGCAGGATTCGAACTTCCAAAACTGGCTTTTGGACTAGGAATCATTTTCTATTGGACATACCACTATACACACTTACCGGTACACAACCTTTCTTTCTTACATTACATATTAGAATGTTAGCAATGATAATTATCAACTTAAAAATAGGACAAATAGAAACAGACTTCCATTTTTCCCCTAGTACAAGCACATATGAAACTACATGGGTTGAAAAGTTATGGTACTCCGGGCTACACGTTCTAGGCGTCATAATTACCCGAGTAGGAACAGAGCGAGATACGATTAATGATAATTCAATACACAAACCGACAGCAAAATACAACCAGGTACCCTTACATAACCGCGGGTGTTTCGCTCGTGTCATTTTTGACAGCTGATGTTTTAATGCATTTGTTAGTGGAGTTTATTTTGGCACGATTTCTTGCTCTATTTCAAAGTAATTTCATAAACAAATGAGATCTACAAGGTTTTTGTCCGCCGTATCATTTCACCTGCGCGAAGGAGTAAATCTCACGGAAGTGTAAAAAATACATGCGCCGTCAGATAGAAATAGATTAAATAAAAAATTTACCTAAAAACATAACTTGAGTTAATTAAAGAAACATGTTTTACCTGGTATAATAATTTATACTTTCAGCTGTATTCACTAGAGTATCAGTATACATCCATACCAGAAATAAATTAATTAGGTGGGTGAAACGAATGGCAACAAATCATGGAAAATGCAAATTTTGTTATAGAGATAATGCTTATCATAATAAGATAATACTAATAATCGTAATAATACCACGATAGCTAGTATGTGCATTTGTTTATTTATAATATTACATGTTTCATAATATATATATAATATTATATATTACCAGATGGTTAAACCATATTTTTTTAAGATTCCCCACATTTGAAATTTGTATATATGTTACCATATCTATTCATTCAATATATCGTGTATTTATTACATATTGTCTGAAACGGGTAGTTAGGGAAACCATGATATACTGATTACAGATTTGTTTAGTTCGCGCACTACTTACATTTATCATAGATGGAATTCCGTTACTGGAACAACAAGTGGTGGCACGTGTAAAAGTTATGGGAACATTTCACCTAGATTGTGTCTTTCTTAACGAGATTCCCAAACATATTTCACGAAATATAGGTTGCATATGGCAGATCACACACCCATCAAAAACACGCACATGGATGAAAATGACACATGTTCTGTAAACCCGTGACTATAAACCCGTGTCTATAAACCCGTGACTATAAACCCGTGTCTATAAACCCGTGACTATAAACCCGTGACTATAAACCCGTGTCTATAAACCCGTGACTATAAACCCGTGTCTATAAACCCGTGTCTATAAACCCGTGACTATAAACCCGTGACTATAAACCCGTGTCTATAAACCCGTGACTATAAACCCGTGTCTAGAAATCCGTGTCTATAAATCCGTGACTATAAACCCGTGACTATAAACCCGTGTCTATAAATCCATGACTATAAAACCGTGTCTATAAACCCGTGACTATAAACTCGTGTCTATAAACCCGTGTCTATAAATCCATGACTATAAACCCGTGTCTATAAACCCATGACTATAAATCCGTGTCTATAAACCCGTGTCTATAAATCCATGACTATAAACCCGTGTCTATAAATCCGTGACTATAAACCCGTGACTATAAACCCGTGACTATAAACCCGTGTCTATAAACCGTGACTATAAACCCGTGACTATAAACCCGTGACTATAAACCCGTGTCTATAAACCCGTGACTATAAACCCGTGACTATAAACCCGTGACTATAAACCCGTGTCTATAAACCCGTGACTATAAACCCGTGTCTATAAACCCGTGACTATAAACCCGTGTCTATAAACCCGTGACTATAAACCCGTGTCTATAAAGCCCATGTAGGATAGCCATCGTCTGTGTAACACATTTTTTGTTTGTTTGTTTGTTGTTGTTTTTTAACCCTTTATCTGTTTAATCCGTGTCTATAAAACCCGTGTTTGTAATATCCGTGTTGTTATGATATTCAATAATAAAATCAACCAACAGAATCTTATAAAAAAAAATCTCTGAAATCAATACTTACAATATAATTTACTTTTGCACAAATGGTCATCTTATGGCAATCTTCCATTATTGGTTAAATAAGTTGATAAGGCCACCGTGGGGGCTAGTTTCCTTATATCCTCTATATAAATCTTTTTAAACCAATGTTCAGAATTTAATTCTGTTTAAATACTAGTGGTAACCTCATGGTCCTTTACCGTAATTGCTGTAGCAGTGTTAATCCCTTTAAAAAAAATAGATATCCACCCATTCCCAGATTGCCGGCATGTTTTTCTTATTTAATCTGGAAACAAATTTTTAGAATTCTTTGTATCTGAATCTGGTTGCTGCTGAAGGTAACCAATTAAAATCAAGTGACCTGAATTGTTTTAATTAGGCTCATGATACTCTGGTGTTCTATGGCCCTCTTAAGGTAATCCATCCGTCATTAAATTTTAGCCATGGTCCTTCAAATGCTTAAAATACTTCAGTGATGGCTGGATTACATTATTTTTTCATATAATTTATCAAACTGGATACACCGTACAGACTAGAGACTCAGAGTTTTCCATTTTCACGTACACTATTAAAAAAAATCATTAAAATGCTCACAAATATATATATAACCTACTTAACCACTTGTGTAAATGTTTTTAAAGCGCCATTAACGCAGTCTAATATACTAGATCTTAAATTTCGAATATAATAAAACGCGTTTAATAATTCCCTGCGTTTTTGTTGATGTATTGGAATTTTTATTTCAAGAAACCTTTTAAAAGCAAGTATAGTGTGTACAAACCCGTGCTTGTATTATATGTCTTTATATCCAGTGTTTGCATAAGGTGTTGAGTTAATTATACTAGTATTCATTATTAGGTTTGAAACTGACACTACACGGAAATAGAATGGGCGACCCCTATATTTCCATATAAGGTCAATGACAAACCCAAATTTTGGATTGTTTCATCGACCACTTTTCCTAGTCATACATTTGTAAGACATTCCGTATGTGCCTGTCTGGCCTGACTGGTGATTTTTATTTCGGTCCTGTGAATATTTTAATTCAGCGTTTCTAGCAGCAATATTTACTATATACACATATGACTGTCCTTAGTGTTGAAAATTCATTAATTAAATCAGGTATCTATAAAAATATGGTATAAAGGTGTTATTAACTTAATAAAATAAATGATAAATAATAATGAAATCAAGTTGTTTGAGTCCTGTGATTTAATTTCGGTCATGTGAATCTTGTACAATTACAGGACCAAATGTCAAGTGATCCCTAAACACTTTTCGGAATGTCTAATATTTGTAATTTTCATTTTTTGGTTCTATAAACCCAATATGGATTTTACTACCTTAATATAAGAGTAAACACGTGATAGGATTCTACCAATGAACAAGCTTTGAGACTGTGATTAAATTGTTGAACGTAAACTTAGGTACGAAATTCTTTGATACCTAATACACTTGAAGTTAAATAATTCGTTTGTAAGAGTTTCTTCAACACACAAAATGTTATTAGATATTATACATGTCAGCCTTCTTATCACTGACATTAAATTTGTTTTTTTAAAATAAAAGGTTATTAATATTATACCTTCTTATTAAATTTGTTTGTACGTAAATTAGTAAAGCGAGCTCCAGAACACACCCTCCAGGAAATGTTCTACTGGAGAAAATTACAGTATTGAATAAGTAAAAAAAACAACTTCTGATATAAATCTAGATACAAATGTATGTAATCACAGAACAGGTACGAGTTGTGGGCATTTTATGGCGTTGTTTTATGGTATTCATTAGTGATATCAGGTTTATTGCAATAGAAATGGGGAAATCACTTGGGCCACCGGCCCAGTAGATGGATGCCAGGCCAATGTATGTTGCTGTCGAGTTTATTAAAGTTTTAATAGAAAAACAGGCATAATGATAACAGTATACACGAAAATCATTTTATGTGAAAAAATATCATTGTTTTTTACTTGTTTGTTTGTTTTGTTTTTTTGTTGTTTTCTTTTTTTTTCACTTAGAGTTTTATTAGATATTGTTTGTAAGGGCGCCCACCGTGGTGAAGTGGTAACATACCCAACTGCGGATCTGAAAGTCGGGGGCCTGATGGAGGCAAGGAATTTTCATGATCTTTCAAAGCCCAAAATCAGGGCTTAACCCTTGGACCGTCGAACAGGTTTAGTGTAAGTTGTACACGCAAGAACATGTTTCCAAATAAATGTGAGATGAATAAGTTTAAACTAACATAATGTATAGTTTGTGAAAATTCTGAAATATGACGTTTCCTGTGAAAAGAGGCTGACCATTTCGTTCAAATCTGGGCAGAATTCCGGGAAAAATATTGAGAAAGACTGGTACACACTTCTCGATTATCAACATTTGCCTCGTAAAAGATAATGGCAAATCAAATTTGTTACGCTTGTAATGTGAAATTACATCGCTAGGGACGTATAACGGACAGGAAGCCTGTTCAGTGCCTCTAGAAGTCAAGAAGGACCAGCAATGGTCTGGGCAACCTGATAAAACCATAACAAACAGTGGCACCATCTTTAGTTTCTGTCTACTGTGTAACAGAAAGGTAGGGAAGCAACCTCAAGTTGAATCAAGCAAAATATAGTGTTACAATCATTGCCTCGTAGCATATATGTATTTTTTTATGTAGTTCAATACATTTTCCCATATATCCGTTTAATAAGCTGCCTTTTTGTGACTTTACGAGTTCTTAGAAGATAAACATTGTACATTTGTAAGCTATGCTTTCGTTCACATCCTATCCTAATTTCTTGAATGTTATATACTACATGTATGTGTATTGTTTGGTGGGAATTGATATATGTTTAAACAAAATTGAAACATATTCACAGCATTAGAGAATTAATTGATTAAAAGCTGATGTCACGTGAAGGTGAACGTTACAATTCTGTAAGAAAAAGGATGACGGAACTGTCTAAATGAACATTGTATGTGAGTATGTATTATGAAGATATAATATGGACATATTTGTTTAAAAAATATATATATAAAACTTGACATGACACAACACATCGGAAAAGGACAACATACTCCCTATATAGCCCCCAACCCAAAACTTTTTTTGGAGTAAAGACCTAAAACCTAGCGATGTGCTAAACTCGTATACCGCGAAAAGCGAAAAGCGACGTCATTTCGATTCTTTAAAAGGTCTTTAGAGTCTATCATAATATGTTTTTTTTAACATTCAACATTTAACGGCAGATATACATTCATTTGGTAAGTAGATAATCTTTAAATGATGTGTGATAAATGTATTTACTTGGTTGAATATTATGGTAGCCACTATAGGAACATTAGGATTTTTAACAGAATTTCTTATATGTTGTCCAATTTTGATGCAGTTAGCAGTAAGATAACAAGCATACCTAAGCTCATTTAAAGGCCCAGTATGCTTTAGGGTTAAATAATTACTCTCGTTTTAACCTGCACCTCAGAGACTTCGCGCCGAGATTACATGATATCTCGCCGAGTAGCGCATCTCTTGGTTTTAGGTCTTTGAATAAATCAAAGAACCCATATTGTAATAGTCAAAAATAAATCTATCAAATACACGAGTAGATAGGATTTCCTAAGTGATCCATAGCAAATCTTGAGTTATATATAGTTTCAACATTTCATTTCCAAAAGGCTCTGGCAAAAATTTAAAAGGAAAACAGAACACTTGATCCATGTGAACAACAGAAAGAGAAATGGGTAATTTGTATAAAAATTGCAATCATTAGGTTAAAGCAATTGCGGGGATGTAGCTTTAAAAAAAAAGGAAACCAACCATAGAACAATATTAGGTTTTAAAAAAAATGGAACCCTATAAAAATTTTATTTTTGATGCTTCAAGGACCATTTCCTTTGGCTTTTTTTTTACCAAACTACCCCTTGCAATTTTTTTCCCGAACCCCAGAGGAGTTTCTTTTTACATCTTTAAGTTTAATAAATAATGAGATTTTTTTTTAAAAATAACCCCCCACAAAGAAAAAATTTAGGCGGACAGTAAAATAGGTAAGTAAAAAAATTATTTTATTGAGTGGTAAAGGGATTTACTGTATAAAAGTACATATTGGGGCAAAGGTTTTACCCAAAAATTTCTTTTTTTGTTGGAAATTTTATGGTTTAGGGGGGGTAGTAACAGCTTACTAACTATTTAAAAGCCCGATTTTTTAGTTTTTTAATGAAAAATTTTGTTTTCCTGGCTGTATTGCCCTTTTAGATCCCTAGTCTCTTGTTAGCTGACAAGCCTTTGAATTTTAAAATAATACAAAAACCATAAAATTTCCCCCTGGTTCCTTGGGGCAAATTTGTTTTAACCTTTTTCCACGAAAAAATCATTTTTATTATTTTTTTAAAAATTAAAAAAAAAATGAAAGAAAACATGACATCATTTACCTGGTTTTTTTAACTGCAATTCATTTTTAAAAAAAATTTCCATACTTATTTTATAAATCTTTTTTTTTCTTAAGTAACGTTTGAAACTTGTTTTTAACTTTAACTAAAAAAAAGAAAGGAAAGAAAACTGCCTTTTTGCTTTGTTTAATAATTGACTTTAAAAAAAATATATTTAAAAAAATTAAATTTTTTTTATTATTTTTATAATGTTGAATTTCTTTTGAATACTTTTTAAATTTTCTTCCCTTTTAATTTTTCCCTCTGAAAATAAAGGAAAAAGAATTTTTCAATTTTTTCCACGCTGTAACCGGGCATTTTCCCACCCCACAATTTTGGAGTTCTATTTTAAATTGGTTCTAGGTGAATATTCTTTTTTAAAAAGGGGTTGTGTATTTTAAAAACAAAAATTGCCAAAAACAGAATTTTAAAGTTCGTCAGCAAAAAAAATTTTACGAAATTTTAAGAAAAATTAACAGAAGGAACATTAAATTTTTTTATTATTAAACAATAAAATTGGTAAAAAATATTTAAAATGGTTATTAACTATTTAGCTGAAATAAGGTTTCAATAGGGTTTTTTTTAAATTAAAAATAAGAAACCATTTAGTTTTTTTTTAAAAATTAAAAGAAGAGAATAAAAATTGCAAAAAGAAATATTTGAAAAATTAATTAAAAATTAAACTATTTTTGGGTTTAAGAAATGAAAATTTTTTGCAATTTTTACCCTTTAAAATAGGGAAAACCCTTTTTGAGCCCAGTTTAAACAAAAAAATTTTATCCCCCAAACAGAAAATGCATTAATAAAGATTTACCAAAAAATTGTTTTACCAGTCAATGAAAAAGGATGTTAAACAGGGGCATAAAAAAGGGTAAAAGCCCTCAAAAAATGTATTTTAAAAAAATTTAAAGGTTTATGCATATTGCAAATAGTACCCCCCTTCATTCAATTTTCAGGAGCTTTAAAATTTTAAAAGAACTTCAAAAAGGAAAAATTTTTTATAAAAAAAAAAGGAAAATTTCCCTCTGATGAATGGTTGGAGTGTCTGCCTTTTTGAGGGGGTTGGTTATTCCCAAGAGCACCTACCAGTAATAAAAAGGGATTTACTTTTCTTCCTTATTAAGTTTATATTCCAGGATATTTTTTTTCAGGAAAAAAAGGTTATACATGAGGGGATATGACCTTTTTTTTCTGTATAAGGGTTTCTAATGGGAAATATTTTCTATGGGAAGTTTAAACCAATAAAACAAAATAGAAGAGGAAAGGCCTTCGGGAAAATAATGAAAAAATAACAATTTGTTCCTTCTCCTTTTGAAACAACTTCAATTTTTAAAAGGATAATCAATTATATTTTGTACATGAAAAATTGAGGGGAAAACCCTTTTTTAAAATTTGTTTTTAAAATAAAAGGGGCTGTAATTGTCCCATTATCCAATTGGGTGTATAATGGTTGAAAGCAAAAAATACCACCTTTCCTTATTTTACCCTTTATTCACAGGACTGACAACAAAAAAAAAGAAAGTCAATACTTTTCTTAAGAAATAATTTAATATTTTTCCACCAGAAAAGTATTAGAAAACAAATACAACCCAACTATTAAAATTTTAACCCATTTATTAAAATTGTTTGTTGTTTGTTAAGTTTTCTAATTTAAAGAAAAATTCAACCCCTTTAAAAAAAAAAAAATTAAAAATCTTAAAATATTTATTTTATTATTCATAAAAACCCCGGGTTATAAAGTTGTATGTTAAAATATATTCTTGATAAACCCGATTAATAGAAAAAAAATTTTTTAAAGATTTTTAAAACAGTTTTCTTGTTTTTGGTTTGGGCCAAAACAGTTTTAAGAAAATTTTTTCCCCTGTATTAATATTTTAAAAAAACCAAAAAACATTAAAAATTTGGAAACACAATATCCTGGCCAAAAATTTTCTTTATTTCCCTTGGGGGAATGACCTTTGTAATTAATTTTGTTTTTTAAATAAAAAAAAACTTCTGAAAAACAATTTCCCCCCCGAATTTAAAGGAGGCATTATATTTTTTATTTTGGAGGGGCCACCTAAGGCTCAGAAAGGTTTTTGAAATTTGCTTTGACGGTCATTCTTACTGGTTTTCCTTTTTTGGACCAGATTGGAGACCATTAAAAAAAAATTGCCAAGTAATAACGAATTTTTTCTTTTTTTTTAATCTTTCGGGGGGATCAGTATTGTTTTTCCTATTAAAATTTATTGGGGAAAGGCCCCTTTTCGTTATACCCATATATTTTTTGGAGGGAACTTTGAGCTTTGGTTCCCTAAAAATAAAGGGTTTTTAAAACTTAAAAACGTTAAGCATGTAAAAAGTTATAGAAATTTTTTTTTTAAAAATATAAAGTAACATATCGCTTTAAATGAAAAAAAAAAACATTGATTATGTTTTGGGGGTTAAAACTTACGGGGTTTTAGAATTGGGGCCACATTTTATAGAACAATTTTATTTTAAAATGTAAAGAAAAAAAACTTAAAAAAAATTTTACTTTTTGGGGGTTTGCTCTAATAAAAAAAATTTTCCCATCTTTTTTACTTTTTTTTAAAAAATTCCCCAAAGTGATTTTTTTTTCCTGAATTTTGGGTGAAAACAAAACGCGCTTTTCCCCCGCGTTTTTATGGGCTACCTAAACATAATTCAAAATTAATTTGTTGGGGGTTAATGATTTAAGAAAAAAAAAAAAAAACAAAACTTTTTATACAAAACACAAAAAGTTTATTTGATGCAACTATTTTGGTAGTTTCTTGGTGACAATAACCATAAATTCAGTTTTCTTAAAATTTACCAAATACAAAAAAAAAAAACCTTTTTGTGTAAACTACTAAAAAGATGTTTTTTAGTTTTGAACAATATTTTAACGAAAAAAAACCCTCATTACTTTTTCTTTAAACTTTTTTTCTCTGGAAAATTTAAGAAAAAAACGTGACAACAGAAAAAATTTGAAAAATTAAAAAATTTTAAAAATTTAAAATTACCTTATTAAGACTTTAGGGTTTTTATTTTCAAAAAAAACCCCTTTGGGTAGTTTAACCAACCCCACCCCCCCTTTCCAATTTAGGAATTGTGTTTTTACAACGGTATTAAATTTTTTTTCCCAAAACCCGGTAAATTTTTTTTTTAAATTATCATACTGATAAAAATTAAAGGGGGAAAATTTCACGATGAATGTGTTCAATGAAGAGTGTTAAAAAAGCTGCTCTATTTAAAAAATGTAAAATAAAAAAAATCACTTCCCGGGTTTTTAAGGGGAAAAAACGTTTGGCGGTTGAAAAAAAAAAATCGTTTGTCCTTATGAAATATTTAAAAATCGGGTATCTAATTCTCACCTCAAACTCAGGGTGTTATAATATCACAAAAAATATAATCTCATGGGGTTTTTTTTTTACAAAAAAACAAAGAAAATAAAATTTTTCGGAAAAAGGAAAAAATATTACCGGAAAAATTTGATTTTTTAAAATATTTTCTAAATTTTTTTCCAAAATATAAAGTAGTTTGAATTGCTTTTAATTTAAATAGACACAGAAAAAATTGATCACGGCCTATTTATTTTTGGAACCAAGAAAAAAATCCATTATAAAATAATACGATTTGGCCCTTTTTCCCAAGCCCCTATATCGTTGCTTGCAATTCCATATTTTTGAATAATTATTTTAAAACATATAATATAATATAGAATAATTAGAACAAAGAAAGTAAAGACAAACATAACCAGTGTTGAGTTCAACCATTGCAGTATACAATCTGAATTCATTCAAAATTATTTCTAAACATTTGGCAACTAATTTCTTTGTGATTTCTAGTAATAACCGATTCAAACATCTGCAGAAATATCGCTCTGAGTGACGGAAACTGTTCCTAATCGTTGCCATCAGAACAAAATAACATGCTCTCTTATTTCATTTTTTCCTCAATGTTGTATGTATACGAGGCTTTAAAGGTTTGAGATAGTTCATAGTTTTGATATTAGATAGTGTAGGCAATTATAGAGTGTGCATCTGTTTTAGCATGTAATGCAGAAAAATATACAATAAATGTGTCTTATTTGTGTCTTTTGTTTCTTTGATTTCAACAACAAGACTTAATCATTTGTTATAAACTTTTCAGATTTACTCTCTAGATAACGTTTAAGCCAAGGGCCTTCGTCAACATTTTAACACTACATATTTGTATTTTCGTGCAACCATAATGAAGTTATGCAGGAAATCACGTTTTGTAAGATATAACGTCATAAGTTTAAACACGCTAAATAAGCTCATGACATGACGTCACTAACAAGGAATCATAAACTATACAATGTGTGAGTTAAGCTGAATTACAAGGATTAACTCTAATGACGTAAATATCTAAAAATAGACCAACTCTAGTAACAGTTCAGCAAAATGGAAAGAAAACAAAAACAAATAGTTTTCCATACTTTATTCACATTTTTTGGAATACTGTCCCATATAGAATGCTGAATTTTACATATATCATAGGAAAATATCTGCTCAACATATTCAGTTAAATAAAAATGTTACTTTAAGAAAGAAAAAAAAAACAGACAGTTTATGAACCATGAATGGACAAAAAAAATGTACGCATTAAATGCACACACATAAATTCAGAATTATTTTATGCTGTTTTTGATGTTATTTAGTGTTCTGGAAGATAGCACACTTGAGTAAGCCATGGAATGGCCCATTCTGTTTTTGTTATGTATTTACAGATTAACGACATTTTCTTTAAGCATCCTAAACTATCTTTTGTGTAGATGTTGTTCATTATTAAATCCTTTACCTCATGAATATTTATGTTTTATTTAATGACTTGATGAATATCAATTGACAGAACCTTAAATTGTGTATGAAACAGTGGATTTAATGGCATGCATACTGTAGAATCTGAGTTACAATTTTGTTTGAGCAAAAAGAGGGGATCCTGATCAGACAGCCGCTAAAGACCACCCACCATGACATACTCAGAGGTGACCAGATAAGGTGTTTTACAAAATATTCAAATATTTAAGTACATGTACGAGACTAAGTCAACATATATTCATAACGAAATTACAAACAATATGTGTTCAAAAATGAATTATTTGGGTATTTTAAATCGAGAAACAAGGGTGATGAAACCTATCCCTCAGTACATGTATTCAAGAATTACTTTGCGCTAAGTAAACTTGGTGAAATTCACATTTGAATCAAATTTTACCAACAGTACTAAGTAACACTTGAATACACATGGTTAAATTTCATTCATCTTTTCTCTGTTAAAACTACCCCCAATATTTCATTTCTAAACAAATATTGTAAGATTTTAGGGTACGTAACTATTTCAAGGAAATAATATCAACTAAATATGAATTTGAATATTTCGTGAAACAGGAATGGTGGAATACATTTCTACCTAGTTTGAGAATTAAAGTAAGTATTGTTGATGGACTTCGAGTCAGGCATTGGATTCAGGTTTTCTACAGTCGGACTGTTTCCGCGGCACATCTTTATTGCCGTATTTATCGTAACAATGTAGCTGTTTGTTTGTTGGGTTTAACGTCCCACTGACAGTATTTCAGTCATTTGTTTGTTGGGTTTAGCGTCCCACTGACAGTATTTCAGTCATTTGTTTGTTGGGTTTAGCGTCCCACTGACAGTATTTCAGTCATTTGTTTGTTGGGTTTAGAGATGTGGCATGATATATGTACCACACCCAGTCATATTATCCTGATACCGGGCCAACCAGTCCTGCAATTACCCTTATATTCTGAGCGCCAAGCAAGGGAGCTATACCAGTATCATTTACGACTTTGGTATGTTGCGGCCGGGGATCAAGAATGTAACTGTATTGTGTGTCAGTAGAACAAATTTATCGAAATATGAATCATAATTGAATTTAAAAGAGAGATTAAAGTGTTAAAATGTAATGCATCGACGTCTTTATCCCTTTGAGCCTGTATATTAAATTTGAAAGCTCATACTGAATTTCGTCTAGACGATATGTGTGCTTGTTTATGACCGTTCATTTTGATATTAACACGTTTTTTACTCATCTATCATTTGCATTGACATGCACTCAGTGCCTCTAGGTTCGATACAATAATACTTACCTCTCTTGAAAATAAGCATGGTAAGCAAATGCTATCTGTCTGATACGGGGCAAGAAAAATAATCTGCTATTAAGACAAAAGGGTGATAGGAAGATAATGCATGGTACTCAACATATCTGAAAATATAAATTTCTTTCACTTCAGATGATCCTGAACACATTATTTTCCATTTAATATTCATTTTTTTCAAATAAAATTAATATTCTGAAAAATGTGCGGTGAAAAATAAAATCAGTCGAAAAGGTGGCTTTATCGCTTCACCGATAATCAGTGCGATAATGTATATTAAAGTCCTGGCCGATAGATGATAAAACAGAAGTTTAATGGAGAACAAAAAGAAGAGAATAGCCTGGGACTGGTCCATATAAAATCTAAAACGTGGAGAAGATCCAGGAGCTATAGGAACTGATACGGCCATGTTTAAACCATCACAGGTTGATCTGTATCTACATGTGTATTAATCATGTCATCTTCAAATGCTTCAGGGCATTCTATTGATCAACGAGACTGACCATGGAATAGCGTACCTAAATTCCAGACTTCTTTACCAACTGGATCCTTGATTAGTGTCTAATCAACATGCTTGCTGTCAGAACATCCATTCTTTGCTTTTAGGAATGTTCAAGCGAAGAGCGAAAGTATTTTTTTATCAGCAATTGGTGGGTGGGGTTCAAGATCCAAGGGAAGCTGTGTGAAATTAATGTGATACATAGAGATACAATGGCAGGTTAACTATTCAACATCCACTTCAATGGGTCTGAAGATTGACTGGATCAAAGGGAAGTTCTGACAATGAACAGTGAATGTACAATATACCGTCTCTGCAGGCCCCTCTTAAAAGCGTGCGGTTCGATTTAGAACACCATGTTGAGCTGTTAAACACTGTTTTTATGTATTGCTCTAAAACATACTTTATGCATACTGCTGATATATAAAATAATATGATATCTAGCAAACTGCAAATTTCAAAGCATTTTTACAAGTGATATAATATCGTTAAAAAATACACGAAGAAATTACAACTTCGATCTGTAAAGCATTATAAAATATCGATAAATATAATCACATGAATATTTGCAAATCTCCGGAGAAAACAGTACCCGTTTTTTGATAGAAAGTCCCTTCAAAATTGCGGAAGGTCGGAACTTGTTAGTACTTTATGCACCGACAAAAAATGCAAGGAATACAAAATGCGGTTGCAAACAATGATATGTTTATAACTGCATAACATAGAAAAGTGGTTTCAATAAAAATGCGCGCGTGTGTGTTTTTATATATTATTAGTGTTTACTTTTATTTATTATAATTAATACCAATTATATCTTTTGTTTTCTTATCATAGATCTATGTTGAAAATTTGAAAGATTAAAGTAGTCTATTATTACATGTTTCGAATGTGTTCACCAAGCTATGTAAGAATGCCTTTAGCATGATTTGTGCAGGTAAATATGCTTTAAAACATACTACATGACTGTATCAAAATATAACACAAACATATAGATTTGCATAAATTATTTGTCAAAACAACAGGGATCCCAGTCGATTGCAGCAGTCTCGACTATTCCACATAAGCGATGTGGATCCGCAGTCAGTTGTAATTTATTGTCCATTGTTTTACAAACGGCTATTGCGATATTAAGTCAGTTGCGATAGCTTCGCTTGTTTGAAATACGGCTTTGGAGATCATTAGTCAGTTGCAATAGCCATCATTGTTTGAAATACGACTATTGGGATCACCAGTCAATTGCGATAGTCCTCATTGTTTGAAATACGGCTATTGGGATTCCCAGTCAATTGCGATAGTCCTCATTGTTTGAAATGCGGCTATTGGGATTCCCAGTCAATTGCGATAGTCCTCATTGTTTGAAATACGACTGTTTGGATCACCAGTCAGTTGCAATAGCCATCATTGCTTGAAATATGACTATTGGGATCACCTGTTAATTGCGATAGACTCCATTGTTTGAAATACGGCTATTGGATATCCATTATCCTAGTCATCCTCATTCAGTTGTGATAGTCTCCATTGTTTGAAATACGGCTATTTGTATCTCAAGTCAGTTGAGAAAGCCTCCATTGTTTGAATTACGGCTATTGGGATCTCCAGTCAGTTGCGATAGGATCCAGACAGTTGTGATAGCCTCCACTGCTTGACTTGACTATTTGAGTTTACCGTCGCTTCGACAGTATTTCAGTCATATAAGACGTCCACCTAATTACAGGTGGAGGAACACCCCGAATACACGGAGACATCCGGGTAGAACCACCGTCCTTCCCCAAGCCAGCTGGAATCCACTTTTTGAAATACGGCTGTTGGGATCTCCTGTCAATTGTGACAGCCTCCATTGTATGAAATACGGCAATTGGGATCTCCGGTCAGTAACGATTGCCCTCATTTTTGAAATACGACTATTGGGATATCCATTCAGCTGCGATAGCCCCCATTGTTTGAAATATGGCTATTGGAGTATCCATTCAGCTGCGATAGCCCCCATTGTTTGAAATATGGCTATTAGGATATCCATTCAGCTGCGATAGACTCCATTGTTTGAAATATGGCTATTGGGACCTTCTGTCATTTGCGATAGCCTCCATTTTTTTGAAATACGGCTATTGGGATCTCCAGTCAATTGTGACAGCCTCCATTGTATGAAATACGGCTATTGGGATTTCCAGTCAGTTGCGATAGCCTCCATTGTTTGAAATACGGCTTTTTGGATCCTCAGGCAGTTGCCATAGCCGCCACTGTTTAATACCCAAAGTCAGTTGCGATTATATTGCTGTTTGTGCTTCATCAAACAGACATTTGAACAACAGTATTTATGTTCCCTTAAGAATCCGGAATAAAACAATTTTATATTTTAATTGATATATATTAAGATATTTAGACCAGAAATTACTCGCGACAGCTTTCACTGTTTAACATAGGCATGGGGCTTATCATTTTTGCTGTTCTCAGAAATGTTTTATGTATGTATATTAGATCTCATTAACGAGGAACCGCTTTTCTGCTAATGTGGATGTGACAACCATTTGTCACAATCTATTACTGACATTTAGAGCGGTACAGGTTTTTGTGGCAATTTGTATGTTGACAGTTGAGATGAGCAATCTAAAAAAATGTGCATATTTTCCCCCAAGTAAGAAGTGACATACTTCAGTAGTTGTTGTATTGAGTTTCCTGAGAGTATTTTAGCATGTAGTGCTCCCTAGCTGATTGCATCTTCACGAGGACCCAATGGATTGTTTGATGCTTACCTAGTTCACTAATTGACCTAGTGAAAGCTCAACACGAAGGTTTCTTTCGTTCGGCTATAGAGTTGCCCCGCTTGCCCATAAATGAACCATGGCGAATGCTCTTTCCAAATTGACTTGACTTGACTTTTTGAGTTTACCGTCGCTTAGACAGTATTTCAGTCATGTAGCGACGTCCAGCTAATTACAGGTGGAGGAAGAACCTGAATGCACAAAGGCATCCGGGTAGAACCACCGACCTACCGCAAGCCAGCTCTTTCCAAATTGAGACCGAACACCAAATAATTTATTGTTAGAGGGGGATTTAAAAATGAATAGCCTGATATAAGTTTAGGGGTCAGGACCGCTAATATACCAATGTATTTATGTTTGTTTGATAATTATAAGTAATATCAATATCGCTTCTCAATATATTTGGTCATTTGTCGGCCGTCAGTCACTGCGAAGGGTGAACCAGTCCTGAGGAAGTAGCACTTGTATGAGCTACAAACAACTTTATCACTTACGCCGTGGATGAAAGAATTAAGAAAATCGCAAAGGTCGTGATCAGTATCAAACCAAGGTCTTTCCTGTTCATAACAAGCACTTTATCCACCTACGCCTCTGAGACGAGCTGGTGCCTTTACCCTTATCATTGTGGATTGCAAACAGTTACCGCATAATCATGACGAGAGAATCATGCTCGCCCACCTGTTGCAACTGAAGGAAATACTGTTGAACAATCTGCTGACACCACAACTTTTTTTTCCCGATTTCTTTCCTAGATTAATCTTCATAAATGCCAAGTAGGACTGTGAATCTATAAATATACGAGCTTACTTTTTGTCCTTACAGTATCTTTGGGAAAATAAACAGAATATAGATACACATCCCTGAAGCTCAGTCCTGGTTTCATTGAAATACACACGCAACTTGATTTACAAAATTATCATCAAAAGTAATGACGTCACATAAATGTCATATCTGCTCTTTCCCATCGGCTTATGCAAGTAAAAAGTTACTAAGATAAGCAACCAAGTTTTGTCAAAACCACTTAACATGAAATGATAATGCTTAACATTGAAAGAACAAATCCTAATAGATGTTTGCAACAAAGTGTACCTAGAGAGAACATAAAACAGAGGGGTTTAACGTGGGATGAACAGGTATGATATTTTTTCTCCATATGGTATTTCTATTTAGATTAATCTCACATATTAGAATAAGTACTCTTAACTTTTCTGGGAAATACAGTGGTCGTAAATAAAATATTTTTAAAGAAACATTCAAACAGTATTAAGAATTTATTTCATTAGCATTACTAAATGATATATAAGAAATTAAGACTGTCTCGTTTTATGAAAAAGAAAGTATTGGAAGAGTGTAAATCTAGTAAATAACAATTAAAGAATGACAATAAGGTCATTGTAAATAACAGTGAAGTTTGATCCATGACGTCATTGTAAATAGCAATGATAATATGAACATGACGTCATTGTAAATAGCAATGATAATATGACCATGTCGTCATTGTAAATTTAATATACATAAGGATATGAACATGACGTCATTGTAAAATGAAAGTGAATGTACAATCCATGAGGTCATTGTAAGTAACAATGAGTCATCCATGACGTCATGACGCGGTTGTAAAATTAATAACACTTTGAGTGTGATCCATGACGTCACTGTATGTAACAGTAGAGAATAATCAATGACGTCATTGTGAGTAACAATGAAAGGATGATCCATGATGTCACTGTAGATTCAAAGCATTAGATCTAATAGTGATAGTGAACTTATATATAGAGCAAACATACTAGAGAAAAGTTTTTTCGATCTTTGTTTCTTGAGTCAAGTCATCGGCAATTAAATAAAGTGAATAACTGAAATGAGGTGGATAGGTATGACGATGTATCAATCGCTGTCTGTGATATGTCACGTGTTCTCATTATATTGAGCATACAGTTAAACCCTTCTAGTAAGTCTGTCAGTCATGGGAACAAGAGAATGTGACCGCATAACAAAGGTGGTCGCTAAATGAAGGTTTAACATATCGTTATATTAAACTGACCGCTTAATGCAGGTTAATACTTAATACAGATGACCGCTGATACAGGGTCTTTCATGATCTTCCAAGACATGAAGTACTGGCTTATACCAGGAATCCTTTAAAACTTGTTTCGGTTTAGAAGCATTAAGTTTTAATTGGCAGATTCTAGTTAGATCTTTGCACTTAATACAAAGAAAACCGTTGCACCATTCGTCTGTAAACATGAGCAAACCGGAAGTTCTTCAGCAGCCTTATGTTCCAGATGTATTAAGATTTGTTTGCACTTATGCATGGTGTAATCATGGTGTGCTCATCATGTTTTTCCTTCTACGCTAGGTTGATTGATCTGTGGATTAGACTTATTTAGCTTACGATGATAACATTTCCAGGTGAAACAGTTACTGTATTTAAGCCTCAATCAAACAGTACGTACGATTGCAGCTCATTGTTGCATTAGTAATGTAACAAAATAGTTTCGATTTGTGTAAATAGATGTGCAGTCTTAAAATTTCGAGAAAAAAATAGATATAACTGACCTCTTGCAATAACATTAATGTTATACTTGTGTTTAAAGTCATTATCAATTACTCAAGAAAAAACAAAACGTATCTAATGGCATAAACTGTAATAAAAATGACAATTTCCTACACAGACTTTCTACATGTGAGGAGTTTGAAAATCTTTTGATGCTCGTGTTAAAAAGTACATATTAAATGTCGCTCGAAATCGGCTCGGTAATACCGGAAATATCCGATTACGCATACCGAGTTAAAACAATCATGGCGAAAGAAGTAAACGCGAACGATGACTCTTTTCCTTTCGCTTTGCACCAAGGTATGTTTGATTATTTTCACTGCTGTGGGTTTAAAAGGATTATGGGTTAATGCATTCTGATATTTATACGTATTGATATGCTTGACCTGTTTTAATGATGCTGATCGAAACGATTTGGAATTAAGAGCCATAAGTAAGAAACTACCTATATTTCTTATTATTTCAAAAGGGTTTATGGTTAAAGGCCCTTCGAGCAGAAAATCAAAATACGTGTTACAGATTTATTAAGAGATGTAATCTGTACATACTCGTTGACGACAACATAATACAACGCATAGACAAGAAAGAATCTTTTATAAAAGATCACTTAATAGTTTACATAATTTGCATATCCCACATATCTTTGTCAATTATCTGACCTTTTCCATATACATTCTTTATGTCTCCGTTAACGAATCGCGAGTACATAATTGATGACGTAGCAGATAACAAATTTTGATTCGGCGACGGTTTTTCATACTTAAATTCTTTCCGATTACGAGCCATCTTCGAGAATACTCACCAATGCAAATGTATTTTGACGTAAAAAAAAAAAAAAAAACTAAATGGTGTAATTTGATCAACATTTTCAATTTGTTTAACTGTTATTTTACAGAAGATTTTTGCAGATTATATACTATTTGCGTAAATCTACAAAATGTCAATCTTATTTCAGGAGTTTTTCTTTTCCATGACAATCGTGATGAAATATAATGGACCTTTAAGAATCATCACTTTTAAATAGCGAACATTATATTAATTTTGTCAAATTATTAATTTTGCTAATTTTTCAAGAAAAGAGTTTCTTTCAAACATTGATTGTATCAAATCAAGAAGGTGAGACAATCAAAGGTGACAATAAATTTTGATAGAGATTAGAATGAATAGTGTTTGTTTAGTTTCAAGAAATTTCAAGTTATATGCGTTTTATATTAATTTTACCTTTTTATATGATCGTAGTAAGTTTTGTTCTATAAATGCTTAGTTAAAGAGAAGGAATGTTCAAAATTATTGACCAAAAACATGTAATTACATTCGCTTACATGTTAGGCAGTACCGCATTTGAGAGTGTTACACTAAAAAGTTGGCACTATTTTAGATGGCGGAGTAACACGATCCTGAGTTATGAAGCCATGCTGTAAGTTTCGGCATGTGATCGAATGATTCAGCTTTAGCGAATATGTTTTTAACTAATTTATCATTCCTCATTAATTTATAATCCTGATCCTCTAAAATCAAATGCTTCCTCATTCATTTTTATTTTTAATTTGACCTTTTGGGATACAGTCAAACCTGTCATAAGCGGTCAGTGAAGATAACAATAGAAAGTGACCGTTTAACAGATGCGGCCGCTAATTAAGGTCAAACATATGTAAAATGTTACAGGTTTTACAATATTGAAACTGACCGCTAAATGCAGGTTGACCTAATTATACAGGTGATCGCTAATAATGGCTCAACTGTATACCCCCTTTTTTTTTAAAGAAATGTATACTTGTCTACTCAAAAATTTGATTTATAAAAAATAATGAAACAGAAGAAACCATCGAATGCGCAATCAAACGACCATGCCACATTCTTTTAAGCGTCAGAAGAACACTATTCTGAGTTCGATGCTCTATAGATAAGATGCAGACAGAACGGCACTGTTTCACAGGTAGACACAGGAAAACAGTGGGGTATGAATTCCGAAGCCTTGTTTGCGGTGTTCAAATGCCCGAGATATCAGGGATCTGTATATTTTAAAACAATACCATCCTGTTTAAATGCCTGGTACGAAAGTTTCAACAGATAGACAGGGCTTAAGGGAAACTCGCTGCAATCTGTAAGTGTTCCAGGTATCGCCTCATAAGTCTTCTATTACCGATGTGCAATGCATTGATAATATAAGAACAAAGACATTGAAGATTTACGATGTAACAAACTTTTAAGGTATATGATTTAATCTTGAATCTGATTTGGAGAAACAGTAAACCTTTGACACCTAACTAATGGTAAGCAAGAATTTAACTTAAGTGTTGTATCGGTACTGAGATGCTTTCCTGTATATGTCCATGCTGTCACTTTTCCAGATCATAAATGTTTTTTACGATTTTAAAAATGCAGTTTAGTTAATTTTTGTCATGATGGAAGAACATGCACAGGATTCTAGAAAAAGTCAGAGATAAAATATCTGATTCGTAGACCATTGTTATATACATGTACTTAATCCCCAAACTAAATCAAACATGCGAATAAGAATTAAACAATTTATAGTGTACAGAGCAGGAACATGTATTTTCTGTAGGTCAATAATCTGAATTCATGTCTCTGAATTTTTCTAGAATTGTATGCATCTTATTACATATTGACAAAATGGTGTATATAAATCTGATCCAAACATTATGTCAGTAATCGTTAATATTTTAAATTTCATGGAATTTATCGGAAGCGATGCGAAGCGGTGTGCTTCGATAAATCCATAAAATATAAGCGTTGACATTTTTACAGTTTGTCACGTACGCCATACAGATTTGCCTTTGACTTCGTGTTATGGAACCAACTCCCGTCGATTAACGGCTTAGAGTCAGTATCACTAAGTACTTTTTTTTATTAGGCTACATGCAAAGCATGACATAATCATCGGCCGCTGCAACAAGCTCCGTCTTATAAGTCACTTTGGCACCATACAAACTCATATTTTCTTCAAAACCTCACGGATCACTTTAAGCAAAATAGCTTTCAAATTCTGAACGAAATGCAAGCATTTAATTGGACGATTAAGTCGGACAAACTGTAAGAAAACATGTTCTATTCACCGGCACACGTACTTAACTTCATACACATGTGAATATGTGTTGGGCAGGAGTCGCATTATATTTGCTGATGTCACAAGCTAGCTCAGACATACATCACTTGTATCACCTGCATATAACTGGGAGACATGTTGATTTTGCTAGAGTCCACTCCTGAAAAATCTTAAAATAACCCACCACAATTGCATTGTGCATGACACAACTAGCTTATTTTCAGGAAAACGTCGCAATTACGATGATGTCAAAGATCCTATGACTTGATTTCATGTCTGATTTCCTGTGTATGTTTATATTACGACATATTGTTTTTGGTTAAAACGTAATAATACTGCGCTGTTGTTTTCTCCATTATAATTTATGAAGCCCATTACTGTGTTTCGTGCGCATCAGTATCTCTTGTATATCGTTGAAGGGTTTCAACATAAATCATTGACAAACTACCAGAGGGGACAGGGGAGAATTTTTTTCAGATAAAAATTAAACTTTGTTGAACATATCTTATTTTAATGTGGTCTTATTATGACATGCCTTTTACATCTTCGATATTAAATATAAAGCTTGGAGTATCGGACATACAAAAAACGCACTCTCTGTTCGAAAGAGAGAGAGAGAGAAAAAAAAAGTGTCCTAGGTAAAAATAACCGTGAATAATATCAACGCGGGACTGAATGGACGGGTTGCATGCTGGTTAATGTCTTAAATGTATGAAACAATTTACGATAAAAAAATGTAGATGAAGTCCCTAGGAAAATGCATCTTTAGATAATGCAGGACACATTAGTCATACGAGTCAAAATATTTCCATCACAATCATTCCCTGACCCCTTTTTTCCCAGGGATCTTGTGAATTATTGCGTATATAAGTAAACAGGTGTGTGCTAACACGCTAGGGAGACACTACTTTACTTTGCCTGCCAAGAACGAGCAAGGTAATGCATTTCCGCGTGTAGAGTCAGTAGGGAAAGAAAAAGAAAATCGTTCTGTGTCCTAGTTGGAAAAGTTTCCGAGCAAAAAGATGATGATTGACGATCTTCTATGATGTTATCAAATCATGCAAGTGAAGTTTCCACCGCCAGCAGTACATTTTACTGTCCCAAGCGTAATGCGGAGGTAGACAAGGTTTGAAACGGTGTCTCTTTTGATTTTCTGGTAGAATAGATGATGTAAGTAATGTTGATAAATCCAATCAGGGAACTATTTTCATTGGAATTGTGGGACTTCCGGTATGCTACTAATCTACCCAAGATAATTATGTTAATTGATATATAAAGAATTATTAAAAGTCTAGTTCAAAAAAAAAAAAAAAAAAAAAAAAAATGGAGTTCCTGGTTTATATAAAGATGAATATGCACAAGCTGTTAAATTATTTTGTAAATGACTTATTATTAATTCTAATTTACTTTTTTTTTTCAAATCATATCTTAAATCCAATGACACTGTAAAAAATTGTATCACACACAGAGGATCGCTTAATAACGTTTTCATGAACTCATTTAGTAAAATTTGATATGAAATAGCAATTCATGTCAGATCCTAAATGTATCTCATTTAAATATACCATATACAATTGTATCATATACAGTGGTACCACATACACGTGCATTATCGTGCAATAAGACTGCTTTCATAGACTGCGTAATGAGTCAGAACACGTACATTACTTTGGTGAAACAAAGCCTTGGATCAAATAAAAAATAATTAAAAAGGAGCAGTTATCCAAATGACATAGTGCTAATCATGTACCGTTCCCTTAGATCGACAGAATAAACATAACAGTGAGTCAATGCATGAATTAATTCAATTACTTTCAAATGAATATCTTTATGCTACTAAAATTGAAGGAGTTTTACGTTGATATGAGTATCGCCCTGGCCCTATATTCTGTTCGATCCAGATCGTTTTTTGTTTTTTCCATTCCTTCCAAATGATATTTGGAACACATTGGCAAACATTTAAACAGAGCAAGGACTAAAATGAGTTCAATTAATGACTGGTTCATGCAGTTGCGTCACAACATGTTATATCCAATTAGTGAGGAGCACGTGCGCTCTAAAATCGTCTCCACCATTGAAGAGTCAGCTCCAGGTTTAACCCGTAATTACGTGGGGTGGCTTCAGAAAACGAAGGTGATTTGTTAATGGGAAGTAACAATGTTGTTATATTAAAGAGACATCGTAGTAAATTATCCGAACAACAATAACATCAGACAACAAAGAAATTGATCCTTACATAAACCCCTTTTTTCATGTTTCACATGCCGCTGGCACGGTTTTATCTTTTCAATAATGTTTCGGAACGAATTCGATTATATACCTATGTCTGCCTGATTGTTTTTATGTACGTATTGCGTGCGCATGTGTTTTGGGTGTATTGGCTAAACACTTTTTAAAAAATAAAATAAAAGCCCGTTTAAATTTTACTTAAACAAATATTTGGCAAAATATAAAAAACTAACACATTATGAAAATTATATTATTCAAACGCACTTTTTTCATGGCGACTAGGAGATATGGTTTTACGTCGACGGTTCCAGGCTAGTAGTTGTACTTAACGCATGAAAAGACAATGAACATTTTCATTCCGAATGGAGATCGCACTTGCTGCTCTCGAATCCGGAACTCCTCGGTCGAATTCCACCAAGAATACTTAGCTCTAAGTAATACTTAAATACTTATAGCGAATTTCATCATCCTGTTTCTCTAAAAAAGAAATACCGGATATTTCTTAATAAATATTGTCAGATATTAAGGTAATAATTGATTTCATGTTAGTTATGTATTTGAATATCTAGTAAAAAAAAAGAGAGAGAATGGTGGGATGTGTGTCTACTTAATTTAAGAATTTAAGTATTACGTATTGCTAAGTAAGTCATGTTCGGGGAATTCAATCCTGGACCCCGGCACCAAAGTCGACTCTCTTTTGATTTCCAATCGTCAAATACTTGAAAAGAAACATCAGTCCAATATTTCAAGGACATATCTTCCAGTCAATTAATTTTGAGAAAATCGACTTTAAAGTGTTGACCATTTTGAACTGTATGTTAAACAAATTGTACCAAAGTTGTAATATGACTATGGACATAAAACAAAACTTGAAATATTATACTCAGAGAGGACTGTAATATTGCAAATAACTCCTAACAGGAATCGCACAAAGAATAGAATGACTGCAGGAGGCAGATCTTCTTGAGAATATTTCAACGGAGTATATAGAACTTTAAATAGGTCATATTAATAGAAAGGATTTGATCAAAGCAATACAGCATACTTTTTAAAGACAGTCACTATCTTAGAGAGCCCGAGCCTTAAGCCTGATTCAGTGACGTGGATTTCTGCTTGTTTGTTTGTTTGTTTGTTTGTTTATTGGATTTAACGTCCCACCAACAGTTTTACGAGACAATGTCTACTTGAGACCTATAGTACTGCCACCTGCAGTATCACGCCATATACATGTAGATAGATATGTAGACATAGGCATGTTATCATTCTCAAATCCTTTTGACACATATAGTTTGACTCGGAGTATAAAAATTACACTCGGTCCCTCCTAAACCTGTAATTAGCGAGGTGTTGCTTAATGATTGAAATACTGTTCCAACGACGATAAATTCAAATAAGTAAATAAATGAATAAAAAGAGTCCCTCTGGGGAAAAAAAAGAAACCAACTCTGAATCCTATCTGCTTGGCAACGTTTGAACAGAGCTAACAGTGACACAAACCACACCGGATTGTTTTGACCAGGGGAGAAACTGCAGAAGTATCGCGAGATTTCCTGCCGACATGTATGATGAGTATGTTGATACAAGAACAGATA
>CM037781.1:15770451-15820451 GCA_021229015.1 Solen grandis
AAATGTAATCCATTCATATCTTAAATGTATACTAGTTTATCATGTAAATTTCATCCTTCAAGGCTACATATATCATTCAATTCCACTGACCATTATTTTTTCAAGTCTAAAATTTTTCTTTTCGGCACGCTTTTTGCGGTTTGCAGGCGTGCCACGAGATGAATATTTGGTAGGAATAACCTCGTGAACGGTATACGAAGGTCGTCTTTTGCATTGTAAGCAGTATAAAGGATAAGGGCGAATTCCCTTCCCTTTGCTTTTTTTTTTGGTTTATAGCTGCCCAATGCTAATAGCCCAGTTCTTACAAAAAAGAAAGAAAGAAAGAAACTATGAACGTGCTTTAATGTTGTTATTTAGTTGGCAAAGTAATAAGTTAATGTCGGAAAAACGTAGAGAGAGACAAAATAACATGTTTTAGGTTCGGTTAATCGTGTTTCCAACGGAGTATACGTATACCTTTAACATTCACTGTGAATAAAATATAAAATTATTTCATATCATTTTACGGCATTTATGATTTACATAACACGTTTTAATCAAGATTTAGTTAAAGCTTTATAAATAGTTACTGTGAGGTGATTATTTGTTGTCGTTGTTCTTTTGCTTTTTTGTTTGATATGTAGTAACAACGTAGTTTATCTTCTACTGGTATTAAATTATGTTTACTCTCATATGTGCGTGTTTTTTGTTTGTTTTTTTTTGTTCATTATTCAGGTTATTTCTAAAAAAAAATATCTTTTTGTATTCAAATTTTGTTGTGTACGTGCTGTCTTAAACTTGTGGGTTCGATCAACGGCCGCAGGACTGGTTGGGCCGTTCAGGACTGGTTGGGCCGGTGTCAGGATAATGTGATCGGGTGTGTCACAAGTCTTCAGCGTGAGACTGCAGTGTGGCAGCACTATATTTGTCTCAAGATAAATTACCCTGTCGCCTCTCTCCATTAGTACCTCCTGTAATACTGTATCCAATAGGTAACCAGACCTATTTTGATGCAAAACATCAAAGACCCGCGCATGGTTTTGAAGCACGACTTAATTAATGCAAAATCGTTTGAGAATATTTTAATAACATGTGAATTTTCATTTACAAACAGCGGGTTTAAATTTTTACTCCAGACAATGATACATGCTATTTTGCCAAATATCCTCAGCTGTAGGCCGTTTGGTTCAGAGATTTCTAAAGTGTGTTCTAAAAGTCCGTGTAAATCAATTGTCTTCCTAATTTCCATAAATGTGTTTTTCTGTTTCACCAAATATTTTTATCTATTAAATCCGAAAAAAGTCATTAAATTATGGAGAATATAATCAGTGAAAAACTCTTATTATCAAATTATTCGGAAATATAGAGCAGGAAAAATACTTTAATTATAGTAGACATAATATATGATGATGATTTGATATGTCATAAATGAACCAGTATATAGATCAATAAAGATTTTTTTAACAGATAATTCCTTTATTGGAAGAATTAGGGTATGCAATATGCATGAAACTTCCAGACAGAAAGCTATTAAGGCGGTGTTAATGTCAATGAAAAAATCATCAGCAACAAGATCAATGATATCACATACAACAAGGACAATGATAACCAAACAAATCAGCACAGATAAGTTTTATTAGGTACGAGATTATAGGTACAGGTCCCGGAATTTTAAAAACAAAAAATAGGATTAAGTACAATCTTCCCGATATGGATAAACACTCTCTTACATTACATTCACCTCTGTGGTGGGATCAGAAAGTAATTCCAAATTTGCGCAATCTATAAATAGAGACAGTGGTGTCATTCAGACCGTTGTTGACATTTTGAATCTCACGTGATTCACGCGGATAGTCTCTCAGCACAAGATTCCCGTCGTCACAATTCTGTTTAGTCTGTCCTTTTCATTGACATCAGTTTAACATATACGATGTGATATCAAGGCAATACTCATTTTGTCAAAGTGCGATCAACGCAAGGCATGTAACCTCTTTCAAATCAATAACATGCACACAAGTACGATTTGTAAATCCATCTGCGTAATAAGGCAGAAAATAGTTCCCATAATAAAAGTAAACAAGAAAGTCAGTAGAACTGACATATGCTCCCCGAAGAACGTCATTGTTACAAATAAGGCCTTGGTCAATGGGTGGGAGGATATGTTGAAATCACCATTCCTAAATCATATCTATTCTCCTCATCAGATGAGATGTTTTACCAACTCTTATTTGGAGACTTAGTAACAGTTTACTATTTAATATGATAATACGTGTTACTCATCAGATCTTTCATTGATTTTTTTTTTAAGTTTTTATACTACTAAAAATTAAGTCATACATTTCAATGTGTGCTCATATCAAAGAGGTTAACCAACACTCTTGACATATGACTGGATATTTGAAATAGTGTATAATGGCCTAAACAACAATTAGCTGACATGATTTTGATTGACATTACTAGCATATTGAATTTTGTGAATTTTAGGAATCGGGTCATGCTGACGATATGCGCATCTCCTCTTGGTAATAAAGCTTCCCATAAAGTTTCGTTGAATTCAAGCCATTAGTTCCTGAGAAATAGCCCGGACAAGAATCATGCAATATGTACTATAGGCCGAAAAGTCAAGGGGCCATAACTCTGTAAAAAATTGAGGAACCAGGTCACGTCGACGATATGCGTATCTACTCTTGGTGATGAAGCTTCCCATAAAGTTTCGTTGAATTCAAGCCATTAGTTCCTGAGAATAGCCCGGACAAGAATCATGCAATATGTACTATAGGCCAAAAAGTCAAGGGGCCTTAACTCTTTGAAAAATTTAGGAATCGGGTCATGCTGACGATATGCGCATCTCCTCTTGGTAATAAAGCTTCCCATAAAGTTTCGTTGAATTCAAGCCGTTAGTTCCTGAGAAATAGTCCGGACAAGGAAAGTGTGACGGACGAACGGGTGGACGGACGGACGAAGCGGCGACTATATGCGTCACCTTCGGTGAGCATAAAAATTATTATCTCCCATACGTTTTGTGGTGACTCAAAAATTAATTCTTCAATGTTTCTATACTTTATATCCTCAAAATTCACCTCAAAGTGCGTCAAATCGTTGTTTTCCGATTTGAGAGTTTTGTGAGGAAAGAACTACTCTACTTGGAGATTGAGTGATAAGTAAAGTTGTATAGCGTGACGTAACCTGTGCGACGAGTATTGATGATATGTATGAATTTAATTTATATTTACAAGGCTTACAACATATGCTACAATGCTTAGTTAAATTTACCTATTTCAAGGATTATATCATAATCAGCTTTCATACTGAGGCCGCAGAATGGGCCTGTTGCCGTCAATTAGATATGTCCGATACGGCCATATGTATAATGTGTGTGTGTTTTTGTTTTACACTTTCTACAGTATACTGCAATATGTATCATTAAACCCCGGTTTTATTGATTATTAAAGCTGACGCTAAACTTCTTCCAAATCCCCTTTTCTGAGCTTTAATGAATAAGGTTGCCTGCAAAGTCCGTTAATCAAGTTTTAAAACCCGTAGCCTAAGAGTCACGGCAGGCAATCACGTGACTTTCGTGCTAACGTACTGACAATATGGCGGACTGAAACCTTCCTTTTAGACCCATTTTCAGGTAGTTTCATATCATATCAATCATCCTTACTAATAAGACCTGCCGCGGCCCACGTGGAATTGAATATGGTTATCGGCTTTACCTTATATTTTATCTTAATGCTAACCGCTTGCTCAAACACTGAAAAATTCGGCATTTTCAATTAAGACAATTAAATTGCAGGTAACTTGCACGCATTTTTAATGAAAATGGTGCGTAGGCTGCGGCAAGTTTAATAAGTAAAAATGATATAATATAAAATTAAAAGTCTGGATTAAAGGTTTTAGTCCGGCATATTGTCAGTACGCTAAAACACAACATTTTAAGAAAGGAGAAACATCTCTAACGTTTTATTATAGGCCCATATCTTTTTCAGTTGCGTTTTTTTGAACGATTATTATTTACACGCTAATAAAATGATTTACAAATATCAACAAGGTTTTTTTCACCAGAACATTCAACTGTATACCAATTAATATATGTTAACAATCAAATATGTAAAACATTCGATCAAAATAGTCATGTATGGCATGGTTTTCTGTGATCTTTATAAAGCGTTTAACAGATTTTGACATAAAGATTCATAAATTAAGGCAAATATGAGATAACAGATGAATCGATAATAAATCAAAGAGTTTTCAATGGCTTATCTTTATCAGGAATATTTCTTGTCTTAAATATATCAATTAAACCATAAATATTTTATGACATCCCTCTGCAATGTATAGAACATCACAAGCACACTGCTCGCAGTGTAAAGAATGTAAGCAAAATCGCATTTGTTAGCTTACGTAAGCTAACGAACGCACGGCTGGTGGTAATTTGTTAACCCCTTAAACCTAGAACGTCTGTCTTGATTCTCTGCCAAGGGCCGTCTGCATACACGTAAGGGTTGGTTTTATACACTTGCTCTTCGTAAGAATCAGATGGATGCCAGGATGAAGTTGGCTTAAGCAAGCTCGACACTCTCTGAAAATATGTATAAATACTCGAATAAATTAAAGAAAATTCACAACTGTATAAGAGAAAAAAAATTAAAAGATAATTCTGCCATCTGAGTGATTAAACTCATCATACTATGTTACTTCCATGATTTATTTTATTTCATATATATCCTGATTATGTTCGAAATGGCCATAAAGATATAATGAATAGTTACCGGAAATAATTAAACTGATATACTTTAAAGATGTTTACGGCTCAGATTTCAAATAAATTCACTTTTTGAAACATTAAAGCTATAAACTGATATCCGCATAAATATAAGTGCATGAAGGCCGATGAAACCAGTATAACCAAGAAACAAAACCTTGTGAAGGAAATGCTTTCGACATCATCGGGAAGGCTTGCTAGTGATTAATTATTCATATAGAACCGGAATTCACGGGGCATAAATGCACCGATACAAATGCTAAACAGCATTCTGACAGCGACGAAAATAACAGCTCTATGTGCGGGAGAAATGCCGAAATATTGACAATCATGTCGATGGCCTAAGGCCCAAATGTGTTTTTCAATGAATTTTTGGATAGTTTGAAGCGTTTCTCACACTTAAAATAATTTCCATTTGTTATAATATTTGAAATCCCCAAAAAAGCATGCGGACTTTGAAGAATTCATGCTTTCATTTTTTTTAAAATAATATACACTATCCAAATTCCACTAGGAACTGGAACTCTGCATAGTTAAACAAAGTCATTGTAATGCTGTCAGTCCCATACAGCTAAATGTAATTGGGCGAGGAAAAACTGCCACCTGTTTCTTGCCAATCAATATTCATGACGTTCGAGTGTTCCCAAATGCGATCGGATTGTTTCCGACTATTTTACGTGTGAACTTGTCGGTTGAAAAGGTCGGCGTTGTTTTTTTTTAAGATTTTTTGTCATGTTCATATAATTTTGTCTGTTTAAGCGTCCGACTTATCTGAGAATATAAATGGTGCACGTTATATTTTCATACAGTGCTTTAACATACAACTTTCTGTCAAGAACTGATAGGGATGAATTTTGGACCGAACATATCTTTAAGTAGATGAAACGTATAGTTATCACCTCCGGTACCGATCCTTTTTGTCTGCAAATCTGAACAAGAGCAATAGCGAACACTATGATGATTGGTCCGAACGCAATGACGTTGCCAATAGCAACGGAGTACAAAGGAAATGTGTCACCCCCGGGGACACTCGGTGCGGAGTAGTTCATGATAGTGATACCGAAAATAATCTGTAAGTAGAAATCATAGTATATTTAGAATCATATTTCTTACGATGATATTTGATGTAACAATATTGTTCAAAATATATCGGCATAAATAACCTGTGACTCTGAGAAACGCGAAAGTAATCAGTCAATCGATCAATTAATAAACGTTTTGTTTGCAATGGACACAAATGGAATGGAATTTTTACAAAACTAAATGAACCTACTTTTATTTTACTAAAAGTGTTTGGAACTCAAATAATCGCCTAATCTTCTTGCCAACTTAAAGCAACGTTTAAGCCGTCTAAGCAATCGCCTGTGCTAAGAGACCACCCTGCTAAGCAGCCAACATGTTCAGGCAGAAAGATTACACATTTCTATAACAACTTCTATATCTATCTTTCGTTTTACCTCTATCTGCAACCACATCTCCTAGGCAACCACCTGTTTTTCTTCTGTATGGTGGCTGCCAAGGGGAGGTTTGATGGACATTCCATACATTATTCCACATTATATACATACTGCAAGAAAAACTGGGGTGATGAAGGACCAGGCCACACGAAGAAACATTGATGGTCTACTTCCATGCATCAGCTCAATGTCCTTACTAAACCTGTTGGCTCCTGAGAAAAAAAGTGACACTACATCTATATACCTGTTAATAACAATGTTATAATGTTATTTTTTGCAAATAAACAAAATGTGAAAAGCATACAAAATGTCTTTCAAGTTTATCATGTATGGGCTGCAAACAATTGCCTAAGATATCAATACTTTCGAGGTTAAAAAAAGCATTTTGTAGATTAAGCATACCACATTTCGGAAAGAATAACATATTTGAATTGATGAAGCTGAATGAAGGATTTCTTTTGTAAATGGCTTTTTGTCACACTTGATGAAAGAGAACACACATGTCACATGCATGGTATGGGCAGCGTTGGCCGTTGTGTTGACCTGCTAGGGTAACACAATTTACACCTAGAGTTAAGTATAGTAACTAGGTTTATATGACGCAAAGCGCTCCGCATACTTCTTACGTAATTATAACTTTTTTTCGTTCACAAGGTTTCTTTCCAATTTATTAAAATTGATTCATGGGCAATATATGATATAACTCTCAACTAACAGTACAGAAAATTAAATTGCAAAAGCAAAATAAACAAATACAGCCATGTAATAAATACATCTCCCTTCACAACTAAATCACATATCTAGTATCTTTGGCAACGTCACGTTCAAGGCGATTATATCATAGTCCTTAGTACGCAGTAACATTTGAGTTTAATTTTCGCATGAGTTTTTAATAAAGATTTACTTAATACCAATGTGTATTAAGATTAAAGACTGCAATAAAATATTAGTCCTTTAACCCATTCTTCTGTATATCACTTATTCTGTTTTATTTTGTTTGTGTGTGTGATCTGCAATCCATTATAAATGGTGGTATATTACCAGATGATACGTTGTAATAAATATTTCCCCTGTACAAAGTACTGCATTTTTTTTTGAAATGAGACGCACATTTTTTTCTTATCTTCAGTAGACCTTCTAAATAGAGCCCCCACCTCTTAGGGTGGAGGCGTGGAGTATTCAGTATTATTCGAAATTACCGTAAATCCAGCCGATGACCAGGCATTCTACAGTTGCAATGAACAAGACAGTGAAGGAAGCCATGTACCAGTCCGTCAACATGAAGATGTAGAGCCCGTTCTGAAAAATGAAAGCATCTGTGAAACGTGGTCTTACATAGTAGAAAAATATAATATGGTTTCTACTGATTTAATCATCCCAGTTGGTCCTTTTGCAGATTATTGTTCCAAAGCTGTAACTGTTGGTATTCTGTTTTATGTAATGTTGTGTGTGTGTGTGTGTGTGTATGTGTATGTTTTACTCTCTTTTTTTACATGCACATCATTCTGGAGTTAGATAACTTTAACATTTGTCGGATTTCTTATTGGACCCTTATTTCCTTATTACATGTCACATAATTTATCATTCTTTGTTGTGTCCATAAAATAACAATAATGATAATAATAATGATAATGATGATAATAATAATGAAGCGCATTAAAACAATATTACCTTCAACAATATATACATATAAACAATAATATCTTTGTATCGAAGGTTAAAATTTTCGATAAGGGCTGCGTTTCACGAAACATATTAAATGACTAAATGTTGTAACTTCTTTCATTGACATTTAATTTCGTTGTTTATGAACTTCATGTGAATACCTTTATTCTTGGAATCATGTTCTATGAAACGTGGTCTATACGATTTTTCGTGTGGATTAATATTCGTAGATAAAATCATATTATCATCCCAGATCCCGTGTGCATAAAGGAAATATACTTTCGGTTTCCTGCATCCTGCATTTATTCGAACATTTTATATTTCTATACCCATCAATTTACAGAGCAATGCAATTAAACTGCAGTTTTGTTATTCTAAACACTTATTCCATTTTACGCGAAACGACTAAGGCAATATATAGAAGCTGATGGCTTATAGCTACCTGTACTCATCATGCGTAGTTGAAAACAAGTTTCGTAGAGTGGAGCCAATTAATAGAGACCCAAAGAGCTCTGGTCTCCTTTTTCACGGAACCCATTAAATTTAAGTTTTCCATAACTCATACATATCGCAAATCTAGAACTTCCTTATTTGTTAACCCAGAAAATAGAAAGTTACATACTTGAAGAACTAGCATGCTCTTACAGAAGATCTTCATACATCACTATTTTTGGGGCTACAACGTTTGAGGATAATCTTAATTTTAGATGTTTCGTGAAACGCACGCCTTCAGGTCCATACAAATCACGTGTTATCTCGAATTGGTGAAATTCGTTTCTAACTATTATTGAATGATGTAAACAATATGCTTGAATACACGGACATCAGTGCATATACACCGGAAAAAACAAGGGCATATCGGGTAAAATTAATATGGCGGAAAGTTGTTACAACTCTAGGATTATTACTCTGCCGTGCATGTCCAAAATAATGATTAATATATAATCATGATACATCTCGGAGTCACATTATGAATCATTAATATATTTTACTTCAATAACAATGAATTAATATTTTTTTCAAATTGATCTCTGTAATTTCGGAACGATCTGTAAGAATCACGAAAAAGGTGTCAATAAAAAGAAGTCATTTGTATTGATGGTCAAATGATACTTACGGAAAAAGCCAGAGGTATTCCGGTTAAAAAGAGCACCAGAGCAAGGGATGCGCTGATGATCTTGCGGTATCGGTTAAGCTTGCTGTAGTTAATATCTATGATGAGATTGGCCACTGTCTCGAAAGAGCCGAACTTGAAAAAACATACCATACTGGTAATAACATATCCGCCATTTTGATGAACCCACAAGAAAACGGACTGTCCTTGTTTCATTATTCAGACGATACTTCCTTAATGCATGCGTAAGTTTAAAAACTACAATAAGGATATCATACATTTGTTCCATTCTACCTGCGAAAAGACCGAGAAAAATCCATGATTAATCTTTATCAGTGAAAGATAAAATACTCTAATGTACATTGCGCTAAATGTATTCTATATGTTTATCTTTAAGAAACGTCGCATTAAAAATGGCGTCGATTCGATAAATAAATACATGTACGCCTGTACTACAATTTCATCAATTTAATAGTCAAATCTCTGAAGTATCTGTGACATTTTGACTTTTTTTCAATCACGATTGCAATTCTTGCTAATACACATTGAGACAAAGTTTGGTAGAGATCGGTTTTTGTTTGACAACGTTATAAAGCAGGAACTGTTAATTTTACATTTTTATCAAGTCAAGGACCATAACTCTGGTGACCAAGTTTGGACAAGATCGGTTCATGTTTTTGTTAGAGTTAGAGAGCAAACACTGTAAAATTATCAATTTTCATCAGTTCAAGGGTCATAACTCCGGAGTGTCTGGGACTTTTCTGACTGGTTATCGAACGTAGCCGAGATATTGTGCCCAAACACATTGTGATTAATTTTGGTCAAGATTGTTTCATGTTTGCTAGACTAAGAGAGCAGACACTGTTATTTAGCTTTTTTTCCCAACCAATTCAATTGCCCTAACTCCCGAGTATCTAAGACAACCTAGCTAGTTATTTACCTTGGCCAAGACATTGTGCTCATATACATTTTGACCAAGTTTTGTAAAGATCGGTTCACGTTTATTCGAGCTAGAGAGCGGACACTGTAAATTTAGCTTTTTCTCCTCAAATAAAGATCCGTAACTCCGGAGTGTCTTGGACAATAAAGCTGGTTATTTTGTTTGGCCGAGATAGTGTATCCATAAAAATAGTGGCTAAGTTTGGTTAGGATCGGTTCACGTTTATTCGAGTCAGAGAGCCGACACTATAAATTGAGCATTTTATCATTACTTCAAGGGCCATAACTCCGGAGTGTCTAAGACAATCGGGCTGGTTATCGAACTTTGCCGAGATAATATGGCCATAAACATTGTGACAAAGTTTATTAAAGATCAGTTCGCGTTTGAGAATTAAAGCGGACAACATCAGTGGACGCCGCCCGCCGCAGGTATATCCATAATACGTCCAGTCCTTCGACAGGCATTTACAACTGACGCCATGACGTAATTCTGCGGTTTCCGATAGGGAATTCGAAGACACGAAGGAAAGAAATAGAAATTATGAAAGAAATGCGTTAGCTAAAATAGATCAAAAAGTATGTATGAAGATTTACTGATACATATTTGTTGTATACAAAGTATATATAAATATCTGATCGAATAATAATATAGTAAGTTGAAATACATTTATTGAGATTTTCCGATTACCTTTAAAAGCCTTTTGCATAATAATAAACTATTGTTCGTTTGTTTTCAATCATTTTTTCATTTATCATTGATAATAACAGAAACATCAACAACACGGTTACTGGAGCAAAACTCAAGTGTTTAGATCCAAAGCTTTAAATCCCTTTAATAGATTGAAAATAGACAGTTGCATGGCAAGCTTACCTGAGTGTCGATCCCGATGAAGACGAGGGTGAGGAAGAAGAGGACTGACCACAGCTGGGGCAGAGGGAGCTGGCCTAGTGCTTCCGGATACACTATGAACGCTAGGGAGGGTCCTTGTTGGGAGAAAAGCATTTTGAGGATGATGTAACAATTATAAAAGAATTTAGATATATAATTGACACGGCCGAAACAACTTTCTTGATTTCGAAATTAAAAGAGAAAGTCGGAAATTCAAGACCTTTAATTTGACTGGTGTTTGGCATTTAAAAAAAAAACTGTGTGTCTAGATACGAATGCTTATTCACAATAACCAATTGCATTTGTCAATAAATGATCCCTGTTCTAGGTGGTTATTGGATTAGAGCGTCCGCCTCGGTAGTGGGAGGGAGTAGGTTCGATATAAGTACCAGGACTGTTGGGCCCGATATCAGAATATTGTGACTGCGTCAGGTATCATACCACATGTATATGGCGTGGTGCTGCCTTGTGGCAGCACTATACTATACTATATCTCGGGATATCAAACTTCGCTTACTTTTTGGAAGGTTTAATCCACGAATACTCCCAACGATGCCGTTCATTTAATAGACCATACGTTTTCTGGAACATGAATCCACGAATAAATGTACCCATTACATAATGAACGAAATTAAATGTAAGCGAAATTTGTGGCAAAAAAAAATTAAAATATCTGTCACAGGTAGAAGTGTCCCCCCCCCCCCAAAAAAAAAACCCCCCCAAAAAACATCAAAAAAACATTAAACAAATACAATGCTATGTTCGAAAGTCTTACTATCAATACCTGAGAAAGGAAGTTTGTCCACAGGTGTTCCAGTCTGTTTCGACAGAAACCCGAGAACTGAGAACACGACAAGCCCTCCATAAAAGGCGGTAAAAACATCAAAGCAGCAGACGATAATCGTATCCCTGAGAGTAAAAGAATTGTTTTTAATCCGTGTTTAGAAACAACTCATATGACGATAACATGGGTAACTATCAGGCCTTTGAATTATTAAAGGCATATGTGCAGATATGATACATATACTGGTACCAGTAATTGCTTGAAAATATCATCGACGAAGGTGTTAACGTTTCTGAATAGAATGTACGAACTCGTATATTTTTCAATGTCATAAAGAAAAAATCGAGAATTCTTTATTCAAAAAACTTTTTCAATCACATAATATGATATAAATTTTCACAATGGGGAAGAATGTCATCATTTCACATAATGTTTTCTTAACAAAATGCCACACCATTCCCCTATTTAAAAAAATTGGGATTAAAATCGAAAAATAAGTATGGGTAGGGCCGCGTGCAGGGCGGGCGTGGTCACCTGAGGGCGTTATGATGGAACTTGTTGAAGCTGGACATAGTTATGATGCAGCCCCAGCCCGCGCCCAGGGAATAAAACACCTGCACAGCCGCGTCTATCCAGATCTACAAATATATCAACAATATGTAACAAATAGCACTGAACATAGTAATATTTAATATTTCAGTGTACCTGCTCCGGTGCAACAAGTATATCAACCCTTTCCATCCTAAATTCTTTAAATGGACTTTTGCTTTTTTATTTTGGTTTGTATCATTATTTGTTTATGGGGGTGCTTGCTAAAAAAATGTTGACTATTTAGCGAACGGTTCAGATGGATTTGCAGGGTAATCTTGGTCTGCACTGGTCGCAAAGGCAGTCTTAAGTTCCCACAGCTTTTAAGGGTTAAACAAAGCACGTTAAGGTTTCATCTAATATATTGCACATGTAGTTTATATACAGTACAATACAAATACCTATTGTATATAAAATATATACATTGTTTACAGCATACGTCGATAGTAATACGAATTACTTCTTAATATGTTTTGCCATGTTCTACTCTAATTCTTGCTTTTTTAAAAGAATAAAATATATTTTCTATCCAATTACACAGAAGTTTCTTTTCTTATCATTTTTGGTCATAAATTTATTTTTTTATAATTTAATTATTTCAGTTAAAATGGAATAATATAGAATTCACCGACTATATTACCGACTATATAAACAGAAGTGTGTTTTAGTCTCAATATTGCATGCATTATCGAACGATCACGAATGCCACCGATGTAACTGCACGCAAACTACCTTAAGTCAAGCCTTACCTGCATTGTAGCTAGTCTATCCAGTTTGGGAATAAGGTAAAGTTTCAATCCGTCCATAGCGCCATCTAGCGTCACCCCCCGGATCATGAGGATGGTGAGGAGAATGTAGGGGGCGGTCACTGTCACATACACGATCTTGGGAGACAAACATTGGAAAAAAAACTTTTACCACATGAATATGCATGTACAAGTCTATGACTTGATGAATGCCAATATACTGATCTTTAAATGGTAAATGAAATAATGACCGTTTGCCGTGCAGATTGTTTAGAACTTGAGTAACAAGGGTGTAAGAGCAAATAGAGGAGAAACCCTGATCAGACTGCACGAGAAATGAGCTGTCCGATATGAGCTTGCTCGTATTTGCTAAGGCGTCAAAACATATCTATTTAGAATTAAGGGTTAAATTTTGATTTAAATTGTGTGTGTAAACTAAACATCGCCCCCATTATAGGAGCCAATGAATGTCCCAAACCCTTACTGGAACCCGATTTAAGGGCTCTGGGAAACGATCAAACTTTACAGAGAAGAGCCCTATCATGATCGGTCGTTCAATGGAACCAAAAGTGAAATATGGTCAGCTGTATAATAACATGTACATTTGGAAATATTAAAACCAATGGTCTTTAAATATATTAATTCAAGTATGCATAAATTCTGTATCATCTCTCTTGCTTGGAGCGTAGTATATAAGGCCAATACCCGGTGTCAGGGTAATGTGACTAAGCGTGGTATCATGTCACATTTCTATAGCGTGATACTGCAGTTTGGCAGCCCTATGTTTGAATTTGTAGACACGATCTATAAATGACTGAAAAGCTGTCGATGGGACGCTAAAGTCAATTATCAAACAAACCTGATATGGTATCCTGAGTTTCTAGTCGAAGTAATGCAGTATTATAAGCTTTTCATATCACTATAGAAAAAAATGAAATTGTTTATCATATTCCAAATTCAAATTTGACCGGAAATGACATCACTACCTTGCCAATGGATTTTACCCCTCCCATTGTGCACAGGAATACCAGTAGCCAACCGATGAAGAGTCCGATCAAACTGTGCCACTGGATAGTTCCTGCCTCCGCAATATCAGATGACAAGTTCAAAACTTTATAACTGGAAGTTTTTCAGGAGTGAAAAAATATGCGTTAGACATGGAACTTCATACAGCAAAAATGCGATAATGTCTGGGAAAAACAGAATATTCGAATAATCGCAAAATCTAAAATAGTTTCCGTTTTACATGTTTATCATTCTCCTTGTTTATCAAGGGAAATTACTGCTGCGGGGAGTTTGCCCAACTTCCAACAACAGTTACTTCCCTTGATAGGAGTTGGTCATCGTTTATCGCAATTTTTACTGTATGGACAAAGCATTTACAAGGTAGACAAAGTTCTAATAATGTGGTCATTTCTGTATGAAATGGAGAAAAATTAACGTTGTAGATCCCAATGTATTTTTATACAACTATATATTTTTTGTCTTTCCTTAATGGTGGACCTTTTAACTTGATTTAAAAATAGCATAAAATGATACTTTTTTTAAAAGGCGACAGATACGTTAGGAATAACATACAACTGCAACAACAGTTTTGTCTCCACTCAAAATAAATAAAAGTTAGATTTTGTCGCTGGAACTGAACCCACGGCCCGAGAAAGATGGTGTAATTATTTTGGTTTAATGTAGCACGACTATACAGTAAACTTGGTCTTACTTCCAGAACTCCATCCCTGGGGTCTGGTAGTGTTCAGTTATGTTTGTCGTTGAGTTTGCGCCAATCATGCTTGCGTCTGTTTCATTTATCATACTGGTATAATTTTTCAATACTACATTGGTTTTTCCATCTGTAATGATAAATAATACAAGGAAATGAGTTCAAACTGTCTTTAGCAGTCAAGGAGATTAGAGAAAACTACTATTAGGTACAGGCGAATCAAAACGTTTACTCAAATATTATTTCCATGATGGCAGAATTGGCATATAAACCCTTACCATGCAAAATCTCTTAACCGGACTTGTCCTTTCTATATTTTGGTTTGTACAATTGGTTGTTTATTGGGGTTCTTACTGAAAATTTATTGACCGAATAGCGAGATTTGCAGACCATTATCAGACTGCACGGATGTGCAGGCTGATTTTGGTTTGCACTGGCCGCAAAGGCAGACACAAATGCTCACAGCATTGTAAGGGTTAAAAACAGTAAACTTGCGATCGTACAAAGAATGGAGAGGAAAATGAAATGCCCGAATAATCGCTAGGCTCAGATTATCGTGTGTTTATTTATTATTTTTTTTGTTGTTTACCGTCGCTACGACAGTATGTCAGTCATATAGCGACGTCCAGCTAATTACAAGTGGAGGAAGACCCCGAATTTACGGCGGCATCCGGGTAGAACCACCGACCTACCGCAAGCCAGCTGGAAGACTTCCTCGCGTGAAAATCCGAATGACCCTGCAGGGACTCGGGCCAACGCGGTGAGGGGCTGAGTGAGTGTCAAAGTCAACGACTTTACCCTCTCGGCTACGGGAACCAAAGACTTCACCAACGATGGGCGTTATTCTTTTTATTTCTACAGATCATCTGTGAACGACTTGCCTATACGCATTTTGAATAAATGGATACACGACTTACCAGAACAGAGAGGGGTGTTCCATGGATTCGAACAAGTTGTCCAGCTGAGGGTTGTGTAAAAAGACTGACTTAGGAAATATAGAATCCAGGCAAATATCAAACCATAACACCAGATATACATGGTCGTGATGAGGTTCATGGCGATTCCAATACCTGGAATAAATTGTTTAGAATATAATAGTTTTATTGTTATCAATATATATTCATGATTCCTTGTTTAAATATTTCTAACTCCTGTCTGATATATATTTTTTTTTTTTTTTTTTATAATATTCATTATATTAGTTTCTTTTTTTTTGTCTATATGCACCTACATTTTAAATGTGATATTAAAAACAACCAATTTATAAGCTGCAATTTACTACATAACAGAAGAAGTCCTATATATTTCATGCTTTCGATCTAATTCTTTCTTTACATGAATCGATATGCAATTGTATATACATATATTTGCTTTTTTTCACCTTTCACGAGAGGGCATATATCCCATGCGTTGAGAGAAGATTTCCCTGAAAACTGGGCGATACAAACTTCTAGGTAATAGAGTGGCCCGGCACACAGGATTAGAAAAATCGTGAACGGAATTAGAAATGCACCTGTAACAAAAAAACAAAACAAAACAAAAAACAATATGTACACGTAAGGTAAACCCAGGAGAAGTGTTTTTTCGAGAATCGTCCCTGGTTGGGACTTTTCAGTCCCGGTCTGGAGTAAAGGATAGAAATACTGAAAAATTATCAAATTTTGTTAACATTAAATTTCGTCGAATCTGAAATAAACTTAATTTAGTCGGAACATACATTTGTAGATATTGTTCCTCCTCTGAATTGGGCTAGAAATATACCTTGAGTAAGGTTCGATGCTCGAAAAATAGATATTTATTAATAATAAATTAGGGCGGTAACTGGTTAAGAGAGTTACTTGAAACATTCCGATTACTACATTCGATCAGAGCATTTATGTCCGAGGATTAAACTTACTCTAGTTCATCTATGGCCTGTTTTCTATGGCCAAACTCTTCAAGGAGGGAACATAAAAAGAAGTTATCTGAATGCGAACTTTTGTTTAACCATCAATTTCCTGTGGTTGCTTTATAAGCGATATTCGGAACACCACTAGACAGTATTTTGCACCTCCAGATTTAAGTGTGACCAGACCAAAGGATGAGTTTTTCATCAAAACCAAACGAACTTTTTCGTACAGTTCAAACTGTCTACAGCAGTCAATAAAAATGGCCACAATATAAAGTGACCCCTTAGACCAGGCGATCATTTAGAACAGACGACCGCTTAGAGACACATGAAAACTTAGAAAAAGAGAACACTATGAACAGGTGATCATTCACCAACTCCAATTAGAACAGGAGCCCACTTTAAACACATAACCGATATAAACAGGCTACCGTATAGACCCGGTGACAACTTAAATCAGGATACCACTTATAAGGTAAACATGAATTCAGTCAAAAAAGATGCAAATAAGCTTTTAAAATGTAAAACAATGGAACTCAGGGGCAAATTGACATGTAATGACATGAGGTTCTTTTATTACCTTCCCTTGATAATCTCCTCTGAATACTAAACGGGTGATTTTCGCCATTTTCATACGGCAAAGTTTAGATTGGAACAAATTCATATAATGCATCTTCCTACCGTGAGTTTTCTCAAAACTCATTTTCAGTTTTTCATATTCACAGTAGATATATAGATTTCAATGTTAACTTCAATACAGACTATCTCCCATACATCTAATAAAACCTTAAAAAAACACTCTGGGTGAAACATTTTTATTTATGTTTGTTTGGTTTAACGTCCCACCGACAGTATTTCAGTCATTTGAAGACGATGTCTACTTAGATAGATAAAATGCTAAAACACTGCAGTATCACGCCGTAGACATGTGGCATACCGAGTTACATTATCATGATACCAGGCCAACCAGTCCTGCAACTATCCATATATGCTGAGCACCAAGCAAGGGAGCTATATCAGTACCATTTTTTACGACTTTGGTATGTCGCGGCCGGGGATCGAACCCACGACCTTCCGCACCCGAGGAGGACGCTCTTACCACTCGGTCACCGGGGTCGATCAAGTTTATTTACTGATGTCTTCAAAGTGACAGTTTCATAGAAATATTACCATCCAGTGACAAGATATTAAATATGGCTATTATGGGGCGAATACCTTAAAACAAATGACACTTTAGAACAGATGACCACTTGGATCAGGTGACCACTTAGGACAAAATATCACTTAGAGAATATGACCACTTAGAACATTTGACCGTTGAATAAAGGTCAAATACATGATAAACTGTATTTTCTCAGAATCTAAATATCAGGTTGACCGTTTAACACAAGTGGGAGCTAGCACATTTTCAAATGTATTTTATAACATATGGCTTGAAATACACCATCAGTACCAAGCACTTCGTAATACTGAAAATCTTAAATTATATAAGAGCATACAGAGAAGTGCATACAGAAATAGAAAAAAGGGTGAAAATAGTAAGTTTCAAGGTCATGATATATGTAAAAATAGGACACAAAATTGACATTTATTGTTACCTAAGTAAGGTTGGTACAACTGGCGTATACGGTTGTTCCTAAATTAACATACCTCCGCCATTCTTGTAACAAAGATACGGGAACCGCCATATATTGGCGAGCCCGACGGTGTATCCGATGACCGACAGCAGGAATTCGAACCTCCCACCCCATGTCTCACGGACGGTCTTCTCAGTAGTTTCACTGTGGCCATTCAGGGTTGAGGATTCGTTACTGTTGTCCTCAGTAAAGTCATTGTTGCCACAGTTTACAGGAAACTTTTCCAGTTCCATTCTGTAATAATAATACTAATAATAATGATAATAATAACAATAATAAAAATAATATCTAGAATCTGTCCCGAACAAACGATAGGGTTTTCCGCTCTGCAAAACCATTTAAAACCTGATTAGCTGAAATTAATGTGTCTGTACATCATGCTACTATTCGCTATTTAATCACGCCTGCCGTTCAATGTTGAGAAAATTGGTGCTCTACAAGGAAGCATTCTAGACCGAGTTCTCTTCATATATAGAAAGTGTATACGTTTCCTTTGTACTTAATGTTCCTTCTTTGATTTTCATTTAAAAGATAATACCGATCGCTTAATTTATAGAGGGCTTTGAAAATTTAAAGATATCAAAACAGTACATTTAATGTGGATGCAGACTATTTTCCATAAACTTTCTGATACGATGTGCAATTTTGAAAAGCTAGATACCGTTAGAAAGGTCTTCGAATTCCAAATATTTCACCTGCTTTATAATTCGGCCTATCTTTAACGGCCTTGAGATATAGACGGTTAAATCCAAGAAAAAAAAAAAAGCCTAAATCGCTAATGTCAATGATTTCTTTTCGTCCAATAACTTTGTAACTAATGGTCCGATAATAAAGAAGTTCTAAATAACGTTCATGATGTTGTTTGCAAAAACAAAATAAACAACTAAGGGATTGAGAACAACTGCAGAGGTGCATGGAAAACCGCTTTTAATTACTTCTTATTTACTATGCTTATTTCTGATGTGATGTACGATTTCAAAAAGCTTGGTAACATTAGAAAAGTATTCGAATGTATAGGCCTGTCTTTTATAGAAGGTTAATCCTTGATCAAACAGCAAAATTCGGAGTTAACATGTTCGTGTCATTTACTTCTCTCCCATTGAGTTTGTAGCTACACTTCTGATATATGAAAGCTGCATATCATTAGAAAGACCATACAATGATGTATCATCATGTTCAAAATGTTATTAACAAAATGATGATTGAGATATAAGCAGTTTACTGCATAGTATAAGGCTGTTACAATGTATTGTTTTCCTGTCATAACTTTTTTGATTCAACCTCGATCTTCAGAACTTTTTATATCATCATAAAGTTCTTTGAAAGGACTGTAAAATAAAAAAAACTTACTTGTTTCTATTAATCCATTTGACCCTATTTTTGTACCGACCCTAAACTTTTTTTCGTAGCATTTGGGCTATAATGGTTGCAAAACGCTTCTTTATAACAAGATAAAAATGGAAAAAAAAAAAAAAAAAGAAATAGAGAGATGTTAGTGGAAACAAAGAGCTTTTTATTTTCGCCTTATTCCGGTATTTTCACTTGAAATTTTACATATGACCTTGTCCTTTTCAAATTTCAGTGAATATGTCAATCAAATCTGTCAAAAAGCTTATACATCGTTTTTTATTTTTATTTATTTTTTCTTTTTTTCTTTTGTTTATTTTGCATAATAATAGCTTTCAATATCATGACGTTATATGACGTCATCCTTCAAAAATATAAAACAGACTATATGGGACGCTGTAACTGTCTTATGTTGAGAGATTTCAAATTGTTTTGTTCATTTAATGTAATATCTTGTTAAAATAGTATCATGTTTTCTCAGTGTTGCACTATTGTGGCATCTGAATATGATATCTTGTCTGATGAATGTGTAATTCTTGTCCAATAAGCATGTTATTATGTTCAAACAGCTTGTTATCATGTCAGACATGCGTAATATTATGTTAAAGTGTCGTGGTATCGTGTTCGTATATCGTGATATCATTTCGGACATGCGTGTTATTTTGTCTAAGTGTCTTGGTATTTTGACCATATAGCTTGTCATATCGAGATGCTGTCTTGTCTTAACGTCATGGTATCATGTCCAAACGGCATGGTGTCTCGTCATAATGAAATGATATCTTGTCAAAACGACATGATGTCTTGTCCAGACGACATTTTATATTGTCATACTGGCTTGTTGTCTTATCTAAACGATATGTTGTTTATCAAAACGACATGATATCTTGGCAAACCGACATTATGTCCTGTCTTAATGTCATGTTATCATGTCTAGATGACAAGATATTTTGTCAAAACGACATGATGTCTAATCATAGCGACATGATTTATTTTCAAAACGACATGTTGTCTTGTCGAAACGTCATGATGTCTTGTCATAACGACATGATGTTTTGTCAAAGCAACGTACACGTATTGTCTTGTCCAAACAGCATGCTGTCCGTCAAAAAACAACGTGGTGTCTTGTCAAAACGACATGATGTCTTGTCAAAACGACATTATATCTTGTGTTAGCGTCATGTTATCATGTCCAGATGACAAGATATTTTGGCAAAACGACATGCTGTCTAGTCATAACGACATGATATATTTTCATATATGTTGTCTTGTCGAAACGTCATGATGTCTTGTCAGATTTACTTTCTATCATGTCCAAATGACATTATGTCCTGTCATAACGGCATGATATCCTGTCAAAACGACATGTTGTCTTGTCCAAACGGCATGTTGTCTTGTTATAACAGCATGATGTCTTTTCAAAACAGCATGATATCTTTTCAAAATAACATGGCGTCTTGTCCAAATGACATGCTGTCTTGTGAAAGCGGCAAGATATCAAAATGGCATGTTATCGTATTCAATCTACTCGCTATTTTCTCCAAACAATGTTATTACTACTCAAAGAACTGAGTAAAATTGCCAATACACATCCAAAAAGAATAAACAAACCAACAAAAAAAAAAAAAATGTTACTGTTTGGTTAAATGTCCCACCGACAGTATTTCAGTCATATGGAGACGATGCTTACTTGAAATAAATAAAGTGCTGCCACACTGAAGAATCGCGCCGTAGACATGTGGCATGATACCATACCCAGTCACACTATCCTGACACCGGGTCAACCAGTCCCGAAACTACCTCTATATGCTGAGCGCCAAACAAGGGAGCTATAACAGTTCCATTTTTTTACGACTTTGGTATACCCACGACCTCCCGCACCCGAGGAGGACGCTCTTACCACTCGGCCACCGGGGACGGTCAAACAAATGTAATACTACATTCATATTATGGTTATATGCATTAGTGCATTTTATGGTTCATTTATTTTATTAGTCTCATTATAATAAAGCTATTTTCAGGGCCGTAGCTTGGTCGTTTTTGGATGTTACGCACTTTCTGGCGGGGTGTCTAGGTCCCGATAGTATCACCGGTGGGTACAGGGTATTTAATTTAGGCATTTTATGCTCGTACAGCTGTCGATACGACTTGTTTACAATTTTATCTTGTTACTCGTGTTTACTCAAATAATATCGGTCTCACTTGGTAAAGAAAAGGATGAAATTATTGATCATAGAAACATCCTCATTTGAATTGCAAATATTAATTTAATTCATAATCCGATATAGACAATATACTGCCGACAGAGTCTAAATTCTCTATTTGTGGCTTATGCAGCTTGTCATGCCTCGAGAAGCTTTTCAAACATTACTTGTTATGCAATCTTTTCAGAAAATAATGATAAATAATCATCAAAATTAAGGGTCATCATGGAAAAGAAGCCAGGGAAAAGTGCGCATGCGTTAAGTATGGCGGTTGTTTGTTTTGAATAAGTAAGAGAAAAATGAATATTCATGGAAATAAAATACTTCAAATGTGTTAAAATCGGAATAATTGTGTGTATGAACATTCATATTTCTGTTTGGGAAAAGGACACTAATAAGGATCTCGATCTAAACGCAAAAATTCACTTGTTTCCCCACCCACGGTGAATGAATGGGTCAGCCAACCGATCAAAAGGGTTAATACGGACACAGCGAACAAAACACAAGGTATGAATCCCTCACCAGTTTTACCGTTAGCTCAAACTCAACAGACTTGTATCAGTCAGCTGGGATCGCCTACTTTCCAACCTATGCCGATGCCTGTGTTTCAAACCCCTGGATCTTCACATGTGCAAACCCCGGTAAATGCTTATTATACCCCGCAACAGCCAATAAATAGTATGCCGGTTCAAGCACAGTATGTACAACAACAAGACATATCGAGTATGCAGATGACACTTGATACACTTTTGAAAACAGTGAATCAAATAAGCAATAAAGTAATTAAATTGGACACTACTGAAAAGTCAGTTGAGAATCTGAACACTAAGATAAACTCTATGGAAATCAGGGTGTCGAACCTTGAAACCAAAATAGAGGACTCTTGTAAAAGAATGAATGACATAGAGGCTAGCAGAACATATGACACACAATGTACTGAGGATTTAACGAAAATAATCAGTGGAGTTGATGTCAAAATTAACGAATCCAAGAAAAGCTCGGATAAAATCAGCACAGACCTATATATAATCAAGCAGAAAACTATGCGTTTGACGGAAGAATCCCTTGATTTACAGTCATGCTCAATGCGAGATAACCTTTTATTTTTTAACTTCCCTGAGAGCGATTCGATTTAGGAACGAAAAAAACGAGAGATGTGATGAGAAAATCTTATCTTTCTGGGTTTTAATATGGATAAAGATATTTACTATTATCTATGTTATATACCACCTATAAATTCAGGTTTTTTCGATTGTGATCTATTTGAAATTATTAATGATGACATAGTACGCTTTCGTGATTTCGGCGAAACTTTTATATGTGGTGATATGAATGGGAAAGTAGGGGAAAACTTAGACTCATCAACACTGGGATTGACAGATATGTTGATTTACCGGAAGTGGAGGAATACGTTAGGTTACCTGATCGAAAATCTAATGATAAAATTACAAATGCATTTGGCCATAAATTATTAAATCTATGCAAAGAAAATGACCTTTTCATAGTTAACGGTAGACTTGAGCCTGGGTTACACACGTGCTATACGATAAATAGAAATGTTACAGGGTGTAGTACAGTTGATTATGTGGTAACAAGTATTCATAACTTTAGTAAGATCAACCATTTCTGTGTTGAAGACTTGTGTGAATTTTCTGACCATTGTCCAATCAGTTTTGAGATGAATTTCCTTATACAATTGGAAGATAAGGGAAGTGATCATAATGTTTTTATTGATAAAATTGTTTGGGATGGTAATAAAGAAGAGATTTTAAATACCTGTCTGAATATTAAGAAATACATGTTTGATAGAATTGTGGACACTTATATTTCTGATCTCATAAATACTGATGAATGTATGGATTCTTTAACAGACTTATGTATAGTATATGCTATAACAATTTTGGATCTAGGAAATGTATTAACACTAGATTTACAAATGGGTGTAAACGAGCGTCTTCATGGTTTGACGACAGTTGCAGAAGAGCGAAAGATGAATTTTATAGATGTAATCGTATAATATTATATAAAAGTGACCAAAATCCGGAAAACAGAAGATTATTTTTAGAAAGTAGAAACCATTTAGCATATATCAAACGGAAAAGCAAGTATAACTATAGTAAAAAACAACGAAGTGATGTAAATTGTTTAAGCAAAAAATCATCTAGACAGTTTTGGAAATTAACTGTGTTCGAAATGATAAAAGAACTTCAAATATTAATAATTCTGACAAATGAAAATGAAAATGAATTTGTGCAACATTTCTCAAATCTGTTTAGAAGTAGTGAAGATTCCTTTATTCATAGGGATTTACCATCGGAGAGTAATATTGATATTGATCAACTAGATAAACCTTTTTCTGAGAAAGAAATCATTGAAACAATTTCATCTTTAAATAGAAATAAAAGTAGTGGTTGTGATGATATTGTACCTGACTTTTTATTGATTCTAAAATATTCATAACTCCTTTCTTGGTAAAAATATTCAATAACATTTTCGAAACAGGTGTATATCCTGAAATGTGGACCAAAGGTATTATAATACCGTGTTTTAAAAAAGGTGATAAATCAAACCCTGCTAATTATAGAGGTATTACATTAATAAATTCAATGGCTAAAATTTTCTCTTTATGTCTTAGACATAGATTAAATAAATGGTATGAAGATGAAAATGTTTTCATAGAAAATCAGTTTGGTTTTAGAGACAACCGAAGTACAATTGACTGCATTTTTATTATACACACACTAATTCAAAATATATAATTAAAAGTAAGAAACTATATTGTGTTTTCATAGACTATAAATCATGCTTCGATACAATATCTATTGATAACTTATGGATGAAGTTGGTACAGTGTGGTATTAGCTGTAAGTTCTTGAACATGTTAATATCTTTATATTCTAAGGTGTCTGCATATGTTAGATCGTCTTAAAGTAAACTTTCAGATTGCATTTAATTTCATGATCGGTTTGAAGCAAGGGGAGCCCCTCTCCCCGATATTATTTCTCCTTTTCGTGAATGACATAAATGAATGTTTAGATTTTGATAATCTCACAGATACAGATCTCCAGCTTCTAACGTCATATTTAAAGTTGTTTGCTGATGATATAGTGTTATTTACTGCGGATAAAGTAAGTCTGCAACTACAAATAGATAACATATATTTATACTTTTAAAAAACGGGGTCTTACAATAAATGTGGATAAGACAAAAATATGTATTTTTGAAAAGAAGAAATCTAACCATAATTTTGAGTGGTATATAAATCATGAAAAAATTGAAGTAGTTGATAATTTTTGTTATCTTGGCATCAAATTTGTAAAGTCCGGAAATCTTAGATTTGCAGTAAGGGCATTGTAGGATCAAGTATCAAGAGCCTTGAATAGATTATGTCTGTTATTCAAAAGAGTGTCATGTGATTTAAAGATGAAATTATCATTAATTATTTGACAAACTAATTACGCCCATTTTATTATATGGTTCTGAGGTATGGTGTGTTTATAATTATGCTGATGTTGACAGACAACATCTTAAATTTTTGAAACGTATATTAGGGGTACGCAAACAAACTTTTAATAACGCTGTGTATGGGAAACTGGGTAGGCTACAATTATGTACTTTAGCTTTACTAAGATCATTAAGGTACTGGTCAAAATTTCTACTTCCAATAACAATCTAATCCATGCAGCATTTAACAGCCAGTTGAATAATTATTTTCCAATAAATAATAGTTGCTGGATGAGTAAAATCAAAAGTACATTAGATAACATTGGTTTTTCAAATCTTTGGTTAAGTTAAAATCTTAATGTTAAATTCTATCCAAAACTTTTTGAGCGTGTTAGAGATCAGTTTATTCAATCGTGGAAAACGCAAGTATCTACTTGTAGAAAATTAGAATATTATGTTAGATTTTAAAGAGATTTTGAATTTGAACCATATCTATATAACATTAAGAATGATTTGTTGAGAATATCACTTACACATTTTCGATTAAGTTCCCATAATTAACTATTGAGTCTGGTAGATTTACCAATACCAATAGGGAAGATAGAATTTGTTTATTATGTAATCAAAGACAGAGTCAGAATATCATTTTTATTAGTCTGTCCTAAATATAAGGATATAAGAAATTCATTTTTAGCTAGAAACAGATCTATCAATATTATGTCAAGTAAGTCTAGAAAAAAGTGTCTAAATCTTGCAAAATATGTTAAAAAAGCAATGGATTTGAGAGTATCATTCTTAAAATAATAATTTTTCATATTAACAGTATATTTTATGAGTATACTGTTTTGCAATACATTGTCTTTCTATTCGGCACTGTCGTATTATCCTTCTTGATTCTTATCAATTGATTTGTTATATATGTATTGTCTGTATGGTGTCATGCGCAAACATTGTATTATGTATAAGTTTGGGTAAATGGCATTGTTATTTGCCGATATGCCAATTAAATTGAGTTTGAGAGTTATTTCGTAGAAAACTTACGTAAAAGTAGTAAATGGGCCGGTTTGCGTACAAACAAACGGGCGCCATTTTGTTGACCTAGTTTCTATTTTTAGTAACAGGCGGCCACCTTTGTATATATTTATAGTTACTCATTTGCATATAAGTATTTTAGGGTATGACGTGAAGTGGCCGTGTTGAATGCGGTCATTTTATTTCTTATGTGTGTATTGCGCATGCGTAGTGGCCATTTTGGATTATAGTATGACATCATGAGCTATATTTAGAATGACATTATGATCTATAGTTAGAATGACCTTATCGGTAGAATCACTTCACGTTTGTCTCATTGATGTACAGAGCTGACTTGTACATTCGACCTAGGGCTTGATCACGGGCATTGAGGGTCAGGTCCTTAGCCCTAGGCGGAGACTCATGGTGTACAATGGACAATTCAAATACCGTACGAGAAAAAATTGGCATCAATAAATAGAAAATACAATTGGTAAAATCACTACTTTAAAAAAAGAACAAAATACATTAAAATAAGTAAGAAAAAATGTATAAATATGTATTATAGAAAATAAGAAAAACTCAATAAATACATAAGTCAAAATAAAATGATACATTATTTTCAAAGAGATACACTTACGATGTGAACAGTTCCCTATCTTCCAAGAGAATGAATACATTTCCGGTAACTATTATAATGTGTTTTCCATTTTTGGTCAAAGTGTTTCCGGTCTTTATTTTTAGTCAAAAGCGTGAGAACGTACTCTGTTTTCATGGGAACCCTGCTGTGAAAGTTATTAACTTTTCCCCAACACCGGATCACCGGTAAGAACATGAAGTGGTATCCAGATGTGAAAGTCATTAAATGAATGGATCTGAAGAATCATGTCTGAACATGTACTTTGTGATCATGGGAACCCTGCTGTGAAAGTTATTCACTTTTCCCCAACACCGGATCTCCGGTATGAACATGAAGTGTTATCCAGCTGTGGAAGTGCATGGCCTTTTTTCTGCTCTAACATTTAGTCATTTGAGTATAGGAATATTATTATTTTGATTTTAGAAATCAGTTTATTGATATTGTTTTAGTGCGAATTAAGTCTAAACACAAAGATGATTGATCCGATATTGATTATTTATCGATTGTTGTATAAATTCAAAAATCATTAAATTCCCCCTTTTTCCACTAACATTTAGTCATTTGAGCATACAAATAGTAAGTAGCTTAAAAAATATGTTGATTTGATTTTCAATCGAATCATTGTCAATTATCGATTTCATTGATTTCACATTTTTTTTAAAGAGTTGGTTGTTTTTGAGGATCCTATTGTGAAAGAAAACAAACAAATTTTAATTTGTTACTCATTTTATTTTGCAATACAATTCGCTTTAATATGCACACATTTTCCGTTCTACAATTAAACAAATTTAAATCTGTCTATGTTCATTTTTAGTTTTTATTTATGTCTATTAGTCTTCTCCCCTTATAAACTTATTCATCATCATCATCATCATCATCATCATCACTAGATTCCAAATCTATCTCTCCGTGACCAATGACCTCATCGAACCAATGATTGTACTTTTTCAATACTCGTTTAATCACTTTCTTTTTATTGTCTGAATCCAAAATTTCTCGAAGAATTTTCTTATGAACGACGCTTCCTTATAGTTGAGCCGCTGTTCTCAAAAAATCTGTATACATTCGCATGAATTCTTTTTTATCGTCTTCAAAGACAAACTCGTAGGCTTTTGAACGGGCTTTCTGTTCTGAGTTTCCTTTATTTCTATATTCGTAGTATTTTTCATCCTAAATTGTTTCCGTTTTCTCACCAGCTTTCTTGGCTAAGGATTCTAAATATTCATTTATGTCTTCAATGTAGTCTTGTTCGTCCATAGAGCTTTCATTATCAGAACCATCATCGCAGGTGATCCAATCTCGACGGCCTACTTTACTCGTAGGCTCACCTTCAATATGTTCAGCTTTTCTTTTCAACACCACTGGGCACCATGCTCTGACATGTTTTTGTAAGTTACTTATGTCCGAAAACATAGAATCACAGTCGCCGCCAGAAATCATGATGTTTTGCAAAGTCTCTACTGGAACAGTATCCTGTCTCTGTATATCGTTTGGTGGTTCCATTCTACAATCTGTTTCCTTTATAAATTCCATCACATTTGTGCGCATGCGCAGTGAAGCCGGTGTAAGTGGCTTTAAATCTAAGAGTAGATAGCCATAGGGATGACTAACAGCCTTTTCAAAAGGTCTTAACAGTTCTTGGGGGTTACTGGGGTACACTTGCCGGGCAAGGGTCATAACCTGTTGTCTGTCTACGGGGTTGTTAAATAATACCAGATAATGGCAATTTCGTCTCAGGGTAGGATCTTTGCTGAAATACAGGTTTTGGTTGAGAGCGATGACAGACAGATTTCGATGGTGGCTATCCTCCGTGAATAAATCGGTCACTCGTTGGTCTTTCACCGCTTCCGTAGCCATGTCGCCTAATATGATCACATTTCTGACTCTAGGGTCCAAAAACTCATCTTTTTCCAGATTGAAAGGTACTACTTTTTTGAATTCTACTTCCGGAAAAACGTTTCTTTGTATTTCGCCATGTAACGGTTGCCATCTCTTGTATAACCAGATTATATGTTGTGGAGCGGGACGAAGTTTTCATAAACCCTCTGTAGTAGCTGTCATACGAAGTAAGTTCTACCGCAAGAGGTCGGTCCGCTGACCATACACGTAAAGGGATGTTGAAAAACAAATTCCTGTCCATTAGTTAATGTTGAAGGAGGTATTTCCCTGACTTTCTTTTGTGTCTGTACTTCCTGAAATATCGAACCTCCTCCTTGAAGAGGAGAAAGAGGATGAACTCCTCCTCCTGGAGTAGGAGGAGTCAATTCCGGAGGAGGAGGCGTTTCATTGACTGTCTTTCCATTTCCATGTTTAAATGCACAATGTCTTAACATATTGTCCCTTCTTGTGAATACTTCTTCACACTCTAAACACTTTATAGAAAACATGTTTTATATACTGAAAAAGGAGGCACTTCCCCTATAAGTTTTTTAGACTTTGATCCTGCTTGTTCTTATATTAATCAGTGTTCACACATCTCTAAATCCGGCTCTGAAAATCCCTCGTCATAGTTCATGAACTTGTCCATCTTATAGGACAACATTTTCGTATGTTTTTTTATAGCCTCGAAGTTCTAATGAAGAAAGGGTCAGTTTCACATAGAATGAAGTAATTTCCGGTTTTTATTCATCATGGACTTCCGGTTTAGAGAGTTCAAAGTAAAGTTCGCACTTTCTCATTGAGAACTCACATTCTATAGCTATGAAAATGATTCAAATCGGTTAACAACTAAGGGAGATAATACCTTTTAACATTGTACCTTTAAAAAAAGGGGGGGGGGGGTTCAATAAAATCGATAATTGACAATGATTCGATTGAAAATCAAAATAACAGATTTATTTTGTAGCTACTTACTATTTGTATGCTCAAATGACTAAATGTTAGTGAAAAAAGAAAAATATTGATTTTTTTGTATTATATAACAAAAATCGATAAATAATCAATATCGGATCAATCATGTGTTTAGACTTAATTCGCACTAAAACAAATTCAATCAATTGATTTCTGAAATCAAAATAACAAAATTCGTTCAATGTTGTACACTTGTATATGAATGGTATATAATTTGGTAAACTGAAAGAGATAACGTCTTTTTAATTAGTTCCCTGCTGACACGGTCCCAGCTCTTTCATCCCGCTCTAGGAATTTGTGTTTTAAGTTAAAATCGAGAAGCCCAAAACATATATTTCGTTCACACACACATCATAAAGCATAATCTTTTTCACGCGCAGAATACACAGTTTTTTTCAATGAATGTTCTTATAGTGATCAGTTGGAATCTTTTGTGCAGGAAAACTAATGGATAAACATGTCATTAACTCTTTGGAAATTCTGTTGTGTGATATAAAAAAAATGGATACTGAGGAAAAAAGGTAGGTGATTTATAAATTAAAAAGTTTACCTTACTCGGCATGTCCATTTCATTTCCAGAACCATGAACACATTCTATGATTTTGTTTGAATAGTGTGTGTGTGTGTGTGTGTGTGTGTGTGTGTGTGTGTGTGATCAAATACGCCTCATAGGTTCATGGAGTAAAAATGATTGCTGGTGGTTGTGCAATGTCATGCCTATTCATGGAATGAAACATGTCATTGGTTGCGATTCTGCATTTCTTTTCTGATTGGTTGTTGATGTAAGTCATGGTTATTTTTAAACAACATGTCTAGACATGTTCAATCGACATAAAATGAAGACATTGCATTGGTCGGTTCAAATTGTAAACCAGTTGTCTCTGGTTTACTCTAGTTTTACTCCAAGAATAATTACCGTAAATACTATTACTTAAAATGGTATATCACGTGTGTGTGTGAGAGAGAGAGAGAGAGAAACATGAACCTGCATCTGTGTATATACATGTATACATGTACGTGCTCATGTACTTCATTAAATTTGATTCAAGTTTACGTATGAGAATGTGCTTATATAATCATATACAAACTCCTAAGAAATTAAGAGAGAGAGAATTAAACAAAAGGGGGTCAATAAGTGTGTTACTCCAGATTCAAAGTAAAACGTATCCATGCATGGTAGGTAAGATGTTTTTCTTCTGTTGGTATTTAGGTCACTGTGTATGTGATTATGAAATGTACTGGTGCTTGGTTTAAATGATTTCAATATTCGCAAAGAAGTCATTATGTTGAAATAACGTGTACAGACATGTTCAAAAATTGTGTTCCACCAACGTCTGAATTCTGAAGAATTGATCTTACTTTCCGTTTCATGTTGAAATAACGTGTACAGACATTTTCAAAAATTGTGTTCCACACACGTCTGAATTCTGAGGAATTAATCTTTATTTCCGTTTCAGGTTGAAATAACGTCTACAGACATGTTCAAAAATTGTGTTCAATGCCCGACGCGTCCGAGTTCAGGGGAATTGATCTTTATTACTGATTGTTTCATGTTAACGTGTACAGACATGATAAAAAATTGTGTTCCATTTCCTACACGTCTAATTCAGGGTATTGATCTTTATTTCTGACCGAAAGTTTCATGTTTAAGTAATGTGTACAACCATGTTCAAAAATTATGTTCCAATATTGTTGGATATATTTTTTTATTATATTTACTCGTTGCGCGTATAGTCCATGACCCTATATGTTCTTTTTATTTATTGTATGATGATCATATGTTAATCTTTTGGTATTATTATGGGTTTAAGAATTTGTATAATCCCCGTCTAGGGCTGAGGACCTGACCCTCAATATCCGCGATTAAGCTCTGTGACTGAATATACAAGTCAGCTCTGTATATTATTGGGACTATCAATATCTCATAATCAAAAGCACTGCCATACAATTTCAATATGGCTGCCACGCTATACACACAGTAGAGTCTAAACAAAAATGACCACCTACGCATATGACTTTTATTGTGCTTGTTTTCTTTGACAATAGGGTCCTCAAAACAACCAGCTCTTTAAAAAAATGGGAAATCAATGAAATCGATAATTGACAATGATTCGATTGAAAATCAAATCAACAGATTTAAGCTACTTACTATTTGTATGCTCAAATGACTAAATGTTAGTGGAAAAAACGGGAAAATAATGATTTTTGAATTTAAACAACAATCGATAAAAAATCAATATCGAATCAATCATCCATGTGTTAAGACTTAATTCGCACTAAAACAATATCAATAGACTGATTTCTAAAATCAAAATAATAAAATTCCTATACTCAAATGACTAAACTTTAGAGCAGAAAAAAGGCCATGCATTTAATGACTTCCACAGCTGGATACCACTTCATGTTCATACTTTTTCCCTTTTACCATGATTTAATGACTTTCACAGCTGGATAACACTTCATGTTCTTACCGGAGATCCGGTGTTGGAGAAAAGTGAATAACTTTCACAGCAGGGTTCCCATGATCACAGAGTACATATTCAGACATGATTCTTCAGATCCATTCATTTAATGACTTTCACAGCTGGATGCCACTTCATGTTCTTACCGGTGATCCGGTGTTGGGGAAAAGTTAATAACTTTCACAGCAGGGTTCCAATGAAAATAGAGTACGTTCTCACCCTTTGGACTAAAAAAAGAGACCGGAAACACTTTGACCAAAAATGGAAAACACATTATTGTAGTTACCGGAAATGTATTCATTCTCTTGGAAGATAGGGAACTGTTCACATCGTAAGTGTTTCTCTTTGAAAATAATGTATCATTTTATTTTGACTTATGTATTTATTGAGTTTTTCTTATTTTCTATAATACATATTTTTTTTTTTTTTTTTTTTCCTTTTTTTAAAGTAGTATTTTACCAATTGTATTTATTGCGCCATTTTTTTTATACGGGTTTAAATATTGTTTCTGTCTTTTTAATGTCTTTAACCTCAATGCCCGTGATCAAGCCCTAGGTCGAATGTACAAGTCAGCTCTGTACATCATTGAGACAAACATGAAGTGATTCTACCGATAAAGTTATTCTAACTATAGATCATACTGTCATTCTAAATATAGCTCATGATGTCATACTATAATCCAAAATGGCCACCACGCATGCGCATTACACACATAAGAAATAAAATGACCGCCTTCAACACGACCACTACACGTCATAACCTAAAATGATTATATGCAAATAAGTAACTATAAATAGTTACAAAGATGGCCGCCTGTTACTAAAAATAGAAACTAGGTCAACAAAATGGCGCCCGTTTGTTCGTACACAAACCGGCCTATTTACTACTCGTAAATATTTATCGTAACCTTGGGAAAAATACCTCCTCAGATCTATTTCGGGCGATATATATACAAATATGTATTTGAAAACAGTTTTAACTTATGACAAGGTTAGATATCTGAACTAGTTTGAACATCATCAATTTTACAACATTCAGAATCTTTACTTTTATGCACCCGATTCGATGGGTCGGTGTCATAATGTTTTTGTCCAGTTTGTCTGTCTGTCTGTGTGTGGACAACTTTTACTTTGGCCACAACTTAAAACTATACAAGGTATTTGCTATGTTAACTAGGAAAACTGCAACAATCAAGAACCAGAACTCTACTTGGTCCCATTAGAATTATCCCCTTTATATTTTTTCCTTCACTAATTTGTCGGGAGCATAATTCGTAAACTATTCAGGGTACCATAATTCTACCTTGTCCAATTTTTTGTAACTATCTCCTTTTTGAACACAAGTAGATATCGAGTAGAAGTGCAGTGACAAGAACTATGATTCTACTGGGTCATGTTTTTATTTTTTGAAAATAACAAATTTACGTATATTTTGTAATTTTTTTTTTATAATATTTGTAAAGCGGCATACATTATTAATTTGGTAATATACGAAATAAATACATCATTAAAAAAACGCCCCGGAATCGAGGTGTCGTTAATTCAATCCTTTAAAGTCTTAGAAAAATGGTAATGGTACTTCTTCCTTGATTCGAGCTAAGCATATAAAGGTAATTCCAGGACTGGTTGGTCCGGTGTCAGGATAATGCGACTGGGTGTAATATCATGCCATCCATATGTCTACCGCGTGATACTGAAGTGTGGCAGCACTGTATTTGTCTCAAGCAGACATAATCTCCAAATGTTTGAATGCTATCGCTGGGCATAAAACCCAATAAATAAACAAACATTAACATGAAAAACACTGTTCTTTAGGCACTATCGGCGCTTTGATTTGAAAGCGATATCTGTTGATAAAATGAGGCGTAACACAATTTGGCTTACATTATGCGTCGTTGCATTATGCTTGATGCTGAGTGATATCCTTTATGGCATGGTGCGTGCGGGTAAGTGTTTGTTTAATGTTGGATACGTTGTTAGAACATTGCTATCGAATGATTGGTACTTCAAGTTCTGCAATCACACACAAGACAGTAATTACAAAAAATTAAAGCTTTGAGAAGGCACATAAGAATGGTCACGTAGCACAATAACACTGTCATCAAAGACAATGCCGTTGCCATAAAGCATAGTGGCATTGCCAATTGACATAATGGCATAATCATCAAGCTCATTGTCATTCTCACAAAGCATAATGGCATAATCATCAAGCACATTGTCATTCTCTCAAAGCATAATGGCATGATCATCAAGCACATTGTCAATCTCACAAAGCATAATGGCATGATCATCAAGCACATTGTCATTCTCACAAAGCATAATGGCATGATCATCAAGCACATTGTCATTCTCACAAAGCATAATGGCATGATCATCAAGAACATTGACATTCTCTCAAAGCATAATGGCATGATCATCAAGCACATTGTCATTCTCTCAAAGCATAATGGCATGATCATCAAGCACATTGTCATTCTCACAAAGCATAATGGCATGATCATCAAGCACATTGTCATTCTCACAAAGCATAATGGCATGATCATCAGGCACATTGTCATTCTCTCAAAGCATAATGGCATGAGCATCAAGCACATTGTCATTCTCTCAAAGCATAATGGCATGATCATCAGGCACATTGTCATTCTCTCAAAGCATAATGGCATGAGCATCAAGCACATTGTCATTCTCACAAAGCATAATGGCATGATCATCAAGCACATTGTCATTCTCTCAAAGCATAATGGCATGATCATCAAGCACATTGTCATTCTCACAAAGCATAATGGCATGATCATCAAGCACATTGTCATTCTCTCAAAGCATAATGGCATGATCATCAAGCACATTGTCATTCTCTCAAAGCATAATGGCATGATCATCAAGAACATTGTCATTCTCTCAAAGCATAATGGCATGATCATCAAGCACATTGTCATTCTCTCAAAGCATAATGGCATGATCACCAAGCACATTGTCATTCTCACAAAGCATAATGGCATGATCATCAAGCACATTGTCATTCTCACAAAGCATAATGGCATGATCATCAGGCACATTGTCATTCTCTCAAAGCATAATGGCATGATCATCAAGCACATTGTCATTCTCACAAAGCATAATGGCATGATCATCAAGCACATTGTCATTCTCACAAAGCATAATGGCATGATCATCAAGCACATTGTCATTCTCTCAAAGCATAATGGCATGATCATCAGGCACATTTGCATTCTCACAAAGCATAATGGCATGATCATCAAGCACATTGTCATTCTCACAAAGCATAATGGCATGATCATCAAGCACATTGTCATTCTCACAAAGCATAATGGCATGATCATCAAGCACATTGTCATTCTCTCAAAGCATAATGGCATGATCACAAGCACATTGTCATTCTCACAAAGCATAATGGCATGATCATCAAGCACATTGTCATTCTCACAAAGCATAATGGCATGATCATCAAGCACATTGTCATTCTCACAAAGCATGATGGCATGATCATCAAACACAATGTCATTCTCACAAAGCATAATGGCATGATCATCAAGCACATTGTCATTCTCACAAAGCATAATGGCATGATCATCAGGCACATTGTCATTCTCACAAAGCATAATGGCATGATCATCAAGCTCAATGTAATTCTCACAAAGCATAATGGCATGATCATCAAGCACATTGTCATTCTCACAAAGCATAATGAGATGATCATGATCACAAAGCATAATGTCATTTATCTCCAAGCACAATGTAACTTTTGATTAAATATCATTCCATATGATACTGTAGTGTAGCAGCACGTACCCCAGTCAACATTCTATATCGGTCCGACATTGGCCCGATGTCGCTTCCTACATCGGCCCGACGTCGTTTGAAATATCGGCTGCAAAGACGGCCGCTGTCGGGCCGAGGTCGGGTTTATATATATGCCCGATATCATGATGATGTCGGCCCGACGTCGACTCTATATCGGCCGAATGTCGTTTTCTATATCGGCTGCAAAGAGGGCCGCTATCAGGCCGACGTCGGGTTTATATATCTGCCCGATATCATATGATGTCGGCCCGACGTCGACTGTGTATCGGCCGAATGTCGTTTCAATTATCGGTTGCAAAGAGGGCCTCTGTCAGGCCGACGTTGGGTTTATATATCGGTCCGATGTCATCCTGACATCAGCTTGTCATCAACTGTGTATCGGCCGAATGTCATTTCTATCATACAAAATTCAAGTATCCGTTTCAAAAAATGTTTTAAATTTCAATGATAGTTCGCGAAATTATGTTACATTAATTGGGCACAATAATTTAATGGTTTACATAAACATAATTTAATTGTGACGATTAATTTACTGTAAAATAAAATTTAATTAATTTAAAACAGTAAAAAATTTTATTTTTTTGTAACAATGTTTAAAATTGAAACCTTATAATCTTTTATCAATGTATGATGAGCATATTAAAATATAATTTCATTTTATTATACTATATTGAACTTGAAAGATGCGTCCAGAAAAAAATGACATCGGCCCTACGTCAACCCGATATTGTTGATATGAATATAGAGAAATTTAATTAAAAAAAAAAAAAACTCAGATCGGTCCGATGTAGGTCCGATGTGGTTAATCCTATATATGTTTAAGTTTCTTTTGCCCTTTTTGTATGTAAAAGTGACCAAAACACAAATATATTCGACATTTGCTGTTGGAAGAAACATTTAACGAGACATTTACATGATCTGTTCTATATCATATCAACGTTGGCCCAGCGTAGGCACGATATCGGCCCGAGATCGAAAAACTAGCCGATATACCGATATTATACCGACATCGGGCCGACGTAGCCATGTTAGCTGGGACCATATCTGTCTCGAGTAGACATCATCTATGACTGACAAACTGACGGTGGAACGTTAAACCCAATAAACAAACAACAACATATTGTCGTGTTAACTAGCTTGAATCAATTTATTTTATGATACCTTGTTCTGAAGATGTAAACGTGAACATTTATTATATACATGCAAAGCATACTCCGCGCGCGCGCGTATGTATGTGTGCTTGTGTATAGGGGATGTGGATGTAGACCTTATAAAGATAAAACATGATAAATTGAAGTGATTGTCAAGTTCCTGGAAGACCACTTGGACGATCTCAGGCAATGGTAACCATAGTTGTAGATATGGTACTGGCTGTGCTAAGCTCAAGTAAACAAACACGAAATGATTTGCAAAATGTTTAAGTTCCAAAATATATTTTGTACATTGTATGACTTTAAAAATGTTTTGAATTACAAAAGTACTGGTTTGTTAGAAAGGAAGCGGGGGGCTTATTTTGTGACTCCATTATTTTTTCATCAACAAATTCCCAAAAAGTTACTGACCCAGCGCGGGTAAGAGTTGCTTCCAACTCTTTTTCGGGACCGCGTGGTTTCAAAATTTTGTAACCGCTTCAGTGTGACGACGTCACACCATCAGCATAACGAATTTTGAAATGATAACATGCAGAAATGACATCAAGTAGTTAGTTCACACATTAAAATGCTGTGTTAATGAGTTACGATATAATTGTGGCAAACAATCAGATGGTTTTAACGACAAAGGATGTGTACGGACAAATCAACACAGTATTTTGAATAGTAATTACATAGCGAGTAGCTTGAATAAGGTAGCATGCCATTTTGACAAGATAACGTAGCGCTTTCACAAGACAGCATATTATGAAGACAAGACGCATAGTTGTTTTGAATAGATATCATGCTGTTTTGAAAAGACATCATGTTGTTATAACAAGACAACATACCGTTTGGACAAGACACTATGTTTTGAAAAGATATCATAACGGGACATTATGACATTTGGACATGCTATAAAGTCACTCTGAGTTTTGACAATACATCATGTCATTATGACCAGACATCATGTCGTTTTGGCAAGATATCATGACGTTTTGACAAGACAGCATGTCTTTTGGACGTAACAGCAAGCCGTTATGACAAGACAACATGCCGTTTTGACAATGTGTCATGTCGTTTTGGCAAAATATCATGACGTTTTGTTAAGACAGTATATCGTTTGGATAAGACAGCAAACCAGTATGACAAGATAGTATGCCATTCGGGCAAGACAGCATGTCGTTTGGACATGATATCATGACGTTTAGACAAGACAATATCTCGATATGACAAGCCATGATATATGTAACACGTTATATGGTCAAGATACCACGACACTTTGGCACAGTAACACGCATGTCCGACATGATATCACGTTATACGAACACGATACCACGACAATTTAACATAATATTACGCATGCCTGACATGATAGCAAGCTGTTTGATCATAATAACATGTTCATTGGACAATATCACAAATTCATCAGACAAGATATCATACTAAGTTACCACACTAGTGCAACACTTTGAAAAAATATGATTCTATTTTAACAAGATAGGACATTAAACGAACAAAACAACTTGAAATATCTCAACACAAGACAGTTACGGCGTTCCATAGACTCCAGTTCGTATAAGCTGTCTTAAGTTCACGTTTTTAGAGGCGCACATCTATGTTTTGAGTAACACGTTCCATCTGTGATTTTTTTTTTCAAGAATATCCGACCATAAATGTTGGCTGCTGAGCAAAATTTTAAACATTTTTAATTTGACGTCATATAGAGAAATAATGCATTCTAAAGGCGACACTTATTGCAGTTACTGTAAAAAAAATAAAAATACAAAAAATCAATACTTTACGAGAAATTTTAAGCGGTAACTTAATTCACTACCGGTAAGGCCATCTTCGTTTTTTCCGCCATAAATGTGCCATTTAAAGCTCGATCTTCAAAAACTGAATATCATCTAAAAGAGATTCAAAAACACTAAATTCTATGTAAATATGTTTCGATAGAAAATTTATCTTCTTTTAGATATTTATGGTCGAAGAGAAACCTATAATTGACATATGATCTCGGGTCATCATAAGAAGCTATTCGGTACCGTCAGTGAAAATTTCGTGCAAATCGGTCAAAACGCAAGGACGGTTGAGCTAAAAAAAAAGTTTAAATTTGCTTAAAAACTTGTTTTAACACCACACCTTTAAATGGTGTCTAATGACGTCAACTTTCACAATATATGGAAATATAAAATATTTCAATGCATATGCGCTGTGTAAATATCATGTTTGTTTGTTTTAAATAGGCGTCAAAACAGATTTATGTTGAGGTTCTTGATTCGAAACGTTTGCCATAGAACTTCGGTATTTTCGAATATTTGTTCAAGTTAGCGACCTGGTTCTTGTTTGTGACACACCGTCTTTTCCTATTGATCACCTTTGCTTTTGACGACGCATGGAAACACGGCATCACGTGTACGGAGTGATAATGCAGCGCCACAGCACTCTATTTTCTGCCTCTCCAAAATGACTTAATTTTTTTTTTTAATCCAACACAAAAACAATATTTAACCATTTTTATTTTACTTTTTCAGAAACACAATATTCTTTTTTTTTAAATTTACAACAACATTTTAATATAAGGCCTCACGTCACCTTGAAATCACATTGAGTTACACCCACGAACCATGGAAACAGTGCATTAAAGTGACAAGTGTGAAATAGTTGCATTTTAAATGAGCAAATGTATATCATGTGAAACGATTATTGCAGTTACTATCTTTTATCATATCTGACTTAGTTTTGTTATCTTAGGTCTAAAAGGTGATGATTGTTAAACATGTGTTTTCTTGAATAATCTCCCTTTAATTTATTCATAACTATGTCGAAATATATAAATCTTCCACACATAAACCTCTGTGAATCTTACTGTAAAATTTATCTTAAATTCTAAAAGTACATTACCTCATTCAAAATTTAAAATTAAGGTCACAAATAATGCCTAGACTTAACGGGCTATTATGGCCGTGGGCTTTAAACAAAAATTTAATATAAAAATAAAAAATACAAAATAAAAAAAATAAAAAAAATAAAAATAAATTAAGTGGAATGAGAAAAAGTATTGTTAGTCTATTGTCTTTTAGTGGTGAATTCGTTAGGTGAGTGAGCTATGTCATCTGGTCATGACCAATCAAATTGTTAAACAGTAAGATTTGAAGTGGGGAATCTGCTGGCAGTTTGAGAAATATGATAAGTTTAGCATTTTAGTTGGAGATACTGCTACTACACCACACAGACAGCGGTGTGCTATCTGGTGTGGTGTAACTTTGTAGGATTTTAAGCTTAGAGGATATTTACAACTATTTACTACAGAGTTGAAGCTTAGAGTTGGAAATATAGTTTTAAGTTAGGAATGTCGTGTCGAATTTCTTTTAGGGCCCTATATAATTTGAGTTTGTTAGGGAGTTAAATTTTAGTCTGTTTTCTATCGCTGATTCTCATATTAATTGACCGTATTCATTTGAGACAATCACATGACCCATTTTTATTTGGAAAGAAAAGCAAATGTCTCCTACAGATATGTTTAGAGGTGCAACTTGTACATACGTCTTGACGACAACATTACTACAATGCAAAAAGAGAGAGAGAGAACGACCTGACTTGACTTTTTAAGTTTCCCGTCGCCTCGCCAGTATTTCAGTCACATAGCGACGTCCAGCTAATTACAGGTGAAGGAAGACCCCGAATGCACAGAGACATCTGGATAGAACCACCGACCTTCCGCAAGCCAGCTGGATGGCTTCCTCACATGAAAAATCCGAATGACCCTGCTGGGATTCGAACCCACGCGGTGGGATCTGAGTGAGTTTTCAAGTCAGTGACTCTCGGCCACGGAGGCTTCTAAAAAAAAAGACTATTTTATTTTTAAAAAAAACAAAAACAAAAAAACAAAAAAACAAAACAGCAACAACAACAAAGATGTGTTCGAAAAACACTATGCCCCCGTCTGAGCAGGTCAGATATCCAAAAATAGATGTCCATGAGTGGAGTGGGTATATCAAACAAATTGCTTTACTCCATATAGTAATGGAGTAATGCTAAAGACAAAAGTTTATTTAAAAACAAAGGAAGCTAATTTAAAGAAATAGATCCCGATAAAGTTGTTTCATAATCATTACACTTCAGCTATATTTTAAGTTTCAAAAAAATACCTTGAATAGTTCCGGAGTTATGTTCTTGATAAAAATTGATATTAAATAAGGGGTGATAATCAGAAAATTAGGCTTGGCAGAGTTATGGTTTTTTGTTACTGCACTGCTACTACTTGCTATCATAATATGTTTCAAGTTTAAGTCCTCATTGTCTTTTGTTTATGAAGAAAAAATATTTAAAAAAATTAAAAAGATAATTAAAAAAATAAAGGGAGATAATCAAAAGATACACATGGCAGAGTTATGATTCTCAGTCACTGCATTATTCTTAGTTGTCATCTACTTACATATAAAATTTCAAATCAATTCCTTGTAAAGTTTTCAAGTATATTGTAAATAAATTATTCTCTGGACAGAAATCCATTGTAAATTTAAATAAAGTGATATAACTTAAAAAACTGGACCATGTACAGTTACGGTTCTTGGTCACTGCACTTCCACCATTTCTCACCATCTATTTATATTCTGAGTTTTAAGTTCATACCTTGTAAAGTTTTGTAAGTAATGCTCCCAACAAAAATTGAAAAATAAAATGGGGAGAAAATTCCAAACCTGGGTCTGATAGAGTTATTGTTCTTAATCGATGCACTTCTCCTAGTCACATTCTATTCATATATGAAGTTTCAAGTCAATACCATGTATAATTTTCAATAATGACCAATGTTAAAGTTGCTGACAAACCACAAACAGACAGGGTAAAAACAATATGCCCCCGATCGCAGATCTAAGGGGTTATGGGTGGGGAGGGGGGCATTAAAACATATTTGCACATTCCGCAGATCATCGTCAATTTTCTGACGAATTGGGATTCGGCGACGATTTTTCAAATTCAAATTCTTTCCGCTTACGGACTCGCCAATGCAAAATGTAAACAATAAGACGAATTTGACATTCGTACAAAATAGTACATGGCAAGATTTAATCAACATTTTCAATGCACATGAGTCAGGGAGAGATAGACCTGGCCCGGCGTTTGTCGCTTTGGGTAAAAAAAACAACAACAAAAAAAACAACAAAATAAAAACTTATTTTCATTACTTAAAACTTAAAATGTTTGGGGTTTTCAGTAATGGTTTTGGTGGCCCCAAAGCATTATCGAACCTATTGTTCAATATTATATTTATAAACACATCAAACACTAGGTGTCGTAAGGTAGTCCCTTTAAAATAGCATCCAACCTGAAATTCATAAATATGACATGTTTTGCCCATATCTGTAAATGGAATATGTAATTAAGGATAGTTTGCACGTTTCAGTGATCTTGACAATAACTAATTTTAATGTTTAATTTATTCGATATTTGAGTTTGCCTCGTGGTTGATTGAAAAGATAAGCGAGGCAATTTTTCATATACTTGATAGATAAATTTAGATAACAACTGCCGAAAGTTTTAAATTGCCTTCATTATTCCTTTTTAATTTTTAGTTGAATTCAGTTTATATATTCATACCTGCATTTGCCCATGATGTTCCCTATGACAGATTAATCTAGTCATCCAGTTTACACTTAAAAGTTTTATTGTTTGTTCATGTTTGTTTGTTGGGTTTAACGTCCCACCAACAGTATTTCAGTCATTTGGAGGCAATGTCTACTTGAGAAAGATATAGTGCTGCCACACTGCAGTAGACATGTGGCATGATACCACAACCAGGCACATTATCCTGACAACGGGCCAAACAGTCCTGCAACTACCCTTATATGCTTACAGTTTTGTACCAAAACGGTCACTTTCTGTCGTTTTCTAAATAAGGAGAAATGTACGGTAGAGGAAGATAAATGAGAATGAAAAAAAAAGAAAACTGAGAGTGCAGAAAATGAAAGAAAAGACAAGAAAAGATGAATATATTCTGAATATCGTATTTCATGTCAATGTTGAATAGAATTCAATAAATTGCGATGCAACTAATAAATCGAGAGTAAGAAAGAAGACAGAGAAAAAATACAGGAGAAGGAAAGGGGCAAGAGATAGAGAGAAAGAAAGAGATAGACAAAGGACAAGAGAGAGAGAGAGATGGGCGTGGTGACACATGAACAAAGACGTCTCAAAACGTACCGCGCTCGCAAATGTACCTTGCGTTTGAATTTACATGAAAAAGGATTTGTGTTTAAACACGTTTAATATATGCAATGCAATAAAAAATTAGTGAATGTTTAAATTATATATATTATCATAAATTCATAGTTAGATTGAATTCCAATGTTGATATCATTTCTTTGTTGTAACGAGTACCATTAAATTCTGTATAAACATTTTATTTATCATTTCTGTTTTATGTCTGCTGATTTACTACGATTCAGTCATCTTCATCAATAAATTTCATCCTTTCTCTAAGACTTATTTATTTATGAACCCCAACACTGAGCGATTTAAACTAGCTGTACGATTTTAACGACTTGATATGTCGAGACCGGGAATCAAACTCACGTCCTTTCAGTTACGTTGCGGACGCTCTGTTCACTCGGTCACAAAGACTAGTTTTATCCTATTGCACACATCTGTTTATTGTTTATTGCACAATTCCAGGAAATCAGATTAAACATATTCAAACAAACATAAACTAGTGTCATAATTATGTGAAATAAATGGATTGAAGTGAAAGCAATTCACTATTACGCGATAAATGCAAAAATTAGGTTTTTCGGTTCCCCAAAATCTACAGTTTTGTTTGTTCAGCATTTAAATAGAAATGTGCTTCGTCAAAAAACCAAACAATGTCCTCTGTATCAGGTCGATCCTTCATCCAGGTGACGAAGGTGGCGAAGTCGGCAACAAATGTCAGATGGTTTTAGGTGTTGCTTTATTGACATAGTATACGGTGTTAAATTTAAGTCATACCTCAGCATTCTGTAAGCAGTAGAAACGCTTGCTTTGTAGGTAAAATCACCCAATATTCTCCGTACAGATTTATTTGGTGTTTCTTCAATTATTATCTTCACTTCTTCAATGCTCTCCGAAGACTGCTTTTGGTAGGCCAGTATTAATTATGCCGTCTGTCAATAACTGATCAAGACTCTATGATGTTAGACTTAAAATAATGTAAGGTTTTGTCAGCGCTCTGCAACCGACATTTATGATGGGATTTTCTTCCAAAATTTTCATAGAACGTATATTTTAAGACCTAGATGTGCATTATCTTTTCCGCTTACCAAATTTCGAAAAGGCCAAGGTTCTATGGCAAAACCATTTTTCGAACAAAAGACTTTTAAAATGCATTTAAGTGTTTTTAAGCTTCTAAATAGGCCAGAAACATAAAATTTGGACAGCATTTACGCCCTGAAGTATATTTGATATTTAGCAAAAATTGATTTGGTCAATAACATTCCTTTAATCCGGAGATGGGAATAAATCATGAATCGGATGAAAGCTAATTTCCAGTATTTTAAAGCTAAATTAATCTTCATATTGCATCGACACAACCACTTATACACGTGCTTTTATTTAGATATCAAGTATGTGAACTGAAACTTTCATGTAACACTCTAAACCTTACGTATAGAAGTAATATCTGCAAAGGCACCAGGAAAATAGTTTATATTTCCCTATGTATCGTGGAATTTAACAAGTTAATATAGATACTCTGTAATGATGTAGCTTTCATTAACGAGCTATTTTAATTATTATCTAATTTGGGGTTTACGTTTTTTGACGTAATACGTTTTATGACCGTATACTTGCATTGTCATAATAAATATGTATCTCTCGATCGATATATTCCCTTCTCACATTAACCTCAGAAGCGTATAATTTTATATCATTTAGAATGACATAAAGCATATTTCTGCACATTCAGACGTGAGACTATGATACCATTCGGGATGCACCCGTTCACATCAATTTGTCGTTACATTAGGCTGACTGTTCTACTGAACATATATTTGTCTTAGTATTAAAGGGGACTCCCCAAAGGGTGGGACATAATTAAATACATAAATTACTGTTTCTTCTGTGACCTGTACTATGCAGCTTAAATGACTGGGATACCCATAAGAGGGCGTTTCCGAGGACAGGTAAGTGATTTACCGAAGAATGTTTCTTGAAGGTTAGAGGTCCCATCAGTGGCGGTTTCAGAAATTCATGGACATAAGTTTCAGTTTTTGTGGTTACTTAAGGACTAAGCGAGCTTAAGGTCAAAGGCAAACCTTCTTCTTCTCTGAGTAGTTATTTTGCCAATATTTATGCACTAGTTCAGACACATGTGAATGCATGTCTAACATTTCTTAACTGTACCTTTCGTCATCAGGTTGTAATCGCGTAATAAACAAGAGTCGCATCAGCAACAGCATCGGTTTTACATATATGAACAGGATTGACCTGATTATCCAGAAAATATAGCTATTATGTTATAGACACAAGTCAAAAGAACAGATTGCAGAAATCCGCATGTAAATCGAATCTTAACTTTTGGAGATATAAGCAAAAGAGTGCCATGTGAAGGGCACCTCTTTTAGGGAGTGCATACGGCCTGTGTTGAGACTACACACTGCCTCACTACCTATATTTACGAAATAACCGATTTTTTTCAAGGATACCACTATCTTTGAACTGCAATAGAAACTATATTTCTAAACCGATTTCGACAATATTTCTTTTATTTAAGAGGTAAGACCTTCTTCTTAAAAATTTTATTACGAAGGATTTTAACATAACATGCCGTAAAATGATATGGAATTGAGTGAATGAAGGATCGAACTTTTGACCTGCTTTTAAATTACTGTGACACGACCGATTTTTAAAATCTTACTATCACTAGAGAGGTCTTTTCAATGACTTGTATTTTCATGCATATTGTCTTGATAAAATATTTTTAGATTTTGAGTTATTTAAGGCCAAAATAAAAAATCAACTTATGCCCCTTGACCTTTGCAATTTTGCAAATTTTGAAAGTGCAAGTGCCTTTGAAACATTAAACTACATAACATGTGAATATTTCATGAAGATTGGACAAAAAATAAAGATAAGAGCATAAAAATCAACTAAAATTGTATATTTTTGAAAGTTGATATTTCCAATATTTTAGTGAAGTTTGACCGCTCATTAAGGACAAACCATGCATCTTCTGAAATCCCTACATATATTTTGTGCATATATGGTTGACCACAACTTATTTTATTGTTGTCGCAACTATTTTTCATAAGATATGTCAAATTGTAAGATGTGAAAAACCATGATTTTTCAAAAAATGTGGTTTCGTGTATTAACTACTTAAGGAATACCCTTTTGTGTCACATGTTGTCGTTAGTTTGCAAACTAGCTTTCATAAGATATATCAAGTTGTTAAATGTGAAAACTATGATCTTTCAAATATGTGGTTGCAATGTTTAAACTGCTTTTCATAAGATAGACCCTTTTCCTATATTTCAATAACCATGATATTCAAGTATTTGATCGCATTTTATATGACTGCCTCCATTAATTTATTCAGTCGCAAGCTTAAAATCTAATTTTCATAAGATTTACCAAATATTATATGTGAATAACAACAATCTTCCCAAATTATTTTCGCAATATTTTTAATCCAATACACTATTTGTTATATACGGTTGAACATCATCTCTCATTTATGATGTCACGTTCTTGAAATATAAACCCAGTTGAAATTACCTTTTGACTACCTTTCAAATATGTAGTCGCGAGCGTAAAAACTGTTGTTCATGAGATAGACCAAGTTATTTAATGTGAACATGTATAAGTTTTCCAATTTTTATCACAGTGCTTAAATAAGTGTTATACAAAAGACCATGTTTTTGAATACGGTTGACCACAATCTTTCTATTATGTAGTCGCAAGCTTGAAAACTGCTTTTCATAAGATGACCACATTAAAAAAATTCATAATACCATGGTTTGTCGAATATTTGCTCGCAGCGAATGAACATTATTTAAACAAAAGACCATATCATAGGTTTTAGTTGACTGCCACTGGCCAATTATGTTATCGCAAGCTTGCAAACTATTTTTCATAAGTAAGACCAAGTTTTTAGATGTGACAATTAGTAGTATCCATTTTTGGATATTATTTAACTTTTATTAGGTTCTAAGCTTAAAATCTGTTGTTCATAAGATAAACCCATTTCTAATTACCTTTCAATTATGTAGTCGCAAGCTTGAACACTATTTTTTTTTGAAAAGATAGACCATTTTATTAAATGTGACTATGTACAATCTTTCCAATTTTTTTTATCCCAATGTCTGAATACATGTTACACAAAAGATCATGTATTTGAATACGGTTAACCACCATCTTTCAGTTATGTAAGCGAATTTGGAAACTGTTTTATAAGACCATCAGAGTTATTTAAATTCAAATCAGCATTCTTTTTAAATATTGGCTCACAATAAAGGAACATGATTTAAACAAAAGACCATGTCGTTGAAACTGGTTAACTACTACGATCTTGCAATATTTTTTTTTCACGTGCAATAACAAATGGACAGGAATATCCTGAAATGGCTATATTAGATTAAATGACAAAACAGGTGAAACCAAACCCAATCTTACTGAGAACTACAGGGACTAAGTTCAAGGGACATAACTCTTGCAAAAATCAATGAACCGGATAATTGTCGCTTCATGCACATCTACCATTATACATGTAGTAATGGCATTGACCAAGTATTGAAAAGATATGGTCAGAAAGGTAGGAGGAGTTGCGTTCACAAGAAATGTTGACGTACGGACGGACAGACGGAGAAGATGACGACAATATACGACCGACTCCGGCGGCGTATAAAAATAAGTTGATATCATTCAATCACGGGTCGGATGGTTCGATCTTTAGGTACAGGTACCGGGACCGTCATTTCAATATGTTCCCTAAAAAAGAATAGTCTAGAGACACTGATTGAAAAAAATAAGTTTACAGAAAATATATTCTTTTAAAAGTTTGAAGGTCGGCAGACGAATACACTTATTTAAACACTAACCCTTCCCTGAACCCTTAGCCCATATATTGGTTACCCCCTACCCCACGCACATATACACCTGCGCGTGCTCGTGCGTGTTATATATTATAATTTCAGACTTTTAGATTATTTTTTTATCAATATCTCATCTTTGATCTCAAAGTTCATATAATTTTAAATGTATAATATACACGGCCACTAAAAATTAAGATAAATATCTTTCGCACTGAACATATACGTATATATATAATATGAAACTAGCAAAAGATGCTGTTTAGAAACTAAATAAATGCTATCTACTTCAGATAATGATTTAAATAAAAAAAAAAATGAAAGTGTCACGCACTACTGTACCAATCTAAAATGAAAATCGTGTAAAATAGCGATTATCATTTCTGTCAGACAGCAACTAAACTGATTAGCAGTTGCCTGTAGTTTAAGAGTAAAACAAAATCAAACCAAGTCAAAGAAAAAAACAAACAATTTTCTTGTATTTAGAATACTGTTAAATTTCTTAGATTTATTGATACCGTTATTCTTTTCCTATTCCCTTTCTTAGCGGGGCGTATTGACAATCCAATATTTTTATACAATACAAACAACTTGAGAATGTGTTTTAATCGTCCATCATTTATAATGTTAAATATACCGTTCAATTATTTTTAAAATAATAAACTAGAAGATAAGCTTACATAAGACGTAAAATTTCACTCCGAAAACTAAAACTATAGTAGCAATATAGATTCATATTTTTATATTTTAAACATATTCTATATTCAAAATATTTACGAAATACACAAATCAATGTCCACAAACTGTAAATATATAAATGATTTACAAATATACAAAGGATTTAGCTTACAACACTACCTAAATAAAAGCCATTCCCAATATATATAATATACATCTTGCACGAAGAACAGTTTAAATGAAATTCGAAACATCACCTACCCAGTTTTCAAGTGTAGCGTGTCCTTGCCTATCTGTCACTTCTGTGCGAGAAAGATGTATAACGCTTACAAAAACCGCACTGACACGCCAGAGTAATCCATGAAAACCTGTTCAACTAACTCTGCTTTGGTATGTAATGCTTTAAATTACTCCATTATTCGCCTTAGGGCATTAGGAAAAAACTAATGTACATATAAATATCATAAAGGGTAGACACAAAGTTGGGGATCGACTCGATTGAACATCATTCGGAAAAATCAATAAAATTTACATTTAGAATCAATAAAATAATTATACATTTTCCTTTTGAAATATTATTAAACTTATTTCCCTATGTCATTTGAATTACTCGCGAATCCGCAAAATGGGCAACAACCTTGGCAAGGAGTGAAAGTACACTTTCGGAATGATTCGGATTTTTACGCTGCAGCTATATTGCGTTTATTTTCCCGGATAAATGGATGAAACTCAATATGTTTTAAACGGACACAACCTGAACAGGGTTCCCTGGCAGTAGGGAAATTTATGTTTATGTGAAATTGTGAAAAAATTGTATAAACTTGGGAGAGCAGTTAAAAAAACTGCTAGCACGGGAGTAGCATTTGTGAATGTACAAACCAAATTAAAAGCTTTTGCAGTTCCACGAAATGTATCTATAATACGCAAGACAGTGGGTATTAGGGGTGGCAGATTTCGTCGACCCACAACTTTGTATCCATCCTTGTTTATATTTATGTGTACAGTATTTTTTTATTTTTTTTTTAATAATATTGAAGGAAGTAACTGTGCCTTAACTAAAATAACTCGTAAAAGAATGATTTATCTCGTTCTATGTTTAAACGTTTGGTTTGTTTATTACTTACCCCTTTGTTTGGCATCTACTTCCGTTTTGCAAGAACCATGGATAAAAGGTCAAGT
>CM037781.1:15820551-15846951 GCA_021229015.1 Solen grandis
TCATGTTCTTCATTTTGTGTGTTAAATTTTGGTTAACGCCATTTTATGCCATCAAAAGCTAACAGATGGCCAATTCACCGAACACCTCTTTCCCGGTATTCTAGTAGTACTGAAACTACATCTGTGTAGTTAACTAAGTACGGCGGTGGAATACGCATTACCATATACCGTCCTTGGTTGCCGAATGGTTAGAGCGTCCGCCGTCCGGAGGTCATGGGTTCGATCCCCGGCCGCGAATAACCAAAGACGTAAAAAATGATACTATTATAGCTCCCTAGCTTGGCATTCAGCACATGAGGGTAGTTACAGGACTGGTTGGCCCGGTGTCATTATAATGTAACTGGGTATGGTATCATGCCACATATCTACGGCGTTATACTGCAGTGTGGAAATACTATATCTATCTCAAGCAGACATTGTATCCAAATGACTGAAATACTGTCGGTGGGACGTTAAATCCAACAAACAAACGAATTACCATAAGAAAGAAATTTATCACAGAGACCGTGACCGATCCCATTGCATGGGGATCGAACCTACACTCCTCGGCTTCACAGCCAAGCGCCACCAAAGCCGGTTTATTTATGTGAAACCCTATCCTGTGGTTTGACACTGGGACATGATATAACTATGTATATTTAGACGAATCCTAATAATAAATCAGATTTTTTCTAGTTGGGATAAAAATGAACGCATGGATAATAAGCAATAAATCAGACAGCTTGACTCGACTTTATAGGTTTAATATTGATGTACGTTAGATGAGACACATAGTAGACACACTTTAAAAGCAAAGGTGCGTTTCATTGCTAACTTTAATAGGTAACGAATTTCTGTATATTTGGTCTGTTTATGAAATATTTTGCTTTATCTTTCCTGAAATTAATATATATCGTATATTCCATCATAAAAGGACGCTAACCTTTTATCTATCTGCGTGTTTTATGTAATAGTTATAGCATCAGTGGATTTGGGGACAAGTAGAGGATGTGAATGTTTAAACGATCGAGCTGTGCATTTGTTTCTCCCTAAGCTGATACCACGCAGTAACAAACTTTTTTTCATGGATGACATAATGTATTTTTTCTATTTTAAAGATGCAATACTATAGATTCGTCAATTTAGCTCGAATATTTTGAAACTCTCAGTTTGTAACAAACCATGGACATTTATCATCTATGATGGACCTTTGGTAAAGAAAACTTTCATAAAAAAACTCTCCTGATCCCTTATATTACCTATGGAATATCTAAAATACCGTAATCAAATCAACATGGATCTTCACGGCCATCGATTCGGCTGTTTTTGACAAGTCCCGGAAACTGCCTTATTTACATAAATATAAAAACAAGCCATCTAAAGATAAAAGTGCATACACCACTTCATCTGCAAGTACAGTGCTCAACTTTACTGAAATATTTCTCCGATAAAAACAAATATTATGCAACTAGGGAACACATTATTACATTTTCTCTAAAGAACTTTACTGAATTGTTTGGCCAGCATATGCCTGATACATATACAGTAGTATAAAACACACACCTCAACATTCACACCGTGCACGGATTATACATGGGGGCACCCGCTAGATACGCGTTTGGTTACAAACGCTTATTGATTATGCATGACCTACGAGGGCCCATCTGACTTCGTGATAGAGCTAGGTCGATACCGGAAGTCTTCGAGTAAATATCTTCGTGAAGACACAGAGGAATTAATTTCCTAGTCATTTTATATATTGGTGATTCTATCGACTTTAATCGGGCTAATCGTTTGACCTACAGAGACGATACTTTGTATATCGTCATAAGAAAGATTGAATTTTCATATTTTCACCTTATTTTCTGTATTTATAGCATTGATTTTGGATAGTATTGCAACTTTAAACATTCCTGATTTACTCCTTTGTAACCTCCATACTCATGGTCGGTTCTATAGGAAGGTTATGATAACATCGTCTCGTGTTAACGACGAGGAGTTCACAATCATAAGGTGTCATTGACATGTGTATCAAATTTATTAGTTTCAAAAGTCATATCAAATGAAAAAAAAAGTTTTAATTCCCCCTTTCTGTCTACACTTGATTCTCAGGGTCATCAACTGGAGTCCTATGTAAAGGAGAAAGGCCAAAAACTGTCCAATATTTTATAGAAAAGAAGGCCGACATAAGTTTTTTTCTTTGAAATATCAGATAGAGTCGAATCAGGGGCAATAATAGGCGTTTTCATACTTATTTTCCCTTTATTAAATATATAATAACACAAAACAAGTATGAGGAATTTGATCCTGTTTTCCTTTGTTGAAGTTAAAAGCAATACCCTAGAGAGATGAGGAACTGGAACTTCGCATGATCGTCTTATGTAGACACTGGGGGCAACTACTGTTATTATACCCTCGCAAACGTAGTTTGAGAGGGGGTATAGGAGTCAGACTGTCAGTTTGTCGGTCTGTTGGTTTGTCGGTCTGTTGGTTTGTCGGTCTGTCCATCCATCCCAAAAACTTGTGACGCAAACTACTTCTACACGTCTTAACCGTTTCGGTTCAAATTTTGTGTGTGCATTGATAATCAGGCAGAGAGGTGCATGAGATAAGTTTCACTTGAGTTATCTCGAGGATTACAGAGATATTGCATCTGATTCGACTCTAAATATCTTGTGACGTAAACTCCTTCTACATTTATTAACCGATACTCGAACATTATACATGATATTGACTTGAAACTTAAAATGTAAACAGATGGCGACTAGGAGAAGTTCAGTGTTCAAGAATTGTAATTCTACACTTTTAAACTACTGTGCAAAACAACCATAACTGACTCTTAATCCACTTTAAATAAAGACTTGCTATCATAACCAATATACTATGTATACAAGTTCTTATATATGCTCCACATGAAGTCTGCCTTCCCTGTATCAAAGCATTTTGCGGGGGTATTAATCACCTTCAGTAATAGCTCTAGTTGGTATCTAGATTGATACTGTACGTAATACTCCATATAATGTACTGAAATATCAAAAAAAGTGTTTTAAAATCAGACATGAATCTGTTTATCGATAACTGGAGTCCAGCTGCCTTGCTTTCAGTTAACGGCCCATCATTTCTCAGAGATTGAAATAATTTCTATATACATTTAAACAAGATTATAAATTTACGTAATTGATATTATTGACCACATTTCCGATCGTCGCTGACTTTGCATAGCTTAAAAAATCATCACTGTTTAGTATTTTGGATGAATGTTAAAATTCTACACGTTTACATTTTGTAATTGACGAGTATTACCGACGATGGTCCGCCGGACTTCGGAAATGCGAACATATTCAGGTGAGACACGACTGAAGTGTGGAAACCATGTGTGCACGGAAGATTCAGAGGATTCCGAATACCAAGAGTGAGAGCTTATTTTGCTCTGTATTAAAGTAGGTCGTTCATAGATAATTACTGACTAAAAATTGGTTTTAAACTATCCTAGTGTATTATATCTATCAATACCCATCTACAGACGCATGATCACCCATTGCAACATTCCGTGATTGTAAAGAAATAAAGATACTTTTTTTTTCTATCATAGGCCATACTGTTACGAACGGTTGTTTTCGTGTGCCGTTACATAACTGATCACATTCACTCTTAGTACATTCGCTCACTTCAGAGGCTAAACTTACGAATTCACTCGGAACTGGTGAAGACGCCGTTTTCGTGTGCCGTTACATAACTGATCACATTCACTCTTAGTACATTCGCTCACTTCAGAGGCTAAACTTACGAATTCACTCGGAACTGGTGAAGACGCCACGTTTCGGAACGTGTCACGAGGAACCGCAAGCAGCTGCTTTTGGAATACCGAATTCTATGTTTAACAGATTTCCCTGAAGTGGGTGTTTACGAAAAAGCGATTACCCTGCAATGTGACCTACACAAGTTATTTGTCAGGAAACAAAGACTTCACAAACCTAAATGAGAGAGAGTGGTAACCCGGTGAAAAAAATAAGATCCGACGAAATTAGAAGAATTAAGATCCTGTATCACGCCTCAGTGGGCGGAGTTACTGGAAAGCCATAAAACTTAACAAATCTATTTATGCCGCTATAGATGACAAAAGGTATAATCAATGAAGCCATTAAAGGTGTCGGACATTGAAATCACAATTAACACGTGTCAGATATGAAAAGAATCTTCATCTAGATACTATACTTATTCAAGAAACACAAAATTAGTGAAATATAAATGAAACTTAATAAACATAATTTGTATGAACATAATAATGTTAATAATGGAAATATGTAATGATTTAAATATAAAAATGACCTACATACATGAATTGTGTTGAAAACATTAAACGAAGAGAGAGAGAGAGAGAGAGAGAGAGAGTAAAACTAAAACTCTATTTCAACCCTGCTGCTTTAAGTATATGAAGTTGAGAGGGGATAGTCATTCTTCAAATTTCCAATGCGTGCATGCTTCCCCCACGTCAGTCGTGTCTCACCCGAGTATGTTTGAATTTCTTATGTTTGGAGTCTGACGGGCCATCGTCGGGAATGTAAACAAAGGTAATACTTTTAACGTCCATCCAAAAGACTAAAACTTTTTTTTAAGCATTTTTAAGCGACGTAAAGACAGCGGAGATGCGTAGCGTTTCCTGATATTGAAATTATTACAATATCTGAGAAGTAATGGGCCTTTAAGGATAACACTATGGACTGTTCGCAACTGTTTGGGCATTGGTTCCCTGTTTGCATCCTATAATCTAAGATACAACAGGGATGCAAACGGTAACGTTAACGATTGTTACCGGGGTGCACTCCAAGTTATTCCTGCAATATATAATTTCTTTATTTTCTTTTGACTTCTACAATATTGTACATCGACAATACATAATATATATTTATACATTTACATATTTAAACACGTGACACAAACCCTCTCTCGCCGACTCATTCAATGACATACACCCTCATACACACTCCTGTCTTTCAAAAGTTTTCCTGAAAATACACTAAATATTTTATAAAGTTTCCACAGCTATTGTTGTAAACAGTGAACATCTACAATTTATACATCAACAATGAATCTATATTTATATGTTATCATAATGCGGATGTACCATTTTGCTTCAATGATTATCCAACATTGCCAAATGTACTTATACCTTAACAAAACTTCATTTAAATATTTATAAGCAATAATAAATTTCTAACACTTGCGAACAAACTTTATCAACAATACTTTAATAAATTTCCAAATAAACTTTTTTATATTATCATTATCCCTTAATGGATATGGATAGGAACTGTGTTGCATCCTGCTTTGTGGTGATCCGTAACATTACTGACAAATATGTTGTCCCGTAACATTAAAAAGGAATCCATGTAAACCACACAAATAACGTGCATAATATTCGTGGTATTGTGTGTATAAATATTTCTTAATCGTTTATTAACTATGAAAAATATTTGTTTGACTGTTTGGTTTGGAGGTATGCTAGATAATTTTTAGAGTTCTGCTTTATCTTGTAGAATGATATTGCAACTGGAAGATATTTGTACCTGTTATATTATTTATTTATTTAATTATTTATTTTTTACAATATAAATATGATTCTATGCAAATGCATGCCATAGAAAAAAGACATGAGATATTGTATAACTTTGCTTAACCCCCTGTATATATAAATTTCTTCAAAAATGTATTTAAGTATTTCTCTTTTGTTTTCATGTTAACACAGTGAAACTAGCTATTATCTGTATAGTTACTTATTTAAAGCTTGACACTTTCTTTGCAAAAAAAACGGTATGAAACCCTACTCGAAAGGGAACAAAAATCTGATAAGTCGCTGACTTCACGTGGGTCCAAATCCTGCACAGGTCATTGGGAGTTTTGTGTGGAGAAACCTTCCAGCTGGCTTACTCTACCCGGGAGTCTCTGTTCACTCGGGGTCCTCCTACACCTTTAATTAGCTGAACGCCCGCTAAATGACTAAAATATTCTTTTAGTAACAATACAACAACAGCAATAAAATCTTTATTTATGAAAAAATAAAAGGACCTTTAAATAAGCTGCATTGCATTGCTCTCAGCGTTTACTTTAAAAAAAAAAGTTTCCGAACTGGTTGACCCGGCTCTCAAGATAAACCGAGGACACAACACTATATCTCTTCACATACGACCGAGATATTGTTATCGGGACGCGAAATCAACTACGTGAACTACGTTTTAAATCGTAGAAGAATGCCACTTCAATCAAATAAAAACACTAGATATTGGAAAAGCTTATTGACATCAACGGCAATCTAAAAACAGTAAAACGGTTAAAAATAATAAATTATACAATGGAGTTCGTTTTTTTTTTTTTTTTTTTTTTTTGTCAGGTGAAGGCTTTTCTAAACTTGTGCCAAAACAGACTTGTTTTGACAGAGTTTGATATAAATATTGCCTTTGTAGTTATATACGGTACGGCTGCGGAACTGCATTTCATATCGTAAAACCGGGGCAATAGATCGCATATCACATACGAACGACACTTATGACAAAGAGAGATTCATTTTTCATGTCTATTGGTCATTGTTGTACTATGTTCACCATGCGCTATATCCCATTAAAAGTGGTTAAAAAAACAAACAAAACAAACAACAAAACAAAAAAAACAACATGTATAGCAGTTTTCTTTTCCTAAATAAACTTTTTCAGTGAAAGGCAAACTAGAATCTCTATATTTTTAAAGGGTAAATAAGTACAATACACACGTATTCCAAATAATAGCTCAAAGGGTTCAGAGAAAAAGTGAGGAGAACAGAAACACTTCACCAAGATATTAAGTAAAAAAGGGGCTTAAACTTGTCAAAATTCAAGGCAAAAGTTATGTACTCTTGCCTACAAGTGGAGGTTAAGTTAACGAACAAGTATTCAAAGTTTCAAAGCAGTACTCTAAAGAATTCAGTGAAAAACTGAGGTAGTACTAACAAGTAAACCCACATTCTAATTGTCGATAAAGGGACATAATTTGGTCAAAATCCACGATGGAGGTGGATGTAATGGTCATAATCAAGGATTTTAAGTTTTAAAGCAATTCCTTAAAGGATTCAGCGAAAAAATAGGTGGTGCGAAAAAACAAACCCGGATTCTATGTCGAAAAGGGGGCATCCATGACAGAGCTATGTACTCTGAGGTAATGGTCATAAACAAGAAGCTGTACCTTGAAAAATATGAGGTGGTACGAAAAACTTAACAGGGATTCTGAGTTGCTAAATGGACAAAAATCGATAAAATCCATGATTTATTTATTCTTATTTACTCATGCATGTGGGGGTAATGGTTGATTACAATTTAAATGCAATACCTTAAGGGGTTTCAGTAAAAAAGTGAGTGGTACGAAAAACTTAACCATTACGACGACACCGACGTTCCTTATTCTCCGAATAGTCGAGCTATCGTGCTAATAAATCACCTCGCGAAACTTTCACTGCAGGTACGGTACATTAAGACACTCAAAATCTTTTGATAAACGACTCGCTGTTACATCGGACACAACAAGCGGGATGTTCTCGTATGTGTAAATGTTTTCATTACATACCAGTCCAAATATAAAAAAGTACAAACAAGCGACGTATTTTGTTATCAGTAGTATACGCTTTGTCAGTTGCGCACTGTGGTTTCTGGTAAATACCATTAATCATTAATGGCCTTATGCGAGTACATATTTCACTGTTCAGATTATAAATTAAATTACTACACAATACACACCTATACAATAAAAGCATTTCAAGTACATTTGTGTAAATTTCATCATTGAGATATTTATCCAGAGAAATGCGCATTTATCAAGCGAAAGATCGCTTAATGTAGCTTTCTCGATCCATATTTAGCTAACAGCGTCATCAAATTAACATACGAGGTGTGTTTCTAAGGTGTTTTTTTTAAAATTATTTTCCAAATTTCTTGTACTTCGTTATATCAATATTTGTTCAAATTAAAATAAAAGTTCAATAACGTTTGAAACACCCGCGTGCGGTATTATTGCAACACGCCCCGCTCACTTTATTAGCATATAGTGCCATGTCTGAACAACTAAGGATTCCGGGGGACTTCCCTATTTTTCTATTAATTATTTCATCAAGTAGACTTAATTAAACATTCATAGGACAAGAACCGCGTGGGTTCGAATCCCGGCAGGGTCATTCGGATTTTCATGTGAAGTAGCCTTCTAGCTGGCTTGCAGTAGGTCAGAGGTTCTACCCGGATGCCTCCGTGCATTCGGGGTCTTCTTCCACCTGTAATTAGCTGGACGTCGCTATATGACTGAAATACTTTCGAAACGTCTGTACAATCAAATAGATAATAGGCAATAGCACTGGTTAACCCAGTGTCAAGATTACTTGACTTGGTGTGGTACCATGCCTCTCGTTTATGGGAGGCAGCACTGGTTTGCCCAGTGTCAAGATTACTTGACTTGGTGTGGTACCATGCCTCTCGTTTATGGGAGGCAGTACTGGTTGACCCAGTGTCAAGATTACTTGACTTGGTATGGTATCATGCCTCTCGTCTTTGGCCTCATATCGCAGTGAGACAGTACAGAATGTTTCTCATATAGGAAAAATAATTATAATCTAAATACTGTCCTAGAGAGTTTAACGAAACAAAGACACACATCGTAAAATATCTTAAATTTATATTTATGATTTAATTATTGAATAGAATTGTAACTCTCATCGAATGTCTTTCTTTCATTTCAAGACTACCGGCCCCGGCCGCGACATACCAAAGTCGTAAAAAATGGTACTGGTATAGCTCCTTTGCTTGGCGCTCAGCATATAAGGGTAGTTATAGAAGGACCAGGACTGGTTGGCCCGGTGTCAGGGTAATGTGACTAGGTGTGGTTTCATGCCATATGTCTACGGTGTGATACTGTAGTGTGGCAGCACTATATCCGTCTCAAGTAGACATCGTCTCCAAATGACTGAAATACTCTCGGTGGGACGTTAAACCCAACAAACAAACATTCATTTCGAGACTGCCCAATTGAGTAGTGCTATGATGTCTAGGCACATTATACTGATAACCAGTTTTTCAACTGCATAAATTATGTTATGGAGAGCTACTGGGAGTGACATTGAATTCTTGCAAATGAAAATGGTAATTTTATAGATGTAACTCAAACCCGTTGTAACCGCGTGTATTTTCATTCATAAGGACCACTTAACCATAAGTTTTACCTTCAGGTTGGTGTAAATCAAGATGATAAACAAACCTGTACAGGTGTGAGATGTATTCACAATAATCTGAAACATTCCGGCAGGGTCACTCGGATTGTTCATGTGAAGCTCGCGGTAGATCGATGGTTCAAACCAGGTATCTCTGAGGTCTAATCCGGCAATAAAAGATACATAACCATGTTTAACATCATCATCATCATCGTCCTCAACAACATGTGTGGTTATCTTGTAATTAAATGGGGTAGCAAGATTATACGTTTGACAGATAGGATATTGGCTCGATCGACCCCTGACGCAACAAACACTATTTGTAACTTGTATTGTTTACTTCCCCTGTTCTTCCGGTGGTTAAAGGCTATCTTAAGTGTTCGAATTCGCATCTGAAGTCTGAATTTCCAGAGTTTATGCAATTTCCTTCATAATGAAAGACTTATTTCACACGTATTTCATGTAAACGAGATCATTATCACTGGCATATTCAATGATTGCATGCAGCAACACTTTTGAGATTTGTGATTCTTGAGTTTGAGGTTTAGCCTATATGTATAGCATCTCCAGGGCTGGTTGGCCCGGTGTTTGGATAATGTAACTTGGTGTGGTCTACGGCTTGATACAGTGTGGCATCACTTTACCTGTCGGTGGGACGTTAAACCTAATAAACAAATAAAGCAAAATGTAGACTAAAATATTGATGAGTTAATGAGATGTTATCTGGTATCTGGTATCATGCCAGTTTACAGTGGATAAACGACATCACTGTATCATGTCTTGCAAGCCTATACAATTCAATGAATACCCTGTCCGGCGATTACAAGCACTTACTACTTCTGATCACTGTACTTTTCTTGGGAGCCTTTATATTTTAACTAGTACCTTTCTTGCGAAAACAGGAAGTAGGCTCGCTTATCTACTGTGATGCCAGTTACTATGGCGTGATATCGAAGTGTGTTCTCAGGCAGACAGAACCTCAAGCAGACATCTGTTACACGTTTAAAACAACACAATTTGTGGTTAGGTACCTCAGATAATGTGCTTTTTGGTCAAATAATATATGTTATACCAACCATACCATGACAAATACAACCCTGAATAATTCTTATTCACAACTTAGCGTATAATTAGGCTGCAGAGATCAAACTGGGTTAACCGTATGACGAAAGTTATATTTAAGGGGCTTGTAAATTATTTTAAGTTTAAGTTTAAAGTTTAAACTTCATTTATTTTACATCGATTACGAAACAAGTTTTCACAACTTAAATTAATCACTCTCGATGACTCTGGTGGCGGCGTATGTGGTCAGTGATTTTAAGTTGGATCAAACGAAGTATGTCGAGCTATTCTACTTACCATGGCATCGGCGGCGTCGGTTCGACGTTTGAGTCACATATTGGTTAAGGTTTTGCATGCAACTAACTTACCGTCATGCGTATACGTATCTTAAGCACCAGCTATGCTTATACATTTGATACTTTATTAAGATCTTCATAGGCAAATAAGATAATCATTGACCAAACGTACTGTGAACTATGGCCCTTTGTAGCTCGATTTTTCGAAGAAAAAAATGAAGCTTTCGACATGGCCCTCTTGTCTGCGTTGATCAATGTTTTCAATCAGGTCCATTTCTTTTTAAGTGTAAAAATACTTTCGACTTTGAATACTTATTCACTCTCAAAAAGGGAACACATATCAGAAGGGCAGGTGACCCTAAAATTATTTTTGGTACAATTATGGCCCCTTGTCCACTTTTACTTTTCTTGGTCGTTTTTTTTGTTAAGTGAATTTCTCAGTAAATGTCTAACGTATTTACGTTAAACTTGCAAAGTTTGTTAACTATCAGAAATAACTACATTTCAGAAGGGCAAGTAACCCTAAATCCATTTTGGAAGAGTTATGGCCCCTTTTTGACTTTGAATTTTCTGGTTTGTTAAACCATCAAACATATTCAATTTAAACTTGCAATACTTGTTCACTATCAGAAATGGTATCCTCTTCAAAAGGCGGATAACCCTTAATTTGTTTAGACAGTTATGTCCTTTTTTTAGCTTAGATTTTTTTTTTGTGTGGATGACTAAAGCTAAGGGACATTTTCTATGTTAACACTATAAATAAAAGCAGTTATATCATCTATTATGAATAAATTCAATGTAAGAATTTTGAATTTAAAAATATTGTTCAACCTGCAACCATGATGCATACGGCATTAAACAAACATGTTAGATAACTCTTAACCAAATGTACTACAAATTATAGCCATTTTTGGTTAAAACATCTTAAAAGCGGCAGAATAATCAAGTGCGCTGTTTTATGTAATATTTTCGATATTTTTTTATAATATGACATTCGATTAAACTCAGTAACATAAAGAACACAATTTTTCCTAATACAAGTAGTTTTGTTTATATTGATCTTTGTATCAAAAGTTAAAACCTTTATAAAACATTTGGAATATTTTCAGAACTACACATGTCGTTAAGCGCTGGTTTGAGTCAGACTGCTTTAGACAATGTCGCTGAAAGCTTGTCAGTCCAGGCGGAAGTACTAGACAACCTGGCTGATCCGTCATTTTCCCACGAAACACGACTGACACTGGGAAATAATGGAATGACACCGATTCCGTCTTCAGGTTGGGTATTGTACTTCCACAGCGTCTTTATGCTATATCCGAAAGTCTTCCCAAAGAACAAAAGCATTGATTTAGATGTTGAGAAAATACGGGTCAAAATGATCCAGGGAGACCTGTATTCTTTGGAGCCTATCAACGGGTTCAAAGAAATACAGCCTAATGAGTCAAGGTATTATGACATCCATGTGGCTGTTTGGTCCATCTCCCGAACGGACTTTGCGCCAAACTGGTACGTGACGTCAACAGAAGCAAACATTATACCAAAGATCGTCAAGTCAACGGTGTCTTTGGACTATGTTAAACCTTTCGATGACCCAGTGAAATGGAAACGGTACAGTTTTGACAAGTATAACCCATTTTCCGCACAAGACCGATTTAATCGTCTGTATGTAGAAAACACGGGCAAGGTAAGTGCATGTTTTCACTTTTATCCAATCAGTAAAAACACGAAACAAATCAACATTTGTTTGAATTGAGATTAGCGCATTTGATGAATACAAATGTAATATGGCAACGAAAATATGCAAGTAGGATACGTGCTATGCATCGATTAATCCGAGAAAGATTGCCTCCCTTGTCTGCCTGAGTACTGGAAATACTATGTACACAGAAATGCAAAAAGAGTTTCATTGCATTATTCACACAAAGTAAGAAAACAGACGAACCTATAATGATAATATGAATTATTGAACAATGTGACAGTATCACCCAATCAGACATAATCGCAACAAAATAAAGTATAATGACAGTGACATTCACCAATTTATCGTCATGACTGAACATAGGGTCAGTAGCACCGGACAGCATAGCTTTGTAAATGAAAATAAGATATTACAATATTACACTATCATTGAAAAACAATCAACAGTTTATTTTATAGCAAGGTGATCAAAACAACTGACCACAATAACTGCAACACCCTACATTTCATCAGTTGGACCGAACATAATTTTGTAATCACTTGCCACCCAGTTTAATACTGGGCATTACAATCAGTGCACGTAATAGCACATTGTCTTGGTTGAGGAAAATATAACCAACACTTAGCAACTCACGTCAATACCTGGACACATTTGAATTACTACCCATCACATGGTATCTCGGACTCAACAGGACGCTTGTTGACTACCAATATCAGTTGTTCTCACCATAAGAGATAGATTTTCGTCACCAATTAATACTTCATTTTGCGCACTCGCTTGCTCTTTTCTTTTTAGGTTGAGAAACTCGTCATTCCCACACCAAAGGAAATTACGTTCAACGGGCAGGCTACCGTTACCATAGATACAACAACATGGCAGATACAGACTGGCTCAAAAGATGCTAACAACGCAGCTAATGTCCTATCTGGTATGTGTTTTGTCCTCGCTCACGTGCAAACGCATGATCATAACATAACTTCCGGTTGATAGTTGCGCTTTTGGCCAGGGTGTTGAGAACCTTATAAAAATATTCACATTATTTTTTTTCTCTTAATTTAGGAAGTGGGGTTGTCCTGAAATATTATCACATTGCGCGTTACGTTTCGTAACACTGTGAGCAATCTCGTCCACATCCTCTTCAGTAATGTCTTCACACCCCCCCCCCCCTATATTTATATGGGGAGACTTATTGTTTTTGTCGGAGTTGTCTGTCTGTCTGTCTATCTGTCCGTCTGTCTGTCTGTCACACATTTTGTCCGGAGCATAATTCAGAAAGTATTAAAGCTTTTAACTTGAAACTTCACAGGTGGATAGATCTCATTGAAGAGAAGTGTCATGCCTAAGAATTTTTTGTTTAGGACGTAACTCAAAAATTATAAAATCTATTAATTTGAAATTTCACAGGTGGATAGACATCATGATGGAAAACGGTCACGCACAAGAACCATAACTATGCGTACATATTTTTGGAGTTATTGTCTTTTGATAAATTTATTTCATTCTTATTTTTGTCAAGAGCATTTCTTGCGCACTATACGACATATAACCTTGAAACTTCATAGGTGAATAGACCTCACACAGGAGAATTGCAGTGCACAAGAACCTTAATTCTGCAAATCATATTTTTTGGAGTTATTGCCCGTTGTTTAATTTCATATTCAATTAAGTTTTGTCCGGAGTATAACTCATGCACTATGAGACATATAACCTTGAAGCTTCATAAGTGGGTAGACATTATGGACAAGAATTGCAGTACACTAGAGCGTAATCCATTTCCAATGCTTCTTAGTGGAGATTTTTCGCTTTTATACAATTTCGTGTCCTTAAGATAACTCGAGTTCGACTGATGCTATTGAAATTAAATTTCATTTATGGACAGAAAGTGTCATGCACAAAGTTTATAACTCTGGCCTCATTATTTTTAGGGTTATTCCCCCTTTTCAAAAATTTTTTTAAGTTAGGAAAGAAATTTGAGGAAGTGTCATACACAAGGTCCATAACACTGTACGGAGCTGTAACAATATAGTCAGCCCTTTAACCTTAACTATTTGTATATGTCACTGTGTGCCTTAGTGTATATGTGTGTGTGAGGGGAAGGGGGTGGGGGGAGACATCAGTTTTCTACAAAAAGAAATCTCTAGTTCAAATCTCAGATACTTCAGTAAAACTTGGAGCAGGTGATATGAAAATGATCCATAGTCTAGTGTTAGAACTTAAGTATCTTGATCAGAAGGCTGTTAGTTCAAATCCCGTTGGGACACTATCCTTCTACAATCTTTTCCGTTTCCAAATTGATGTTACTTTAGGAAGTACTTGCTCGCGCGAGCTTACAGTACGTTTTTGATATTGTTGAATAATGTTTTTTGCAGCTGTTTTAGATATCATCCGACAATGAATCATTCTTAGATAAACGAGTGTTTTCAAAACTTTTGAACCATTGCTCACACTAACTTTAAACCTTACATACATGTAGTCTTTCACTCACGCAAACTTTTGAAACTGTATTCCTACACATGACAGACTTCCGGTGTGGGTATTGATCACCTTTAGTGATTATATTTTTTTTTGGTATGCTTATAAGCCCAAATCCTATGTGTGAACATTCGTTTTATGTGTCATGTGAATACATCCTGTGTCAAAGATGGGGGTGGGGGTATGAATCACCTTCAGTGATAGTTCTAGTTATTGATATTTCTATTGGTATTCGATTTGCCTAAATTGAATTCATATGAGGTTAAGATAAGGCTGGTGAAGCTCCCCACTCCGGGAACTTAAAAACGTTTTCATATGACCTCCCATTTATGTTTCTTCGTTTGGATAGTTTGTTTCTTTTAACTTAAACCCAACTGCATCGTTAGCCCATTGATGTATCTATTAGTATTTAATGTTCCTAATTCAATTCATATGATGTAAATAGGGTAATTTGTAAACGTTTTCACCTGGGGTAACATGTAGATTCCTTGGTAGGACATTTGAAGATGGGGAGGGGGATGGTTAGGCCTTGATTAATTCGGAATTGTTTCATAATACAGGAATGATAGAGTGCGTTTCTACGTAATTTAAAACTTTAAGCATATAACTTTTTTTTGTAATTTTTAGCTCGACTATTTGAAGAATATGAGAGCTATTGTAGTCGCCCTTGCGTCGGCGTCATCGTGGCAGCTTTTGGTTAAAGTTTTGCATGCAAGTTACTATCAACCTTATATCTCAATAACCATTTATGGTATTGACTTGAAAGTTTATGAATATGTTATGGGGAATCAGACAACCAAGGTAGATAACTTTTGACTGAATTTAATATGAATTATGGCCCCTTTTTAACTTAGAAATTTTGGTTAAGTTTTGCATGCAAGATACTCTCATGCTTATATCTCATGGAATTGTTTTGAGACATCTTTAATATGTTTAGGGGTATCATACTTTCATGGTAGATAACTCTTGATAGAGTATGTTACAAATTATTGCCCCTTTTTTAACTTAAAATTTTTGGCTAAAGTTTTGCATGCAAGATACTTTCATGCTAATATTTCAGTATCCAAACATGCAATTGATTTGAAACATCTTAAATACATTTAGGGGTATCATACTATCAAGTAAGAAAACTTTTGATGAAATATATTACAAGTTATGGCCCCTTTTTCAACTTAGAAATTTTGGTTAAAGTTTTGCATGCAAGGTACTTTCATGCTTATATCTCACAGTCCAGACATGGGATTGATGTGAAACATCTTTAATATGTTTAGGGGTATCAAATTATAAAGGAAGATAACACTTGATGGAATATGTTGAAAATTATGGTCCCCTTTTAACTCAGAATTTTGCATTCAAGCTACTATCCAGCTAATATCTCAGAAATTGCTTGTAGAATTGACTAGAAAGTTAAGGAGTGTCTTCAGGGGCATCGGAAAACCAAGGAGGATAACTTTTGGACTGAATTTTATGCAAATTATGGACCTTCTCTAACCTGGATTTTTGGTTAAAGTTTTGCATGCACAGTATTATTGTGCTTATGTCTCAGTAACTAGGCATGGGCTTGATTTTAGACTTCATAAAAATATTAAGGGGTATCAGACTATCAAGGTATATCATTTTTGAATATTATTATGTTCAAGGTATGTGAAGGGCAAGAATTGAAATAGATTTCATTTGATTTACCAACAAGCATTTTGAATAGTCGAGCGTGCTGTCCTCTGCCATCTCTTGTTCTTTTACTAATATGTACATAACATACATAATGCTCACAAAAACAATTCTAAATTTCCATTAGGGATGTCAAAGATTAAAAGATTAAAATAAATTCATATCGATATATCGAAATATAAGAATCAACGATATATTGAAACTATTGATATATCTATTCACCTGCCATCTAGGTAGAGAGATGTTTATTTCCATGAACTCATTTTCCGGTTAAGTTTGGCAGGTATAAAACCTCAGTAATTTGGCTGGTAAAAACATTTTTGATATTTGATATTTAAAAAGCGGGAATCTACTGAAAATCAAAATGGTTATTCGTTGATATTTCCTGATAAGCATATAACTTAGCACTAAATATTGTTGGTGGAATTCGAGCCAGTTTTGGTTTTTCGTGGAAGGTGATAATAACCTCAAATTTCTGTTAGCCTTAAATCTCACCATTCATAATTTAATTCTCATGTGTGAATCTGCTTGTTCATAAATCTATCCCCTCTTACTACTTTTTTTTCAGGTCTCACAGGAATACCTGTACGTTCTACATCTGTTAGTTCAAAGGTCATAATCTTGACCCTTGATGCTACTCTGACTGTCTCAGCTGAAGGCTACTCGCTAATTATTAGACCTGGAAATGTTATAGAACTCACCGGGAAGGACCTGCCTGGTCTATTCTATGCAGTCCAATCTCTGTACAGTATTATGTCTGGCCACAAAAACAAAGACATTCCAGCTGTTTCAATTAAAGACGAGCCTCGTTTTAAATATCGGGGTATGTACGTGGACGTGGCTCGCAATTTTCATACTGTCGGCGACATAAAACGCCTGATGACCGCAATGTCGATGTTTAAGCTGAACAAATTGCACCTACATCTGTGTGACGACGAGGGTTGGCGCCTGGAGATACCCGGTCTACCGGAACTGACGTCGGTATGTCAAAACCTAAGGGTGTTGGCCTTAGTGCCACTGTTAACTCGGTGTCTTCTTCCACCTGTAATTACCTTAAGGATATCTGTATATTTGAAGTGATAATATGTGCTAAAAAAAACAACAATAAATAAATAATTAAAACAAAAACAAGATTAGACCTACTCCGGGACAGATTTTGCCGTTAGAAATGAACAAAGGTTCACAAAGACTAAAATAGGATTGATTACTGTTGTGATGCATGCTTTTCAGCAACAATTTGTGAACACCTTGTTTGTACCTACATTGAAAACCCCACTTATATGAGTTCTGGATATCCTGTTTTGAATTAAGAATATGAAATGCTTTAAGGAAATAAAGGAGTTCTTTAAATGTTCTGATAGTACTGATTTGTCTATAAAATAATTTGAAAATAAAGAAAATGTATAAGGAAAATGCAACCACTTGCAGTTATACTACTCAAAATTTGTAAGGATCACTTATTGTTCATTGCATATCAGAACACTTGAATTGTTTAATATTAATGATTGGAAAGGCAACTTGTAATGATTATTATTGCCTCATATAATCAAATAAACCAGCTAAGGAATCGGGAATCACTCAAAATGGTGATCGTCAAAAGCAAATCTATCAAATACACAAGTAAATGGGATTTTACTAAGTGATCCTTAGCAAATTTTGAGTAGTATATATTACTTCCTGATATTTCTCAATGCTAGAATATTACTAACTAATAATGAAATTATCAAATAAGTATGGTGACATATTTCTGTCAGCCACTTACTATGTCAAAACCTTTCTGAAAATAACCACATATTCAGTTAGTAAACTTTCGTGTTATGTTCAGTTAACTGGACATCGTGCTTTTTGTGTCACCTACTGTAAGCAGAGCTGATGCATAGGGATCACTTTTCCGTCGTCTGTCTGTCAGTCACACTGTTTCCGACATCACGCTTCAACAGGTGACACACGTGTTCCAGAGAACACTCTTGTTCAAGTTAGTCACAGTATGTGGATAATAAGCATTTTTCACATAAGTATCTGGAAAAAGTTCTACCCGGGTACCTCTGTGTACTCGGGGTCTTCCTCAACCTGTAATTAGCTGGACGTCGCTATATGATTGAAATACTATCGCAGCGACGATAAACCCCAATACAACAACATCTGGAAAAAGCATTAACCTAAGTGAATATGTGGTTGGCATAGTGGGCACTAACAGACAGTTTTTTTCACCATAACTAAGTATTAAGTATTCATAAACTTGTATAATTAATATTAATTCACCGTTGAAACTTGTTATTCCGCTATGAAATGGCGACGGGCATAATTATATTGTGTTACACCTGTTACGTGTGTGTGTGTGTGTGTGCAAGAATTCGTGTCCCAGCTGTAACTTTGTTATGAATGGTCGCTTTTTAAAATAACTTGACACAAATGATCCTTAGGACAAAACAATGTGTTGTGAACAAAAAACAGGTAGCTAGCTTGAAGGTCAAGGTCACAGCAGTTAAAATTTATGTACGCAGTCCTGTCTGGGCTGTATCTTTGTTGTGTATAGTCATGTTTTGAAATAACTTAGCACAAGAAGGGATCTTTAGGACAAAACACTGTGTCACAAAGTGCATGTTGCTAGCTTGAAGGTCAAGGTCACATCACTTGGTTGAGGTCAGGGTCACAGCCCTCATTTGATCTTAAATTCATCTTTTATATTTCCAGTTTTTCATATTCACTGACAAAAATATCATCTAATACACATAATTGCGGGGGCATCCGTGTCCTATGGACACATTTCTAGTCTCTAGTCTTTATTTCGTATCTTCTAACGTTTTGGTTTATTACGTAATAGATACGTAAATGCATAACGAAGCAATGAATTTTGTTATCATTTTGTTGTTTACTTCATACAGACTGGCAGCAATAGATGTCATGACCTTGACGAGAAAAACTGTATCATACCACAGTATGGATCTGGTCCGTATAATAACACTTCCGGAACTGGGTTCTACACCGTCGCAGAATATCGAGATTTGCTTAACTTTGCAAGTAACCACCATATTGAGATAATTCCAGAGTTTGATACGCCTGGACATGCGCACGCTGCAATTGTATCAATGGAAGAGCGACATCGGAAATTGATAGATGTTGGGGACCAGAACGGTGCCGAGAAGTTCCGATTGACGGATCCAGACGATAAATCATTCTATATTTCTGTGCAACAGTGGATGGACAATGGTATAAATCCTTGCATACAGTCAACTTACGATTTTATTGAGAAAGTTTTAACCTCAGTGATTGAAATGCACAATGACACTCAGCCACTGCAAACTTTTCACTTCGGTGGGGACGAAGTTCCGAATGGCGCTTGGGAAGATTCGCCCCGATGTCTGTCGTTACTGCAAGAACACCCGCAATATAACGTCAGCAAAGGTATATATCTCGAATTTCATCAAGACATAGTACTTTGTTATTAGTCAACCCGAGCGTTTTACTTAATTGATACAGACATATAGATCGTCTTTCTGCAGATCGTTTTTAGCTCAAATATTCGAAGAAGACGAGAGCTATTACAGTGACCCTGGCGTTGGCGTCGGTGTTGGCGTTGCAGCTTTGGGTTAAAGTTTTTTCATGCAAGTTGCTATCAACCTTATATCTCAGTAATCATTCATGGTGTTTCCTTCAAAGTATATGAATATGTTTAGGGGCATCAAAACCAAGGTAGATAATTCTTGACTTAATTAGATACAAATTATGGCCCCCTTTTAACTTAGATTTTTTTGTTTAAGTGTTGCATGCAATAGAAAATTTGTTTAAGTTTTTAATGCGAGCTACTATCCAGTTTATATCTCAATATTCGTTAAAGTTTTTCATGCAAGGAATTTCACGCTTTAATCTTAGTAACTAGACATAGTATGAATTTATGAGTGTGTTCAGGGGCATCAGAAAACCTGGAAGATAACTCTTGACTAAATTTTATACGAATTATTGCAGTATTCTAACTTGGATATATTGGTTATTATGCTTATGTCTCAGTAACTTGCATTGGATTGATTTTAGACTTCATAAAAACGTTCAGGGGTATCAGACTATCAACATATATCATTTGACAATAATTTTATACAGGGTATGTGAGGGACAAGGATAGAATATAGTCGAGAGTGCTGTTCTCTGACAGCTCTTGTTAGTATGTTCACTTTTCAAATGAAAGACACAAAACTAAGGATTACTTATTAACTTTTTTCTTCTCTCCCTCGTAAATGTTGGTGAAATCTTTGTTTCCTGATAAGTAATTTGGCAAGTGTAGGCCACATTGCGCGTTAAAAGCTATTTTCGTTAACTCCCACTTCGGAAAAAAACGTTGAATACAGAAAACGGTATCCTCGAAGCAGGTGCTTGCGGTTCCACGTGACACGATCTGCAGTATGACATTTTCACCAGTTCCTGGTCGTGAATCCTTAAGTGTTAAAATGTACAGCCAGTGAAATGATTGCATGCGCAAAAAGTTAATGTGATCGGTCATATTATGGTACAAGATAAGGGAAATAAATAAGGTTTTATGATTCTAAATATAATTTCAATGGCGTTCGTGATGCTATTGCCTGTAATGGAGACCCCCCTTTGTAGCTCGACTATTCGAAGAATATGAGAGCTGTTGTAGTCGCCCTTGCGTCGGCGTCGGCGTTAGCGTTGCAGCTTTTGGTTAAAGTTTTGCATGCAAGTTATTATTAACCTTATATCTCAATTACCATTTATGGTATTGACTTGAAAATTTATAACTATGTTCAGGGGCATCAGACAACCAAGGTAAATAACTCTTGATTGAATATATTACAAATTATGGCCCCTTTTTAACTTAGAAATTTTGGTTTACGTTTTGCATGCAATAGAAAATCGGGTTAAAGTTTTGCATGCAAACTACTATCCAGTTTATATCTCAATAACTATTTATGGTATTGACTTGAAAGTTTATGAATATGTTTAGGGGCATCAGACAACCAAGGTAGGTAACTCTTGATGGAATATATTACAAATTATGGCCCCTTTTTAACTTAGAAATTTTGGTTTACGTTTTGCATGCAATAGAAAATCGGGTTAAAGTTTTGCATGCAAACTACTATCCAGTTTATATCTCAATAACTATTTATGGTATTGACTTGAAAGTTTATGAATATGTTTAGGGGCATCAGACATTCAATGTAGATAACTCTTGATTGAATATATTATGGCCCTTTTTTAACTTAAAAATTTTGTTTAAAGTTTTGCAAGCAAGGTACTTCTATGTTTATAACTCAGTATCCAGGCATGCGATTGATTTGAAACATCTTTAATACATTTAGGGGTTTCATACTATCAAGGTAGATAACTTTTGATGGAATATATTAGAAGTTATGGCTCCTTTTTTAATTTAGAAATTTTGGTTAAAGTTTTGCATGCAAGGTTCTTTCATGTTATATCTCAGTATCCAGACATGGGATTGATTTGAAATATCTTAAATATGTTTAAGGATAGTATTATACTATCAAGGAAGATAACACTTGATGGAATTTATTACAAATTATGACCCCCTTTTAACTTAGAAATTTTGGTTAAAGTTTTGCATTCAAACTACATCAAGATTATAGAAATTGTTTATGGTATTGACTAAAAAGTTAAGGAGTGTATTCAGGGGCATCACAAACGAAGGGGGATAACTTTTGGACTGAATTTTATGCAAATTATGGCCCTTTTCTTGCTTATATTTTTGGCTAAAGTTTTGCATGCACAGTGTTATTATGCTTATGTCTCAGTAACTAGGCATGCTATTGATTTTAGACTTCATAAAAATATTAAGGGGTATCAGACTATCAAGGTATATAATTTTGGCTATTATTATATACAGGGTATGTGAATGGCGAGAATTGAAATAAATTTTATTTGATTTACTAACAAGCATTTTGAATAGTCGAGCGTGCTGTCCTCTGACAGCTCTTGTTTTAAAAAATCATGGAATGTTGCATTTGGTTTCCATTAGTCTGTAGATGAGGTATTGATAATTGTTATAAAACAATTAGCTAAAATCAATTTCTTAGTAAGTGACCATCTGTGAACGAGCAGCTTTAAGAACCAGAATAGATTTTCCGATACCTTTTTTTCTTTATAACTACGCAATATTTGACTCATTTTTTTTTTCAAATCCTGATTTATGTTGAGTTTTGTTGCGCTTATACACGAACCGACATGTCCTGGATAATGTCTGTAAGAAACTACATGTACATGTGACTATTCAATATGAGTTAGGTAACTTTGGCATTTTTTATATAGTTTCACTAGTTCCATTTCACATGGGAGGATTTAAGGGCACCCTCCCCTAAAATCGACTAAGATGTGTTTTAAAACATTTGTCCACTTTTAACTTTATAACGTTATATGACAAAAAAAAAAAAATCAAGTGCATTTTGTTGCCCCCACCTTACTCTACTTTTACGATCGGCAGTTTTCATAGTTTGACTGGTATGTACATTTTTTTTTTTAAATTTCCATATTTAATCCAAATTTTTGTATCTGTACCGGTGTCATTTTTGAAAGTAATAAATGGAGTAATAAATTAGTCATTCTTATTCGTACCTAAGTGATTGAGCTCAGTTTAACCAGTTTTTAAGCTTGTCATATTTCATATCTCAAATTATCTCATTTTAATGGTTATCCAATAGTTTTGATAAAACGACTGATCAATACCCAGGTTTGAAGAAGTACTTTGTAAAGAGAGTTGCCCAGTTGACGACTGCACACGGGGTAGGTATGCGGGGTTGGGAGGATGGCTTTATGGACAAAGACGGACACCCATTTCCTCTGTCGGACCTTGGCAACCCCAAAGCTTCTGCTAACCCCTGGGACAATATCTGGGAATGGGGCGCCTCCCAGCGTGCTTACCTGTTGGCAAATGCAGGTTATGAGGTGCGTGTGTGTCTTCTTTCTATAATATTTTTGCATTTTCATTTTCTCGGATTCTGATCAGTATTTGTCAGAAGGATTGTTGTATGTCACTGATGCATTTATATACAGAACTGAGGTCTTAATAAAATACTGCAATCATCCTTTGCTATTTCATTAATTAGGTTACTATGCACATCATTTTGATCAATTATAACGAAACGTGTCTGTAATGCATTAATATGAAAACTTACCTGTTATCTATATCTCTAGAAATACATATTGAGTTTTTATTTGTGTATAGATTAAGTGCATGTCAGACTAGGCCTATCATGTCTATGTTTTGTATATATTCATTCCGATTGCTGTATATGAACATTCAAATATTCTTATATTCAAAATAACCAATATGTCTATCAAAAATACAAAGTTAGTCTATGAGGTCGCCAACTGACAGGGTTGAGAACCTATCACATGTATGCTGATATCATGAAGTATGTAGTTCCTCATCATGTGCATCAATTATATATATATCAGGTTGTAATGTCACAAGCTACTGACCTCTACTTTGACCACCCATACGAGCCAGATCCAGAAGAGCGTGGTTTTTACTGGGCCACTCGGTTTACAGACACATTCAAAACGTTCACATTTCTACCTGACTCCCTGTATGATAATATTGAAGAGCGGAGGAGCGGGGAACCATTGACCAAGGCGGACGTTTGTGGGAGTGATATGTCGAAATGTCAGTCTTTGGAGAAGCCAGAGAATGTCATAGGTATTTAAAGCAAAATGTTGCGTAGAATATTTATGGTGAAATCTTTGAAATCTTTTGAAATTTGAAAAATGTATTGTAACTGTTTTCTTTTCCTACAGAAAAGGACTTTGCATATGAAGTTATTATCAATTCGTTCAGACCTTTTTTTATCTCGTCTATTCATGCAAGCTACTATCCAGTTTGTATCTCAATAACCATTAATGGTATTGACTTGAAAGTTTATGAATATGTTTAGGGGCATCAGACAACCAAGGTAGATCACTCTTGATGAAATATATTACAAATTATGGCCCCTTTTTAACTTAGAAATTTTGGTTAAAGTTTGCATCCAAGATACTTTCATGCTTATATCTCAGTATCCAGGCATGCAATTGATTTGAAACATATTTAATATGTTTAGGGGTATTATACTTTCATGGTAGATAACTCTTGATAGAGTATGTTACAAATCATGGCACCTTTTTATACGCCCATCTTAAGATGGGGCGTATTATGTGAACACTCACGGCGGGCGGGCGGGCGTGGAACATTTGTTGTCCGGGCTCTAACTTCAAAACCGTTTGCCAATCCTTTTCAAACTTTCCACACATGTGCGTGGCCATAATATCTCGGATGAGTTCGATATCCAGCATTATCGCGTGAATGACTTAGAAGTTATGGCCCTTGACGTGCACAAAATTGAAATTTGTTGTCCGGGCTCTAACTTCAATACCGTTGCCAATCCTTTTCAAACTTTCCACACATGTGCATGGCCATAAAATCGCGGATGAGTTCGATATTCAGCATTATTGCGTGAATGACTTAGACGTTATGGCCCTTGATGTACACAAAATACTTGATATTGTGATTGTCTGGGCTCTAACTTCAATATTGTTTGCCCAATCCTTTTCAAACTTTCCACACATGTGCATTGCCATAATATCTTGTTTGAGTTCGATATCCAGCATTCTAATGTGAATGACTTTGAAGTTATGGCCCTTGATGTACACAACATACTTGAAAATTTGCTTGTCCCTAGTCCTTAGACCCTATGAGGTGTTGTCAGATCTTGCAGTTAATTAATAGAAATGTATCAACATTTTTTTTTTTTTATGATTAACATCATTAACTAATGGGATTTTGGAATTATTTTGCTTATTTATGGACAGTAGCTTGTTTCTCTGAGCTATTTCTGAGAGTCCCCATACCATGATGGGCGTATTTTGTGGCAGTCCTGACCCTTGTTAACTTAGAAATTTTGGTTTAAGTTTTGCATGCAAGTTACTTTCATGCTTATATCTCAGTATCCAGGCATGGGATTGATTTGAAACATCTTTAATGTGTTTAGGGGTATCATACTATAAAGGAAGATAACACTTGATGGAATATATTAAAAATTATGGCCCCTTTTTAACTTAGAATTTTGGTTAGATTTTTGCATTCAAGCTACTATCCAGCTTATATCTCAGAAATTGCTTGTGGTATTGACTAGAAAGTTAAGGAGTGTATTCAGGGGCATCACAAACGAAGGGGGGTAACTTTTGGACTGAATTTTATGCAAATTATGGCCCTTTTCTTGCTTGGATTTTTGGCTAAAGTTTTGCATGCACAATGTTATTATGCTTATGTCTCAGTACCTATGCATGGAATGATTTTAAGCTTCATAAAAATTTTATGGGGTATCAGACCAGACTATCAAGGTATATCATTTTTAACTATTATTATGTACAAGGTATGTGAAGGGCAAGAATTGAAATAGATTTCATTTGATTTACCAACAAGCATTTTGAATAGTCGAGCGTGCTGTCCTCTGACAGCTCTAGTCAATGTATACGGTTACTATAGCAACAAATAACAACATGTTTCGCAGGTATGCAGGGTCATCTTTGGAGTGAAACAGTTCGAACCAGTGAAAATCTGGACTATATGATCTTCCCGCGTCTCCTCGCTTTGGCTGAGAGAGCTTGGTACAAAGCTGACTTCGAGGGGGAGGGACTTTCCGATGCAGACCGAGCTCGCCTCCAGAAGGAAGAGTGGAAAGCTTTTGCCAATACTTTGGGTCACAAGGAGCTCCAGCGTCTAAGTGACATTGGCGTGCAGTACAGGGTACCACCTCCTGGAGCAATGTGAGAAAATATTATTTCTTTATGTATGAAAAATATGATAAATGGATGACAGTGATGATGATGAATATTGAGGTTGTGAATGATAGGTAAAACAACTTTGCTTTTCATTATCATTTCGACTTAATTTACATTGCATCTAGAATTATAAAAGAATAAACAAATGGCGCTGTGGTAGACCTATTAATGGAAATGCATTAAAAAACAAATTTAAACTTATTTACAAACAGATGAACAGGAAA
>CM037781.1:15847051-15897051 GCA_021229015.1 Solen grandis
GAAAATGGTAAAAATAATATGTAAAGGAATGAAAAAAAAAGCAACACGACCCGAGAGGAGATGCACCGTTATCCAGTAAGGTACATGACTGCGGAGCCGAAGGTTATGCATTCATATCCCATTTTGGATCAAATATTTTACAACTTGGATGATCTTTACGTCATAATTTTGGGTTTTGATGAACTTCTTACGAAGCACATCTTTAAGTATGACGTAATGAAAAGGATGGTTGCAGTCTGAGCAGCCCCCCCCCCCCCCCCCCCCCCTTTTCAAAGAAATAAAAGATTATGTTATAAATACGCACCAAATGAAATGACCGTTTTTAATCAAATATGACAAGAATTTATCATTGTCATATCAGGATTTTTTATTTTCAAATTTAATTTCAAATTCAAATTTTAATTTCTTAAAGTTTAAGAGTCTAAAACATTTAACATAACGGAACTAACAACAGATTAAACACTCGCTCAAAATAAAATAAAAATAATTCAACTAGGAACAGCAACATCCAAATAAGCGCGTATAAAGAAAATAAATTTTGAAGGCATATCAAAATGACTTTTTTCCTTTTTCCCCCAACGATTCAACTCAAAAAGAAAAAAAGTTCTTAAGAAACTGAAGAACTCTATTTATTACCATGCTATACGACATGATTCGGCCTATTCAACTTCGAGTCCATGTGCTTTAAATCTGCAGACGGAACATAAAGAAGTGTGGGAGTAAAGGTTGATAGTGTTGCTACACTGAGGGGGAAAGAGAAAAAAAGAAAGAAAAAAACACTTAGAGGATTCACTTAAGATAAAAAGAGTATGTTGTACATATATGTTCTTCGGAAACTGCGAAAATGTCAAAGCTGGCGAGCAGCGTAGCTCGCCCTACGTTATCGCGTAGACTTCTACTAAGGTCGTCATTTCAGAGAACTATGGATTTTATTTTTTTTCGTCTTTATCGTATGGTCAGCGCCATTTTGTTCACAAACTTAAAACGCGTTTTTAAAAGTCGGTAAAAAACGTCTGATTGTTTTTTTTTTCTCTTTGGAATCACTCAAGTGGTAACCCGTTTATTTTCTAAAAGAACACAAAATAGCGAATACACTTTACATAGATAACAGTAAATTGACAAAACATGAATCAACATGTATCATAAATATTTCAAAATAACAGTAAATTGACATTTGAGTTATCAGGATAAAGCGTTAGAATTAATAGTATAGAAAAATTATCTCTATGAGTAAAGTTTTTAGATTAATTAATAATTACTTTAATTCCATTAAGAACCGATTCAAAAATGAATTCATAATTCCCTTTTCTTTAAATAAAGTTTGAATTACCCAAAGAACATAATATAATAGAGATTTTATGTTAGAGTACTTTTGTCTTCTTTCAGATAGAAAATATGACTTATAAATGCAGTATCCGATTTGACTTAGTATAATGTTGATAGTATTGTATTCTTTATATTCATTCTTAAATCCAATTCAAAGATATTCAAATCATTCATGAGTTTATTTTTGTTACATTTCTTAAATATTGCATTTATATTTGACATCTGATTGTACTGGATCCAGTCCATTTTCGGGTGTTCGTCTGATTCAATTTTTGTTGTTAAGCTTTGCTTTTGCGTTTGAACATTACAAATGTGCTTCGTTATAAGATATATGATTATAAAAATAATTCAACTCACTTTCATCTTGTGAATTAGATTCCGAAATCCGTTAAAAAATCTACCTTGTAGACACCAACACTATCATTCGGTTACGATTACAACACTATTTTTCAATCGCACATTTCGGACTTCACTGATTTTACACGATTCTGCTTGGAATATCACTTACACGGTGCTTTTGTGCATAAAGTAACCCTCAGAAAGAAAAAGTACCATATGTGAAAAAAAATTATCTCGACCTTTCCATCAATTCTGTCTGATATTAGACGCGAAATAAAGTAATCAAAATCATCCGATCTTTTGAATACACATCAACAATGAAACTAACCCACGCCTACGTCACTGGTATGCAATATGTATCGATATAAATAGATACAACTGAAGGGGGAGGGTGAAAAAAAAGAGGGTGTAAACGGAGGAACTTGGTAGATAGAAGTATGGTGATGGCACTCTGCTATTTCTACTCAAAGAATAAAACTAAACATGAAGTTATGTTGTTTTTTTTTTGTTTTTTTTTCCATAATATATATCTCTCTCTCTCTCTCAATCTCTCTGAGAATGCCCTATGTGTAAAAAATCTTTCTTCCTTCTACTTTTCTCCCTGAACATTTTTTAAAATATTTTTATCTAATGAATAATTGCAATTCACTTGTATGCTTACGATAGCGTAAACAGTAAAAGTGTATTTTTAGTTGAAAGGTCAGGAGTTATTCATGTACAGTATACCTAGATCTACATATCTATTTATCTATCGTTTATTTATTTCATTTTCTTTCTTTATTTTTGTTATTCATTTTTTTTTATTTAGGATCAGACCAGTCCTCATTTTATTAACTGCTATGTATAGGATAGAATCTATTAAGAAAGATCGATTTAAAACTGCATGATTGTGCATCTTATAGTTAAATGCTGATAAATAGTTATACTGATTTCAAAGATGACAAGTTCGTTATTTTATCATTCCTTTACTTCACCTTTCAAAGATGACACGTTTTATTTCTCCTGTTTTTGTGATACTCGTGGTCTGCTGTAAATAAGAGGTAAACTAGAAATTGTACCATTTTGAACATAATCTTTACAAATTTCAAAATGACCGGTCAAGGTGGCCAGGTGGTAAGAGCATCTGCCCCAGAATGTTTGATCCTTGGTTGCGACATATTAAATAAAGTCGTAAAAATGTACTGATTTAGGTCTTATGCTTGGCACTCAGAATAAATACAGTGTAGTTCCAGTACTGGTTGGTCTGGGGTCAGGATAATGTGACTGGGTGTGGCATTATGCCAGTTGTCGCCGCAAGTAAACATAGTCTTCTAATGACTGAAATACTGTCGCCTGGACGTTTAACCCAGTAAACTTGGTAGTTGACATCAACCCCAGTCCAACTATTAAATTCTTACTTCAATAAGTTTGAATTGCAGTGATGCTACCATTGGCATTAGGTATAGAGATTTGGGTTTTCCCATTGGAATTTCGGTGGCAAATATAATGGTGTACTCTTGAGATAATTTTTTGTGTTATACTGTATTCATATATACAAAAAAGGTTAATAATTTCACTTTTTTTTTTCTGACAAATTGTACACCCTGCACAGGGCCAGGGCACAGCCAGATTTGAAATAAATATACATACATACAATTTTATCTATACAGAAAAAATAGGATATAGAACCACATTGGTGAATTTTGAGATATTCTAAGAGGGATTTTTTTAATTTCTGCTTGTTGTTGTTGTCGTCAGTGTTTTTGTTTTAAAAGTAATGGAGGCAGGGCTATGCATGCCTACAAGAACAAACGACACAGGATTGTTAGTTTACAATTGCTTTTTTTTTTAATTTAAATATGATTTTGATGAAATAAATAATTTGACTTTCTTGCCCCAATATGTAGCGTTATTTAATTTTTTTTTAACAGTTTGAAACATTGTTTTTCTTTTCGCCTAGCATTCGAAGCAAGTTACTGAATATTTATAATGATCCTTAGAGTTAATGAGTGTGTTCTTATCTACTTAGAACATACATACAGCAACTGAATAGATCAAGTACTCCTGAATAAGGCGATCATGCTTCGCCCGCTCTGAGGCTGTGCCTTAGTTCATATTATGAATGTATCATATAGACCAAGTCACACAAATTCACTGCTCAGCTTGAAGCCATAAAACAATCAATTTCAGGAAAAGGTAAAATACTGTGTGAGGAAATGTGCGATATAGACTCTCCTTATTGATCTCCCTTGAAGTGTAGCAGGATATTAACCATTCGGAACAACTCGCCCATTTCTACCAACGGATATGACCGAGTAGTTGCGACTGGATATTTGATACATGTTTTTGTTCGATAACGCCGTAATCCAATGTCTTAACGATGTATTGAAAAGTAAGCCATATAAGGATTACGCAGATCAAGAACAAAATGCTAATGATCGCGTGTATATCAATTTCACAAGACACTACATTTATCCAAATGGTGAACTGTTAAAAATTGCTGTTACTTTTACGGTCATTTGACATTAAATATAAAACGGTATAGGTCCAGTGATCAAATTGCCTTAATACGGTTGATGTGATAACGTCCGTCAAAGCAATACATTGCGGAATTCGCAAGCAAAGAAGGCATAGCGCTATCTTGAACACAAATTGACACTTCTTTTTGTTTCTTTTTTTATCAATTAAGTATAACCTTATCAAAAAATATGAAATGAATTTTGTAAACACATGTTGGTTGCAGCGGTAATTATAAAAGAAATACAATTACTCGGCTGCATAATCAAAATATTGCTAGTGATTACGTTTTTATCCATTCTGTAAAGCACTACAATTATACTTTCAATTAGCCCAATTGCGGAAAATGTCATTGTCAGACACCCTAGACTGTTTATTAATTAACGCATCTGCTTCGCTAGGCGCTTCATATATTGTATGTAAATGAGCCGCAAAAATACCGTCCAAAGGAGAGAACGCATACTGTCCCTGTTACCAAAGTTGGGTTTGTTGGGTTTAACGTCCCGACGATAGTATTTCAGTAATTTGGATACTATGTCTACTCGAAACAGACATAGCTCTGTCACACTTATCACTTTGTAGACATGTGGCATGATACCACACACAGTCACATAGGCCAATCGGTTCTAGAATAATCCTTATATGCTGAGCGCCAAGCAGGGGAGCTACATGTATATACCTTCCATTTTCCCCGCCTTTGGTATATTGTGGCCGGGGATCAAACCCACGACCTCCCGATTCTAAAGCGAAGGCTCTTAGCACTCGGCCACCCGAACTATAGAAAAAAAAATAAGTAAATCCTAGTAAATTAATTATAGGTGACATATTCATTATTTTCATTGTTTAAATCAACCAATCTGTCAATTATATTAACATAATAAAGGAAAAAAATATTGAATATTTTTCTGTAAAAAAATAAAAACAAAAAATGTTTGAAAACGAAGCTATTTTTCCTCACCTTAATTGTCCATTTCTGCAGAAATAAAGTACCGGTGGATATTCAAACCATTAATCAGATCAGTAGTAACTAAGTGTGTCTTCTATTTGTAGATTTTTTAACGAGTCTCAGAGATGTATATTTTAGCTTTTTGCTAAAAACAGTTACAATGGTTATACGAACGTAGCATTAAAACGAGTTCAGCGACTATTTGTTTTCCATTTTTGTATTCAGCACATTTCTCCAAAATAAAATATGTGAAAATCTGGACATACTTTTGAGGAAAAACTGTGTTAAACACCCTTAAGGAATTTCTACAAACAGCAAATGCCTACGCTCGCTTTTGTGTTCTATTGTCTGTAAGAATGTACTTTTGTTAACAAATTGTAACCCGTATATAGAAATCCTAGCACGTTGCCATCTACAAAATAGCTTTTGAGAACAATGCATTACGTGCGTGGACTAATTGCAAAAGGTTTGTATACATCAAACACCTTCCCTGATGTAAACTTCACATGTCATTGAACAATTAAATTCAAAGGAAGCGATATCCCTTCCGATATTAATGTTCATTCAGATAGCAATGGGTTTAATGATGAATAATTCAAATGAACCAAGCAAAATCACTTCTTTTCTCGCCGTTGTCACACTTCAATTAGTCTAAATAAATCGGACGATGGACAGTGAACAACGTTGCAACTGTGGTAGCATGCGCTGAATAATCGAAAATAAGAAACAAATCTGTTAAGGTGATTCATGCGCAGAGACTGTTACTTATTCTGTAGAGTTCTAGAAGCACTGACGAATTCAGGGGGTGGCGGTGTACCCGGCTCGCGCCCCCTCTAAAATTCCCCGACCACACATACACACAACTCCTCCCCCCCCCCCCCCCAAAAAAAAAAAAAAAAAAAAAAAAACCCTCACAAGAATGCAATATTTCACAGCTTTAAGTTAAGAAAGAGGAGTTCGCAGGGGAGTTAACCCGGATGCCAAGCCCAACCGAAAGTACTCCCTTCTCACGGCTTGGACAAAGCGGTAAGCCGCTTGCAACGGCTGGACTCCTGGATCAGATCAGGCATACCTCACGTGGCGGGTTTAAAGTCCGACATTTGATTATTTCTGATTGGATGTTGTTGTAATTTTCTTTTTTAGGGCTAAACGTTGCTATGACATTTCAGTCATATTCCCACGCCCAAATCCACATTTAAAAAAGCGCACGAACGGTCATAACATAAAAGGTACTAGTATGTTTGTTTTGTTGGGCTTAACGTCCCACCAACATTATTTCAGTAATTTGGAGACGATATCAATTTGAGACAAGTGTTGCCGCACTGCAGTATCACGCCGTAGACATGTGGCATGATACCACACCCAGTCACATTATCCTGACACCGGGCCAACCAGTCCTGAAACGCTGAGCGACGAGCCATGGAGTTATACCAGTACCAATTTTACAACTTTGGTATGTCGCTGCCAGGGATTCAACCCACAATCTCCCGCTCCTGAGGCGGGCGCTCTAGCCTATGGGCAACTGGGGACGGGTAATGTTATTTACTAGCATTTCTGTTCATAGTCGATATTATACTAATCAGTTGTACTTTATCATTTGGATTTTGACATCACGTAGACTCATGAAATCATCTGTGCGAAGTCGGAGAAACTTTAACACGTTCTCTTTTACACTGTCCAAACTATGCAAACGCCCGCTCTCATATGGTGGAATTTGATCGTAAAGTTGCCAGGATACCACAATAACTTTCCACTCCACTTACAAATGTACTTAGTGAACTCCTTAACGTTGATCAAAGCAAATGTACAGTTTGTGATGTTCGGAATACTAAACTGTTTAATTAAAGCCTTACCCCACCGCTCTTCCCAGGTAACACCTTTTTTCTACTCGAAATATATGGTTCACTCTTTATATTTTCTTCCATTTTCTTTCTTTCTTTCTTATTTTTGTTCTTCATATCAGTTCTGTTTCATTTTTCATCCCTTCTAAACAGTACTCGTTGTTATCATTGGAGGACAACGGCAGTCATAAATTATGCAATGTAACAACCATTAACACGGGAGAGGATTTATCCAACCCCATCCAAAAGTTTACTATTACTAACTACAAATAATAGTAATGAAAAGCACGTGAACCACGTGCCTGTGCGACATTTACTATGTATGTACATGTACTGTAAAGACTTTGCTTGGACGCAGGCGAACGCACAAAACCTCATTTTGAATAAAGATAAAAGAAGGAAACACAACGCTTAGTAAACAAATTAAAGTATAGTTTTAAGCTTACATTAAGTTATTCTTTGGAATGAATTTTTAACATTATCACAGTCAATCTGAAGAAATTTTCCATGAACTTCCTGGGCGCAAGTACTCGTCTAACACTGGAACCGTAGATATGCGTTAGTATATGTTGTAGGAACTTATGTCCATATCGACGACAATAAATCAGTTTGAACTTAATTCATTGAGAATTTATATTTACTGTTTAACTCCAATAAGGACACTAGTAAAATTTCAAATCTGTGTATGGGAGAATACATAACCAAGTTTCTACAGCGTGTTGGTATGATTTTATTAAAACAATAATAAAACAACAATCATTCTAGTGTCTCATTCATAACAAACAAGGGGTGTCCAAGAAGTGTTTTATGCTATAACATTTAGGTCATTTAACAAAATTAAATTTACCATATTCGAGTAGATGAAAATCCACTGTCTGACTTTAGAAGTTTTCTCTTCTAAAAAGATATCCTGAAATAACATGAAACATACAGACTGAGCCATTTCTTTTTTATTTTGCATGATAAAAACACGCCAAGGTAGTTATACGGAATAAGTCAGCCGGGGGTTTCCGACGATGGGATAAATCATACCCTAACGAAATAGGTGCCGTTATGTAACATATACAGAAATTTCCTTCTCATGTTCTGAAAGCGATGGTTAAAATTAAAAAAATAATAATAATTTTTTTCACATACATGTGTACTCATTTGCAAGAATAATTCAGTTGCTTACATGTTTTCGTTTGTGAAACCAGGCAGTATGCTAGCAAAACAAAAAGACACAGGAAACACATGCAAGTATTAGTTGTGTACAAGTAATTTTATAAAACATGGTTAACTACGTACACAATTTGCATAATTTTATCAGCTCAACCTGATTTATCTTAATAAAACATTTTGTGGTGCAATACAAAGGGTCACCTATCTTTACGTTCATTGTGAAAATAAGGAATAAGTAATCACTATGAAGGTAAATATAGCATTTAATTTTAAAGTGCTAGACATTTTGTTTGTTTATTTGATTTTACCTCCCACCGACATTATTTCAGTATTTTGGATTGAGACATATATGTTGCTACCACACTGCAGTATCACGCCGTAGACATGTGGCATGATACCACACCCAGTCATATTATTCTGACAACGGGTCAGCCAAGGAACTATCCCTATATTCTGATCGCCAAGCAAGGGCGCTATACCAGTAACATTTTAGGCAATGTGTAACAAAATATTTCTTTTAATGATAATAATAATTATTATTTTAACAATGCTTTAAATGATAATTTACAATGGTGTTACAACATTATCGGATAATAAGGTTTCACAAGAAGCTGAAATCTAAAATAACCCCAAGAACTGCTAATGTATTAGTTCTTAAAAAACCAGGTTGTTTCGGCTTCAAATAATCCCTTGAAGGACCAATACCTTTGAAATCAAATAAAACCAAATCATCTTTATTCCAAACCTATTTCTAGTAAATAATACAGCTATATTAGCGTAACGACCCACTTATTTGAAAATACATCATCAAAGTTCAGTAAGAGTTATGCTTCTCCACGTCAAAGGCATAATCAAGTGCTAGCCTGTTTCATTGTTTTTCACATTTACATACTTAAAATCAAGTTACAACCCTCACGCTTCAGAAAATTGTTCCCTGAAGGAAAGCAACTTCATCGATGTTTCCTTATGATTCGCTACTGATAGTTAGCCCCAAGTATTCCTGATGACCTCTTGTGTTGAAAGTGGCAGCAAGACTCCCAAACGTTCTGTGGAAATTGTTTCTAAAAGAACACAACATTGTTCACTGCGTATTGGTAATTATATTCTGGAACACATTCATCGCTATTTATACCGACATATAGTGAAATTATTGGGAAGATATGTTGAAATTAGATTGTTCGTTCGTTTGCCTTGAGACAAAATCTGACCAGAAATCAAGGACTTTTCAAACGAATGATTGGTAGGAAATATGGATACCAGGCATAGTTGTGTTTATCGTCGGCCATGATATATTTTACTATTTAATTCTTTATAAATACATTACCATAATTCAGATATTTGTTTTTCATTTCATCTTAAATTTTTTGACTGACTTTCATTGTGTATTTAATTCTCTCCAGAATAATATCACGTGTATATTTTCCCAAAATGCGTATGGATTCCAAATTTGCGGTCAGATTGTATTAAATGTTTCTGTGCCAAAGCGCTATGCGAGGGTATTCATTCCCTTTAGGACGAACACAAATTGGAAAACGTTCTTTTCAATATGCCAACATCGTTATTTATAATCTATGTTTTCTTGTCTTTAATAATTAACTGTACTTTGTCGTCCGGTATTATTAAGTTATATCTCGTAAATTGATATAAGTAACCATAGCAATAAAATGAAATTTTGTTAATACGTTAAACCTACATGTACCACCCACTCAATGGAGAGAGAGAGAGAGAGAGAGAGAGAGAGATGGAATATATGCAAATAGAACATAAAAATCCTTTAATTAGACTAGATGCTATGATGCCACTTAAATCCTTTTCGGATTCTAGTGAACCCATCTCATCAGATGATGTACAATACACTACTGTAAATAAAGTAAATAGCATTGTGGAGAAGAATAATTGCTCTTAAAGAAAAATATTTTTTTTATGTTTATATATACAGTCTTTGACAACCACTTTCAAAAATAAATGTTATTTTAACCACAGGAGTTTTAAGTTCTATCAATAAATAAGTAATATATAGTAAACGATAAGTCCCGTACATAATAAAAAACACACACAAAGAGTGCAACGCCTTTTCGACAACCAACCCACGTTTGGGTGAATTATACGACCAGAATAATGAATGGTAACAATCTAGTGAGCCTACTCGAAAGAGTATACTAAAATGCACCCTAAACAACCGATGGTATTTAAAATCTCGGCATTCTACAGGCATAATTCAACAATTTTTGCTCATTTTCCTGAGTTGACAGTTTGTCGACGGAGCCATTCGCTGACGTCACACAATTACAGCTCAGTGGAAATACGAAGCAAGAAAAAGTAACGTCCCTTGATGGGTTTTCCCACTTTATTATTCCATTTAATTTTAAATATTTAATTATTATAATAGCATTTTTTTTCAAATCAGCATATCTGTATATTCATTAAGAACCTAATGCAATAGAACAAACAATGTTATCACAAAATAAAACATGTTATCATAAAGTAAAATATTTACCCCCTAAGCTGCATTAGTGTGACGTCAGCGAATGGCTACTGTCTGAACAGGAAATGAGCAAAAATCGTCGAGTTATTAATTTAGAATGGCCTGATTTTAAATATCATCGGTTGTTTTGGATGCATTTAAGTATTCTCTATCGAGTAGGCTCGATATATTGTTATCATTCATCATTCCGGTCGTATAATTCAGCCAAAAGAGTGTTAGGTGTCGAAAAGGCGTTGCATTCCTTGTGTTTTTTATTTCTTATATACGGGGCTTAATTTTTACTATAGATTATTTATTTATTGACAGAACTTCAAACTCCCGTGTTTTAACATACGAAGTGTCCAGTGATTTTATTTTCACAATTCATTGTAAAGAAATCTTTTAAAGTTTTGTTACGAAGAAAATAATGGCTGTGAAATTATACAGATTTGGGTAAATGTTCGTAGGTAGTCAACTGAATAATGTTTTGTCATATTAAATATACAAAACTATCACGTGTTTGTATTTTCTGGCCCTTTATTTACTTAAATACTACATGACGTCTGTATTTTTTAAATCAAGCATAACCCGTATTTCAGGGCTGATGTGCTATATTTTTCAATCCTTAAGTAAATATTTTATGAATTATCTAACTATATGGTCAAAATATACCTTTCTTTCAGAAAATGTACATTTTTTTCATATTAAGCTGTCACATCATATTTTATTGTCCTTTAGTATATAACGTTCTAAGAATCTCAACATCATACATACAAAGACAAATATCTAAATGCAATTAATGTTTGTTCATTGAACTCTTTAATCTTACTTCTGTTTAATAAAAATTGTCTAAGAAATTTTATATGTCTGTACGTGTAGATACCTTTCGTGACTGCCTGCCTTCTGTACGTTTTAATTGACATAAAACCGATGTTGGATAAAGGAAAATGGCTATCTGTTTTGTCGCTAATCTGAAATTAAACGTGTTGATTAACAATCTGACACGCTATAGAAACCAATCGTTTGAAAATAAGAAATCAATATCGGCTGTCCTCGAAATGATCGCTGAATGGTAAGTATCTTAGAAACTGACGAATGTGGAACCCAGTTAAAGGCAGTCTTCAATTTTATGACTAGTTTGAATTGTTTTGTAAACAAACTCACTGGATGTCGAAGCAAGTACATTTGGGGTGATGGCAACAGTGTCAAAGGGTGGACATGAATGTGGCAGATATAAGGAGATAGATATTAAGCATAGTATATATGGGGTATTTCACCAATGATACATTTCGAAGTTTCCTCGTGGATTTTTATGCCGAAAGGCCGGGTTTGCTGAACGTTTGAATTTGCGTCGCCGAAGACGTATACATACAAAATGAAAACAAATGCTCATTTTACTATTATAAGTCCATAACTGATCTTCGGAGAGGAATGAAGTAAGAGATACAATTTTGTAGAAAAAATACACCACCAACAAGAAGCGCATGCATATTAATTAAACATACAGAGCTGAGGGGTTGATGTTTGTATTTTGCAATACAAGTTTTAATGGCATGTTTAAGTTATTTCAATAGACCATTTCACCAGGGGATCGGCAATACCTCATATAATTCGCTGATTTAAACTGACCAATCGGTGACTGGAGAAAACTCTCAAATGTATGACTGTGCGGTATATATATATATATATATATATATATATATATATATATATATATATATATATATATATATATATATTTATATCCTTATGGCGACCAGTATCTGATGGCAGGTCTCTCTATCTGTCCGTTCATCTTTGTTACTTCCATCTGGCTCATTCTCGAATTTGTATATTTGTATTACTGTTACAGTACCACTATGTTTTGTCAAGTGTCTGCTTATTGTATATACCTGGCAGCATTTTTTTATATTCTGTTTATTTATTTATTCATTTTTTTTTAGGAGGAGGAGGGGATGGATGTAAATAAGAGCATTTATTTAGTTCTAAAAGTTTTTATATGGATACTGTCCTTACACAATAAACTTTTGTATTTGAAAAAGAAATACAGAATCCACAGAATTTTCAATGACATATGGGTGACAAACCACTGTTCACTCTGATAATTATGTCTCTCCCAAAACTCCCGTGAGACTTGATAAAACATGCAGGAATGTGTTCAGTATGTATATTTCGTTTGAATGCTGGTCAAAATGTTGAAAGCTGTGAATTGTAATTCTGTATTATAGCTTTTATCTAGTATAATCAGAAAACAGACGTAAGATCCTGTTCATCATAGGGACTCGGTAAGGTTCGATTCAGCAAAAGGTTCGAGGTTCTATCCTTATCAGATTATATCATTTCGTTAATACTACGGAATCCACATTTCTAGTCTTTCTCTACACAATCGGTCTGCCATACTTAATTCTCGAAAGGGGACGATTGGGAAATGCCGGAAATTCGACAAACCTGGAGAGAGAAATAATTTAAAAGATTAAAGCAGAAGCCTTTTATGACCATTTAGCATCATTCTGACAGTTCATAGCAAAAAGGATAAAAATGTGTGATTTTGATTAACGGAAAATGCTTTAATAGTTCTAAATAAAACTTTCATTCGATATTTTTCTAGAACAAAAATATTGGTAGGTTCAGTTCCTAAACGCGGCATAGCTATGTCGGCATTCTGACGGTCGTGTATAAGGGCATTTCAAGAACTGGATGGTCTTCGAGTTAATTTCGAATAGTATTGGATAAATTATTTGAAAGGAATGATTTTAAGGAAATGTACATATATTTCATTGCATTTAATATATACACGTTTTACTGTTTTATTATTGTATACCTATAACCACCTTTACATCTGGTGAACATTAATATAAGGCCTTTCAGGGGACATGTTTGTATTTATTATAACGCATTATTAACATTGATTATTTATTTAGTAAACAATTCAATATTTGCCAATATTTCGGCAGAACTTGTTTTTGTCAAGAAAAAAAAAAAAGCCACTACATAATAAACGTTTGTACGGTCGGATATTGCATCCCTGACAAAGTCAAGTTTTGCCGAAATATTGGTAAAGGGTGAATTTAATTGTTCATTGTATTAATTCCCTCTGGAAAACCTACACATTTATTTATCTGTTTATTTATTTAGAGAGCTCGCGCGCGAGATAGAGGGGAGAGAGAGAGAGAGAGAAGCAGTATGATAAAGTAAATGGTGAAATTACAAGGTGATCTTATATTCCAGAACGGAAGTAATACCGTGTTTGAAAACTTGATGGAATAGTCTTAATTGTTCCACAACGGACACGCGTATTGACATTTTTAGAAGACAAGTGTTTTTCTACTTCATATCATAAAACTAATTTCTAATACACACTGATCAGTCTTCTCTTTTGCTCATTGATTTCGACAACCACATTTATAAGTAAGAGCAGTAACTGCTCGGTCATTAGACCATTGGGTCCTTTGTAACATGATATGGAAACATCATTGTTCTCTGTCAAATTGTGTCAATATTCTGAGCTTATTGTCGATAATAAAACGTCGGTACGAGGAAGGAGTTTGACCCAATATATATGTATTTCAGCTTTAAAAATGCCAATTTACTTCTTTTTCTCATGATCAACAATATTTCATTTCTGTACTCAACAAAACTGTTTACAATATTACCATAATTTGTCCTGGCATTGAGCACTGCAGTTGTTGAAAAGTTATTTTTTAGGCTTATGAATGACTTGTGTACCATTCTTGAGAACTTCACTGACAACTCATTAACTGGATGCTCTGATGAGGATCAATACCTAAGTAAAATATACAGGGGATCCCGGAGGGATTTGTCCGGGGTCCATGTGGGATTCAATATCCCATTTTCAATATTCCGGGATCCCAGGTCACATCCAGGATCGGACCTATCTAGAATCCAAGTTTGTACAAATCTGGGATCAGAATACCAGGCTGCATCCTGATTCCTTGTTTGTACTCATCCGGGATCCCAGTTACTGTTAGCACACTTGTAAGTATACATGTAATGTCTGATGAACAATGAACAGATGACATTAATTCTTCATAGACAATATTTCAATTTAAGGAAGACAATTTATTTAAATTGTTATTTTTTTAAATTTAGTTAAAGTAATTATTATCTTGACGTAAATCATCATCATAATGACAAATAATGTGAGATATTTAACAACATATAAATCATATATTAGGCCTCTTCCCAATTTCTAGGAAAAAACTTGCCACTGCATATGTCAGCATGGGAAGTTGTCAAGAAAGATGATAGCAATTTGTTCTCAGTAATATGAGTTTTGGGGCAAATTCAAAATTGGAAGTACATGGATGGAAGTCTGTTATGGCCTTCAAATAACCCATATAATACCTGCGACTGAGTGGTCCGAGTGTCTGCCCTGGAGGTTAAGAGGTTGTGGATTTGATCCCCGGCCATAACGTACAAAGTCATGAAAAATGGTCCTGGTATGGCTCAATTTTTTGGCACACTAGTACCAGGACTGGTTGGCCTGGCATCAAGAAAATGTGACTAAGTATAACTCAGTATGGTATCCATGGCATGATATTGCTGTGTAGAAACAATATGTCTGCCGCATGTAGAAATTAAGGGCTGTTCCAATTCGCTTGAAGCATACTACGTACAAATTCACTATATTAATTGTGATATGTAAACAGCATACTGAAAGATATACCTCAATATATTGCCATATTTGATGATACTATAATTTGAGAGGCTTTATTTCAATTTTTCAAACACCGTCTTGTTTTGATGAAACAAGCTGAATTAACAACGTACAAATCAAAAGTTAAAATTATTCCCCCCCCCCCTTTTCATTTCTTGGTACACATACCCTTAATTAACGGCAAGGAGAGAAATTAGAAAAATCATTTACGTAAAACACAATCGATGATCGCCATGAATCTTTCAATGACTCATCCATTATACATGATCATCGTTCAATCTCTAATAGCTGTAATAACCAGACCAGGATTTGAACCCGAGACCCTATGCTCAAAAATTGATGGTCCTAATTACCAACTGAACTTACTGATCTTACACATACCGCACCAATATTGGCTACTTACATTGACAAAAAGAAGGGCAAGGGTGCCCACTAACTTTTTAAAATGGGGGTTACAATGCATTGCTGTTTTTCCATTCCAATTTCTGTAACCCTTCATAGAGAGGCATTTCATTTGAATATAACAAACTATAAATGATGTATTTATGGATAAATTCTGCAAATTCTTTTGCAGAAGTGAGATGCATTAAGCTACGATTACAATAATTCATATGCAACAAAACTGAAAGAGAGAGGGGAGAGAGATGAGGGAAGGCAGATAGATACATTTAAAAATAAAAAAAGGTTACTGTTTGGTTAACAAATAAGTAAATGTGTAGTTATTGCTCCTTTGAAAAAGCAAGTTGCTGCAGAAACTGTAGACGCTTTCAATATCTGTCTTTGTTTTTACCCCGATTACACTATAATTAATCACACGAATAAATTCACGCAAATAACGTCGTTATCGTCATCAAAATCAATAATTATTTTGCATTCTAAGTTCATGTGATCACAATAAACAATCACCCAATGTTTCTGAAAAATAAAGAAGGTATCGAGAAAAAACGATCGTTTTTCTCCGGTCGGACTGTTGAAATTCGATCGGATATTTCCGACTACGGACAGGTATCGATCGATCTCTTTCCCTGTCGGAGCGAATTCTGATCGGAGATGTTGATTTTTAAATCACTGTATCTTTTTTATTTATGGATGGATTTTCTTGAAGATACTCTTTTCGGAAATTGGAAACTATGTTCTTTTATAATATATATGGGCTAATAGTGTATAGGCATTAGTGTTGCTTAAAGTTTTATTGGAAAAAAACGACTATCCATAAATTCACCGACGCGGGTTTTTTTGTATTATATATTATTGTATTATACAAGGACGTAAGTGTTTTCACTTGTTTTTCTTCTATATGCTTTTGATTTTATAGGCCTGATTGGAATAAATAGGTTTGATGATATTTAACACGAGATATTGTGCAGTTATGGTCTTTCTCCACATTACGTTACCTGGACGTCTGCATATGACGTAAATACTGCCGTGGTAACAATCTAGTAGCAATATCGTACAGAGAAACAATTAACAATGATTTATTTAAATTGCTCCAACTGGTAGGAGGAAAACTACCCACGCGTGTCCAATACTCCGCAAATCTTTATCGAATAAAAAATTCACGTTGAAATGAATTATTAACAGTATTAGAATTCATCTTCTCACGGCTCGGTCGAATCTTAGTTAATAACATAGAGTTTGATTTAAGGAGCATAATTATTTTGTTATTATTTTGTTACCAAGGTTTTCCTTAATATCAGCTCTATATAGGGACAGATTCCATATTAATCGTGTCCATAATTCTAAAGCCTAACATAGTTCTGATGGAAAATATATTTTTCATGAACAAAATGGGTTTGCTTATAAATATCATTGTACCAGCTTAATACACACATTTGAAGTTCACCCGATATGAGATCCGACTAGGCTCTCTTTTTTTATTAATAACAAAATAATCCCATATGAATAAAAGTCGTGACACTACCTAATAGCATAAAGAAATATAATCATACTCTTACGACATCAATTTCATATCTTTTGTTCAGGTAGGGAATTCAGGATGTGAATAATATGTCGGTGCATTTATTGTCTATCTCAGATGTTGTTGATCATTTTCTGTGTTGCTCAGTTTAGCTATTGTAGCTTGTTTTCAGCTAATAAAAGATGTTTTCATAGTTTCGACTCTTTCTTGTATGTCAATAACTTCTCTTATTAAGATATTAATTATGGTTCCAATATAAAGTCTTTAAATCCTTAACCACTATCTTCTTTTTTAAAACTAATCAGAGAGAGGGGGCTATTTCAGGGAGAGAGAGAGAGAGAGAGAAAGGCATTCGGCCTGTCTTTTCCTTCTTATCGGTTAAAGCGAAAATGTATAGACCTTTCATCAATAAAAAATTGGTCTAGATGTTATAGCTGCAAGCACACTATAACAATCCGATTATAAGATGCTTAGAAAGGATGGTAACTGTGTTACCATGGCAACATATCGTATTTTTCGCAATCTCCATACTACATCAATACAACAATATAGCCCATGACCGAACAAGCCGAAAAATTATGACCAATCCTTTTTTTTTCTTCAAATTTTATATGTGTTGATGCTAGTTTGTAATTTTGACCCTTCAAAAGCCACTAAACCCAGTCCGCATTTGGACTTTACGTGTCTCATATGGTAAACACATTGTTCCTCTGTATCAAAAGTTGATTTAATGTAGCAGTTGCTTTTGTAATGAAGATGTTAGGATGTTGACGATTCTGGATCAAATTAGGAAGATGAAATTTGAAAATCCGTCGACGAATAACAATTTGGTAGTTTTATATTTTCAGCTTCGGTTGTCTATAGCAATGTACCAGCTCTACAATATGATGTTTACCATACCACGAAATGATCATAATAAGTACTACGTCATCAATTTATACACTTCCGGTTAGTTAACGTAGACGTACGGAAGGTGGAACACGTCAAAACGTGGTGAATATATGTAATATATTACTGTAAACAACTGAATGATTTTTAGTAAAATATTCTTTTTATTTATTCATAACAGTAATGCTGTCGGCAACGAGCATGTACACTTTTCTTCTCTTAAAAAATCTGTAACTCACTTTTTGCTTTTATGTCTGAAAAATATATACGCTGCTTTTTGAAGAATATTGGGCCTTTAAAGCAGCTTGTTCACAGATGATCGGTAGAAATTAAATATACATAGTTATATTATATACATATATATATTTCTACTCTCCTTCGTTAATATTGGTAAATTCATTATTTCCTGACAAATAAACTCAGCAAGTGTAGGTTGCATTACACGGGAAAACGATTTTTCGTAAACGCACCTTCGGCGAAATCCTCGAAGCAGGTGCTTGTGGTACCATGTGACACGTTTCGCAAAAATCTCCATCGTTTTTTTGCATTACACTGACTTGACTTGACTATCTGAGTTTACCGTCGCTTCGACAGTATTTCAGTCATATAGCGACGTCCAGCAAATTACAGGTGGAGGAAGACCCCGAATACACGGAGGCATCCGGGTAGAACCAACGACCTACCGCAAGCCAGCTGGAAGGCTTCCTCACATGAAAATCCGAATGACCCTGCCGGGTTTCGAACACACGCGGTGAGGGGCTGAGTGAGTGCTAAAGTCAGCGACTTTACCTTCTCGGCCACGGAGGCCCCTTGCATTACACAAACTTTACTATAATTCTAGATATAGTTTCTGTAGATGGCTATTGATAGACGTTATACACATATTTCAGTTAAAATTCAAATTATTGACTATGTGTGAACGAGCTGCAAGTATCACTTGGTAAAATTGTTGAAATTCGAGCCAGTTGTGGTGGAGAAAAAACGACGAAATGATATGTGTACCTCATAATTCACTTGCTCAGATGAGCTTAAAAAAATAACAATCGGATTTTTTTTTGCCTCCAGACTCGAGCACAATCAGTTAAGCTTTTAACTGAATTTAAGGAGTCATAAATGTATGTGAAAAGCAAAGTAGAATAAAGAACTATTCCACAAAAACATGAAACTATTTAAATAACTTTTTTTTCTCGTGACCGAAAATAAAATCAGTATGTTAATATGAACAATTTTACACATCTCATGTTATCTCGCGATCACATGATCGTACACGTAACTTAACGAGAACTTCTTTTGACTTGCTTTTTACCTATATCAGAGTTGCGGATCTCTGTTAGGTTACTAGAAAATTGAACAGACATAAACAACAAACATGGAACCCTTTTTAATCTAAAATAACCAAACATTTAATTCTGTTTTAAGTTGGAAAAAGTATCAAAAGACTAAAGCATTGTCAGTTTGACGTTAAAACTAATCAAACAAAAGTAGGTGTACCCGTTAAGGTTCGTGACGTGCAATTACTTGATATAAACCTAAAGTATCAATAAATGCAAACATGCAATTCGGATTTAAATCCTACTAAATGCACGTACATGTTTTTTCCTGTATTAACAACTTAAACATATCTATACAATTATGAAGATGACTTATTCTTGGGATAAATTTTAATAGTACACTCCATTTGATTCGTACTAATTTTTATGACAGCCTATTATGTAAAGCGCAGGGTTGATAATCTTTTTCGAAATATTAGGGCCTGTGGAAATTCACTTTGGGGTTGAACACACACTGGGGTCCGACCCATGTCCATGATTCAATCGATGTTAGACCCCCAGTACGTCGGTATTTGACGCACTCGGACTCCATAGTGCGTTGAGCCCCCAAAGTGCGTTCACACAAGGACCGCTGATTCAAATTAAACCAGAAGCAAATTTTTTTCTCCTTTATGTCATACTGCACTCTGATCATCATTAGTAAGGATATGAACATAAAACGTTTAGAAAATGCAAGTAGCGTGTACTCCAAAGCTAAAAAGCCCATTATGCTTCCAAAAGCAGAGTATATTCTTCGGACAGAAAAGCAAAATGTGTGTACTACAGATTTGTTACGAAATGCAATCTGTACATACTCGTTGAAGACAACGTTACTACAATGCAAAATAAGAAAATAAGAAAGATCATTCGATTGTTTACAAAAATAACTTATTTGTATATCCCACATAGCCTCGTCGATTTTCCACAGACATTCCATGTCTCCGTTAACGAATCACACGAGTCATACATTAATGAAGTAGCAGACAATTTTGTGATTAGATGACAGGTTTTTCAAATTCAAGTTATTTCCGATTACAGAAGGTCTTGGGGAATACCCGTCAATGCAAAATGTAAACAATGAGGGTATTTTGACATCCATCTAAAATACTATATTGCGTAATTTGATAAACATTTTCAATGCGCTTAACTGTTATTTTACAGAAGATATTGTTCATTATGCACCATTTGTGTTAGTCTGCAAATGTCAGTGTTATTTTATATTTTCTTTTTCATGATTATTTCTTTTATGCTAATATTTCCAATGGAAGCTTATGTTAAATTTACCTTTAACTTATTTATATCATTTGAGAGAATATCTACAAGGCGAGATAGAAGATTTCTTCCAGCCCAATAATAATCGCAGCATCCAGAGACCGTTCATTTCATTTATCAGCTGTGTCATCTACAGATTGAATGCATAAGAACTTGCAACTAGTTTGCTAGGCTCGTGAAATAAATAACTTACTTTATTGCGGTTGTGTGTTTGTGTGTGTGTGTGTGTGCGCGCGCGCGCGCGCCACAATAAAACAGCTTTTTTTTTCTCATATTTGTAGTTTCCTGTCGAAAAAATGAGTGTATGTCTCCCTGGCACCAAACCCAATTCAAAGTAATAGAAGCCGCCATCATTGCCTCGTGCTTCGTGATAATTTATAAAGTCGTGACATTCGTACCCAGCTGACACATTGCTGTTTTCGTATTTTGGGTAAATGTTCATCATTTTAAACGCCTAAAACTTATGTCTTAACGTGAATGACATTTTTCGGAACGACAATAAAATGTCAAATTGGGATTTGGTAAAAACAGTTCACAGGATCAATCTGTTAAAATAGATCATAAACCAAAGACATCAATGCACTCAACAATTACTGGCTATTCTTGCAGTAGAATGTGGCGCAACAATAATGAGACATTTCCTTTTAAAACAGCACCTCGTCAGCTGTTTCGCAGATTTGTTGAATGAAGAATTCATTAGAGGCTTTGCTACTGGCATCTTTGTTTGTTAACATTATACGTATTTGGTTTGAACACATTTTCTTGCAATCAGATGTGCAAAAATAATTGAACTAAATTGGCTTTCTCCCAAGAGCTGTTTTAATTTTTATCCCTGTTGTTTCTTTTTCTGAGTAGTCAGATGATTATTGCTGTTGTCCATTAGTTGCGCTAAACATTATATTCATACCCGCATTTAAGTAGCTGTTGCTGACAGCGTGCTTTTGAATGCTACTTCTCTTTGCTCTTTGCCATTGGGAAATGAACAAAAGAACTACATGTCCGTCTCTGATTTACACAAGTTAATAAATCGGAATGAATGATATTTGTTAAAGCAGAGTTTTAAATTGTATTGCTGTTGGCAACTCGAGTTTATATAATAAACTTTTAAAGTATTTCAAGCAACATGTTTTAATTCATTCTGAACTTTAAATCACAATCTGTTGACAGGATTCTTGTAAAATTACAATGGTTTAGTTTCACTGATTTGTGTTCAGCGTACACCTAGGGCAGCTGCCAGTATTTCAAACGACTTGTTTTTCCGATGTCAAGATATATAATGAACAGCCATTTTTTACAAAGAACTTGAACATATAAAAGTCCATTGCCATAGCACAACAATTAATGCATGACAAAATGCAAGAGTAGGAACATAAGATATTCTAGGAAAATATGACAAATGCATCAGATGTTACAAATTTGTATATATTATTAACCCTTTCCCTCATAGAGGAAACCATGAACAGACCTATGCGAACAGCATAAAACCAGATCAGCCTGCAAGTAACTCGCAGGCTGATCAGGTTTTATGCTGTTCGCTGCTCCTCAGTGGTCTGGAAATGAGGATTTTGTAATTAAATTTGGTAAGGTTTGAGTTTGGTTTTCTGCAGATCAGGCTTTATGTGGTACCTATTGAGTGCGTTAAAATGAGTCGTAAACCTTTAAACAAAGTAAAAAGAAAAACAAAACAAGAAGACAACGATTGTCATGTGATACATTTGCTTAAAATTTGCTTAAAGGGTAATTCAAGTCTTGTCAAGTCTTGGTCGAAACAGAAAACATTAGTTACCTAGCTTTATAGAGTTCTTTAAATATGAATTAAAGCCATTTTGGCATTTTCGAAAAGCGATTATAATAATATTTAGGAAATCGTCTTTCCAAGATGTTTTGCTTTCAATGATTGGACCTAAAAAGAAGGTACACTTCAAAGCTGGTATCACAATTGAACCAGCGGGTGTTTACATGTCAGTTAGAAATTTCATCACTTCTAATGAATTTGACCAGGTATGGCATCATTTATGGAGATATAGTCTTGCCACTTATACTCGTATGTATTAAACTAGATGAACTATTGATTAGAAGTTCAAAGTTCAAAGTTATTGGTAAATCAGCAGTACATATTGCCTTTGACCATTTACAAATTCTGAATCAAACGGAATATGGCAAAGACATACTACATATAATTTTATCAATATAATCATATATGTTCAAATACAATTTTATGACTAAGCAGCAATAACATCAAGGGTATTTTTTCGTATTTTCAGAGCTTCCTTAAGAAATTTGGCAGTTTTTATCAAGGAATTTTTATTAAGACTATTCATAAAATAATTAAACTTGTTAATAGTTGACCAGCTAATATTAGATTTTATTAGCAGAAAAATGACGACTCAACTGAGCCTAATTACTTCTCTGTAGGCGTCGATTATAGGTGTGATCAGTACCAACAAATAGGTTGCCAATGCTAGAAATAAGGAGAATGAAGTGTACACATCAATATGAGGGAAATTACACTTTTGCTGCGTCTACACTTCGGGTTAAATATGCTTTGGGTATGCTGAATATACTTAAATTGATATGTAAGTCCAGTAAAATGTATTTATTATTTGTATAGGATAAATCTCCTGCAGTAAACTAATAATGTAAGGCAAACGTTTTAGAAAGACAATATCACACTGTGTGTGGTTAATAAAAATCTTCAATAATGAACACAAATCATCCGTTTTCGTCATAACGTTCTCAACCTTAATGGACCCATTAAGCGATATAATTACGAGATCTGAATGAAGTATGTCCGTTTTGACCATGCTGCTGTAACATGGCTCTTCCGAGAATGTATCTTGCTCTCTATCTCTTATTGATGTCTTTGTGACATATATGTAATTATCAACGCTGTCGGTTCCTTTCGTGTCATTTTATAGTTATTTCCGAATCACGACTAACATTGCTTCCATAAAACAAGGACCTAATTTATTCATAATTCGAGTTGTAAGAGCGAAACTAGGCGAAGTGCTTATATAAATATATGGACTTAGACTTGTTTTGCTCTAAACCCTCGAATATAATGTCTCTCTTTAGTTTTTTCCTCAGATATGAATTTTGCGACAGCTGTTTACAGTTAGGCATATTTTGAGACGCAATTTACGTAAAAGAGATATGCGCCTCGTATGCATAAAAATCATAATGATATAATTTATATCAAGTAAAATCATCCTTGAAAACGTATCTACGGTCCCAGATTATCAGCTTTAATGTTCCTATGAACTTGTCTAGAATTCTAGAATAGTGAAACGCGTTAAGGTACAGGATCGATGCAAGCATAACGCCTATGTAACTATCTTTTTATTCAAAATTATCAGACATTTCAAGAGTTCATACAAAAGTAAATACTAGAAGTAGTAAGTACAAAGGTATATATAAGTGCATTTATTGTTGTTTTATGCATTTTCATTAAGTTCACGTAACGATGAGCTTTTGTATTTTTGGAACGCTTTCGTATAATCGTTCTTCATTATCTCATCTTGATTACATTTACGTGAATGGCTTTGTGGTAGGTTAAAGTTTAACTTCAACTGGCTTTGGTAAAGTGGAAATAACGTCTCATAAAGAATAAAACAGTCTGAAGAATGTCTAGAACGGCTCATATCCTTTTAATTAACAAATCCCTATAGGCAAGTGGGAAGTGTATATAGGCTGCTGACTGAAAGGCAAAGTTGGAAACATGGTTGTCACGATAATGAGAGAAACATTTGAGTCGTTTTCAAGTTATTCAAGTTTTGGTTTTCCCTGACATATTTAATTATAAACATAATGATGTGCAAATATATCAATTAAGAACAACACGCTCGTCAGAAACACATTTTTATATGGTTACTTTTTTTTCAATGACATATAAAATAAAATCGTCTTGAATAGTTATATTTCATTTGTTATTAAGCTTTGCAAACAACAACAACAACAACAAAACAGTTATCACTCTCAGTTTGCATATTTGTTTCCAGTCTAATACTCATTATAAGTATCACTGCGTGGGTTCGAATCCCGGCAGGGTCATTCGGATTTTCATGTGAGGAAGACTTCCAGCTGGCTTGCGGTAGGTCGGTGGTTCTACCCGGATGTCTCCGTGCATTCGGGGTCTTCCTCCACCTGCAATTAGCTGGACGTCGCTATTTGACTTAATACTGTTGAGGCGACGGTAAACTCAAATAGTCAAGTCATTTTAAGTGTTGTTTCTTTGAAATAACTAGTGCTATAGGTAGAATATTGCAGAAATCATAAATTAAAAGACATGTCCCTTATTCAGTTACAAAGTTTGATGAAAATCAAATGACAGAAAACACAACAAACAAAGTTCATTGTGTACATGATAATTATAGTCTAAAACAAAATATATGAATGCAAAGCATATCACAGTGTTTTGCACCTTTTTAAGTAAAACAAAAATAACTTTTTACAGTTTGGTCTTCCTTAACCGATTCTTGGCATTTTAATTAACAAATCTCAATGGATAATGATTAAGTAAAACATTTTTTAATCTTGGTTGTTGACTGGAAGGTACTGGAAGCCATTGTTGTTACACCAGTTGGCGAAACATTAGAGTCACCAAACCTTAAACAAAGGTTTCCAGCTTGACCTCCAGTGAGCCGGTGGTACTACCTTGCACTTCACTTTATGATCAAGAGAATTCTAGTGTCGCATACTGCTAGGGAGAAAAGGTTCTCTAATAAAAAATAACCACATATTCAGGTTCTCATCAAATTTTGAGAACTAGTAAGATACATATTTAGGCCATGTTTGTTTTACACAAGTTTAACCCTTTCCCTCATTGAGTAACTCGCAGGCTGATCAGGTTTTATGCTGTTCGCTGCTTCTCAGTGGTCTGGAAATGAGGATTTTGTAATTAAATTTGGTAAGGTTTAATTGTGGTTTTCTGCAGATCAGGCTTTATGTGGTACCTATTGAGTGCGTCAAAATGAGTCTATATGAGGGAAAGGGTTAACGATCAGAATGATTGATACCTGTTTGTTAGAGAAGAATTTCAAATCATTTTGGTATTGCCAACTCGATTTCATATATCAAACGATTGAAACATTTCACGCAACATGCTTCAATATAGTCTTAAATTAGAAACACATGCTGTTGACCTCACTGTAGATAATTTACAATGGTATAGCTTGAGCGAATGTTTTCCTGTAGTTCAACGATTGATTTGTCCGATGTCGGAATCTTATTTATTACTATAACTGCAACACAAAAGGCACGTAGTCATATCACAACAATTAATGCATGCATAACAATAAGCAAGTGTAGGAATATCAGATATATGAAAATATTACAAACTGAAATGAAAAGGGTTTTCAAAAAGAAATATATATATATATATATGACCGGATATAATATCATCAGACCGATGTCATTTTACAGAATGTTATTTCAGCACTATATATCTGTTTCATGTGAACATAAAAAAATGACCGAAATACTATAGGTTGGCCGTAAAACGCAAAATAATCAAACAAGTGTCATTTAATACATTTTCTTAAAGGATAATTCAAGGCTTGAATGAAACAGAAAACATACCTACCCTAAGAGAATGTTTAACATGCAAGAGGTGAGGTCAGCCATTTAGGCTGGTCCGAAAAACGATATGAATGATATTTACCTGATTTTAAGTTTTTTTTCCACGGCGTAATTAACTTCTAATGATGGATCCTAAACGGAACGTTCTCGTGATTCAGAGCAGCTGATATCACAATTGAAACAGCTGGAAAAAAAGACGACACAAATTAGAGTAATTAACTCTCGGTAGGCGTCGATCCAAGTTCATTACTGGTTTACACGTGTTTCTCCAATTCTAGAAATAAGAGAAAAAGATGAGTTCGCATAAAGATTAAATAAATGACACTTTGCTGCGTGTAAACTTTGGATTGAAAAATATGCCTCCTATATGTTAAATATACTTTAATTGAAAATAAGAAGGTCATAATGGCCCCTTGATCGCTCAACAGTGTGCAGAAGCGTATTTAAAGCTGTTCAATCAAGTTTATATAAATTATACTTCCAGCAGCATATAGATTCAAGTTTATAATACAAAGAATTCTTAACTCAGTCAATCATCTGAAGGCCTCGTTTTTCATGGAATCAACTTTATTTTGATTTATTTTATTACTGATTCACTCACCGTTAAACTTTTCTATGACTGTAATTGCTATTGTATATTTAATCCACTTGTTATTACAACTTGTAATCTGTGGTAAAATAAAAGATATGTTCTGTTCTGTTCTGTTTAAGGAATAATTGTAGACAGCCACGAAGTTACAATTTTAGCAAAAAGAAATTAAATTCTACCCATTGACTTCACAGAGGATGAATTTTGAAATGTTCTATATAGAGCTATATTATGGAAGCTACCCGACCCCAAAGGGGCCTCACTTATCAATAGATAAACTTTATCGTAGAAGTTATGGCAGACAGCCATGGGATGATCACACATGGCAAAAAAAAAAAAAAATAATAATAATGATCATCATTGGTTTTATAGAAGATGATTTTTAGATATTATCTATTTTGAAATATAAAATAAATTCTATATTGGGGAGAAGATAATATTTTTAATTTTATTGATGGCCTCTGTTAACAGGTTCAAATGTATTTAGGACAGTTTCAAAATGGTCCTTTTACATGGTAACCCTTATTCAGGGGATTATCTTTAGCGCGTGCTTTTATTATTATTTTCATTATGAAAATACGTCTAACTTGGACAATTTTCATTGTGTAAAATAGTCTCAAAAATTACCCCCCCCCCCTTCATTTTTACACATGACTGTTGTCGTCGATTCCAAATAATGTCTCATTTTCCGATTGAACGATGTGACTTATGCTCATGTTTGCTGTGATGCTGTGTAAGCTCTTGTCTGTTTATTTTTTTTTCTCTCAAAGTTTTAACATAATATGCAGCGCCAGTCAGGAATATTAAGTAACCCAGACGGACACATGGAAAGGGCCTTCCGCTTTAATAGAATGCGGTGCGGATTCGGATGTGGAGCGGACAGACAGGAAAAAGCGTAGGGTTACATCAACCCCCTAGACTGACCCTTCGAAAACCTACTGTTAAGATCTGCCACGATACGACACATTTCAGTAAATATTTTCTTTCGGATATACCTGCAGTGTAAGACTGCCTTTAATGTTAGCCTTGTATGTTAAAAAAAAAAGAAAACATTTCTGCAAGTTTTAATGAAACATAACCCTGCATGATTTAACAATTGATATCTTCGTCAATTTTAATCGGATCGAATCGAAATTTTACAGGTGCGTTGAGAAAGCAGAATTCATTAAAAGACAAATCCCAATGCTTTTATGTACCGTGGTTTCTATGGAAAACTATCAGTAATACAATTGATTGAATGGTCCTCGTGCATGAATTAATATTGCTTTTGCTTTTCAAAAAATTAGCTCTTTTGTATCCGCTGTGCTGGATCAAGCAAATCAAAATGCAAATGAAAATAGAGAATAAAACGTGGCGTTAAAATATTTGTAATTATTCTTAAGTCTTGAATATGTTTCAAACAAATCAATACTACACACCACAGGAGAAACATTTGTATAACAATATTGAATAACTCACTATTCTTCTTATTGGGGTATTGTAGTTCCGTATCACATCATCTAAGTGGGCGTAATGATAGCACATCTCTCGAGAGTTATATAAAACAATCTCTTCTTGAAAGGCTTTGACATATTTCACGTGATTATTTAGAATAAAATCCACTTTACAATGAAGGATTAACACCTAACTGCGTAACATATACTTTCATATTTGCTTTTTAAAAAGTATGAGATTGAATTTTAGTTAGACACCTACACTTTTAAACACTTTTAAAATCCATCGAATTTTGTTTACTAGTATTTGTTTGTTTGTTGATTTTAACGTCCCACCGACTGCATTTGGAGAAGATGTCCACGTGAGACAGATTTAGTGCTGCCAGACTGCAGTATCACGCCGTAGACATATGGCATGATTACCACACCCAGTCACATTATCCTGACACCGGGCCAACAAGTCCGGCAACTACTCTTATATGCTGAGCGCCAAGCAAGGGAACTATAACAGTACCATTTTTACGACTTTGGTATGTCGCAGCAGGCGTTCGAACCCACGATCCCCCGCTCCCTTGGCGGACGCTCTAACCACTTGGCCACCAGAGACGGTCGAATTTTGGTCTATTAGTAATTACCCCTTGTCTATATAAACACAATGTTAACAGCTCTTTTTACAAACATATGGTCAACTAAACATATCTATATAAACATATGGTCAATAACTTTTAAAGATTAAGCACATAGCCGGGTCTTAATAAACATAAACATCAATCGCTTCTACCAATAAAAACACATATAAGATTAAGCACATCGTCAGGAGTTCGAATCTAGATAAATACAAGTCATAATCAATTATCACTATCCATTAAAAACAAGATCAATTACTCGTATTTAAACACATGATCATGAATTCGGTTCAGATAAACTATGGTCAACTAAACGGATTCAAAAGAACACATGGTCAGCTACAGACTGCTATCCAGATTAAAACATGGACAACTAATCCTACTCAGATAAAATATGGTCAACTAATCCTATCCAGCTAAAACATGGTCAACTAATCCTATCAAGCTAAAAGATGATCAACTAATCCTATCAAGCTAAAAGATGGTCAACTAATCCTATCCAGCTAAAATATGGTCAACTAATCCTATCAAGCTAAAATATGGTCAACTAATCCTATCAAGCTAAAATATGGTCAACTAATCCTATCCAGCTAAAATATGGTCAACTAATCCTATCAAGCTAAAAGATGGTCAACTAATCCTATCCAGCTAAAATATGGTCAACTAATCCTATCCAGCTAAAATATGGTCAACTAATCCTATCAAGCTAAAAGATGGTCAACTAATCCTATCAAGCTAAAAGATGATCAACTAATCCTATCAAGCTAAAAGATGGTCAACTAATCCTATCCAGCTAAAAGATGATCAACTAATCCTATCAAGCTAAAAGATGGTCAACTAATCCTATCAAGCTAAAAGATGGTCAACTAATCCTATCAAGCTAAAAGATGGTCAACTAATCCTATCAAGCTAAAATATGGTCACCTACTCCTATCAAGATAAAACATGGTCACCTACTCCTATCAAGATAAAACATGGTCAGCTAAAATCCTACCCAGATGAAAACCCATCAGATAAAACATGGTCACCTACTCCTATCAAGATAAAACATGGTCAGCTACTCCTATCAAGATAAAAACATGGTCACCTACTCCTATCAAGAAAAAAAAATGGTCACCTACTCCTATCAAGATAAAACATGGTCAGCTACTCCTATCAAGATAAAACATGGTCACCTACTCCCATCAAGATAAAACATGGTCAGCTACTCCTATCAAGATAAAACATGGTCACCTACTCCTATCAAGATAAAACATGGTCACCTACTCCTATCAAGATAAAACATGGTCAGCTACTCCTATCAAGATAAAACATGGTCACCTACTCCTATCAAGCTGAAAACATGGTCAACTTATCCTACCCAGATAAAAACATGGCCAATTAATCCTACCCAGATGAAAACACGATATAGATAAAATTATAGTCACCTACTCCTATCAAGATAAAACATGGTCAGCTACTCCTATCAAGATAAAACATGGTCAGCTACTCCTATCAAGATAAAACATGGTCAGCTACTCCTATCAAGATAAAACATGGTCACCTACTCCTATCAAGATAAAACATGGTCAGCTACTCCTATCAAGCTGAAAACATGGTCAGCTACTCCTATCAAGATAAAACATGGTCAGCTACTCCTTTCTGCTAAAATATGATCACTTATCCTACCCTGATGAAAACACGATCGATATAAAAACATGGCCAGCTACTCCTATCCAGATAAAAATCACGATCCAGATAAAAATGAATAAATAAATATTAATAATAAAAAAAAAACATGATCAACTAAGTCTATTTAGACGAAAACATGGTCTAGATAAAGCATGGTTAACTACTCCTATGTAGATAAACACTTATAAATTGAACCAATTAAGACGTAGATAATAATTCTTTAAACTATATGTAAACCATACTCCGTCATGGACGGTCATCAGGTCTCCATTGTCATTGCTATAAAGCGAAGATAAGACCTTCGACAGGCGTCTGCAATGTTGTTTCTTCAACATGTCCTTCGGGCACAAAACGTGTCTGCTACTTTAAACATGAACTTGAATAATGATTGCTGGAAGTGCAGCCTTAATTATAGATAGCTAGTTTTGGACAAGTAGACGCCTGTCATTTCTTTTTGTTTCATTTCACTTTTCAGTCAAAATATATAAACGGGTATACAATATTATACCCGCGCTCCACACAGTATAGTACAAGTGTTAGAATGGAACTACACACGTTCTTAATTCCAGTCTTGTTGCATGTGACATAAATCAAATGCAGTGTTTTGAAAGTATCTGTCACCCTCAGTGATAACTCTGGCAAGGCAAGTTATGTATATATCGATTTTTGAATGTTTAGCTTAGTTACACACGTTTTGCAAGTGGCATACATGTATCATAGGAAACATATCTGTCAATTGTTATGATGTAAATCTAATTATAGTCGAAAAGGGTAAAACAATGTGTTTGTGTCATTAATAAGCTGAAAACACTATAGTATCTAAATCATAAATATTCAGGTTCTTTTAATTCAAAAATTCTTGCAAAATATTAACATAACAATACAATTGTCCATAAGACAAATGTTAAATTATGAGAAAGGACAAATTTACAATCCTGACATACCAAGATAATTGTCCAAAAAACAAATGAAAAATTCTGAGACAGGACAAATTTACGATCCTGACATGCCAAGATAATTGTCCATAAGACAAATGTAAAATTCTGAGAAAGGACAAATTTACGATCCTGACATGCCAAGATAATTGTCCATAAGACAAATGTAAAATTCTGAGAAAGGACAAATTTACGATCCTGACATGCCAAGATAATTGTCCATAAGACAAATGTTAAATTCTGAGAAATGTATCATGTTGACATACCTAGACAATTGTAGATAAGAAAAATGTAAGATCCCCACAACAAAGACAACAGTCAATGGGACAAATGTACAATCTTGACACACCAAAACAATTGTAGACAGCATACAAATGTCAATAGGATAAATACACCATTCTGACAAGTCAAAGCAATAGAATGTCGATAAAAATTATTAAACATTGAATAACTCTGGTTCAATGCTTGAATGGGAAAAATCCTGTTTTACCAACAGTTCTATGGATCCTAGATACTTGTCTTTCCTGCTCTTGTGAGAGGAGAATTCAACGACTCATCAAAGCACAATTCTCTACATAAACTATTTTTTTTAATTTCAACTATACATAGGAGTAAGGTAAATGCATTTATGACAACATAACTTATGAAATGAAATCTTAATACGTTTATTTACGACTAGAAAAAGAGAAAAGAAGATATGCCTTTCCACTCTATTCTAGAATTTGAGACGTGAAACTGTTTATCACCCGGCATGATGTTCCGATTCAGGGCCATGTTTGATATTAATGATATGCGTTTTTACCATGCAATGGGTCTCCTGACAAAACTTCTCGTCTTTGTCTTTCTAAAATGCAATTCGTCAAAGTCTGCGAAAAGAAACTTTAGACATATATTAAGATTTATCTTACTTGCTAGGAATATTTTGGTGCTTAAATTTTCTATATTGTCCTTTTAAGCTTAATAGTGAGTATAAATCTGGAAGGAGAATGCTCAAACCCCACATTTGATAAACAAATATGATCTTCCGAGACTAATTTATTTATTTTTTTAATTAATTTCGAAGAAAAAACGTAAGCATTTTTTGGAATAAAAATACTATGTCAGATCAAGTTTTGTTAAATTTAAAGCACCGTGCTTTAACGTTATCAATCGATCCAATTTTTTAAATTTAAAAAATTAATTTAGAAAATAAATATTTTTTATAGAACATGTCTTAACAGCAACAAATTAACTACGGTGCCTGCAGCACCATGCTTTCACGTCATCAATCGATACCATATAACAGACTCACGTGCAGTGCCTGCAGCACCGTGCTTTGACGTCACCAATCGATACCGGGGCCGCCGTGGCCGAGCGGTTACAGTCGTGACTACAAATCTCTTAGCCCCTCATCGCTGTGGGTCGAATCCCGGTAGGGACTTCGGATTTTTCATGTGAGGAAGCCTTCCAGCTGGCTTGCGGTAGGTCGGTGGTTCTACCCGGGTACCTCTGTGTACTCGGGGTCTTCCTAAACCTGTAATCAGTTGGACGTCGCAATATGATTGAAATACTATCGAAGCGACGGTAAACCCCAATACAACAACAACCAATCGATACCATAATAACCGACTCACGCGCGGTGCTGCAGCAGCGTGCTATTGTTAAATTTATAATGAACACAACGAATGTTTATTTAGAAAATTAACTCTTTTTATAAAACATGTCTTAACAGCAACAAATTAACTACGTTTCCACGAAATCATTCTTATTTACGTTTATTAGAGAACAGTTTACGAGAGGTCTCCCTCATTCTTTACAAACTGTTATTTCTTTTACATTAGCATTAATTATAATTACCTATTCAGTAACTATATATATGTATGCAATGTCGATTATGTACAACCTCGTGTTTACAATTGCATATTGTACTGAGAGTAGTATCAATCAAATCTGGGATCTCTTAATTAATCCCTTAATTAGCGTTTACTCACGATTTGTCCGACAGACTATTGGAAAACGCAGTTTCGCCCGCGGCGACCGGTGACCCTTGTTGATTTCACTTGACTTGAAAATAGTATTAATAATAACATAAAAATTGTAAACACAGGTATACAGGTAGGGTATTGCGTTATCGATTATTGACATAAATGTCTTATCGGAATGTGTACGAGACTCTCCCTCTCTCTTTATATTAATGCTCGTTTTTCTTTCATTTTTCTGTCTTTCTCGTAATGCGTGTGTTTTGTATGTGTGTGTGTTCTGATGTCTCTCTCTCTCTCTGTCATTAATGCTCGTTTTTCTTTCAGTTTTTTTTCTAAACGCGCGCGCCTTTCCTCTCTTCATGACTGCGCGCGTGCGTGTGTTTTATCTTTTTTCTCCCTTCCTTTCAGGCAATTCTCTCACTATTCATTTCTAATTGTGCTTTTCTATCACGATTTATAATTATTTGACATGTAAACAACTGTCTCATCTGTCCTCGAACGTATAATGATTATTTATTATATGATTCTGCGTTTACGAATTAAACCGAACATTTTAATCTCCTCTCTCTTTTCGTATTAATACTCTTTTTTCTTTCATTTTTTTTTCTTACACGAAATATTTTCCCGTAATGCGCATGTTTTGTATGCGTGTATTTTCTGTTGTTTGTTTATCTCTCTCTGTATTAATCTTTCCTTTTTTTTTCTCTCTCTCTTTCTCCTTTTACTCCTCCCTTTTTCTTTATTCTATTTACAAAATATCATTAGATTTCATTTAACCAGCATTTTTACTCTCAATTCATATTATTTTCCTCTTATTATATTATATTTAGCTCAAGTTTCCATATACCTTTTAATAAGTGCTTCTTGAATTAATGTTCTAGAAAGAAATGTAACTTGGATTTTTTTGATTTTATATACTAGTTGTATATATATGGAAAAATATGTTTAAACTATCTAAGTCGGATGTAACCATTTTGTTTTATTTCTCTCTCCCCCGGCCCCCTCCCTCTCGATAATATTCGTAGGTATTCTTTTATAAAGAAATAAAGGGAGATAATTCTATGATAAAGAACCAGACATAGTTCTGTTTTGTAATTACGTTTCTGCTCCTCACTGTCTATTCATATTTCAAGTTTCAAATCAATACCTTTATTAGTTGAGGAGAAATATTCTTGACAAAATTTGATAAAAAATAAATAAATGGAGATAATACAAAAATTGGACAAGGCAGAGTAAGGTTCTAAGAAACTGCACTGCTCCAATCTGCAATCATATCATGTTTCAAGTTTCAAGTCCTTACCTTGTTTTGCTTATGTGTTTTTCCTCCCAACAAAATTTTATTCAAGTATATAGTAAATAGGTTATTATTTGGAGAGAAATTCATTATAAAATTAAATAATGGGAGATAATTAAAAAAATAATCAAGGTAGAGTTACAGTTTTTGGTTATTGCACTTCCCAATCTCACCATCTATTTGCATTTTAAGTTTCAAGTCTGTATACTTTATATAGTTTATAAGTTCCCTATATGCTCCCTACAAAAATGGAAAACTAAAAACCAAAAAAGGAAGATAATTTAAAATTGGAACAGGTAGAGTTGTGGTTCTTAGTCACTGCCACTTATCTATCCGCATTCTAGTTTTTTTTTTTTATATTTCAAATCTATTGATTGTATTATCTACGAGAAAATAAATAAATAAAATGAATAATATATATATAAATTAAGGTATAACCCCCTATTACCTATAATACATATCTTGCCACTGGATGGAAATATTTCTATGAAAATTTGTCACTTTGAAGACGTTCAAAAATAAAAATGTTTCACCGAAAGTTTTTCCAGGTTTATTTTATGGGGAGATAATATGTATTTAAGTAAACATTAAAGTATATGGGAAATAAACAAATTCTGTAAATAAGTAAAATTGAATTTGATTTTCGAGGAAAACTCACGGTAGAAAGATACATAATATGAATCTGATACAAATTTCATGAACGCATCTAAATTTTACCGTAGGAAAATGGAAAAAATCACTTTTTTGTAGTTTTCAGGGGAGATAACTCATGCCTACAAAATTTTAAAGGGGAGGTAATAAATTTCTGTTATATGTCATAACGTGTCAATTTTCCTTTAAGTTTTCCATGGTATGACATTTTAAAAGCTTATATTGTGAAGTTATATGCATGGCATCATTTTCTATGTATAATGAGAAAGTTATCCCAATTCACTTAAAATCTGCATAAAGATAAGATTTCCTTAAAACAACAACAATCTGTTAAAGTAACAACTTAAATCAGAAAACGTGTTATTGAACTAAAATAAATCAACTCGACACCCAAATATTCTCATACGATATATATAACTCGTACGATATAGTTACACACGTGTTCGTGCTTATCAAAAAAAAAAAAAAAAAAAACTCTCTGTAGCATGGTTTGCAATGCTCCATACACATGAGTCTTTATGTTTGTTTGTTTGTTGGATTTAACGTCCCACTGACAGTATTTCAGTCATTTGGAGACGATGTCTACTTTAGACAGATATAGTGCTGCCACACTACAGCATCATGCCGTAGACATGTGGCATGATACCACACGCGGTCACATTATCCTGACATCAGGCCAACCAGTCCGGCAACTACCCGTATATGCTGAGCGCCAAGCAAGGGAGCTATATCAGTACCATTTTTACGACTTTGGTATGTCGCGGTCGGGGATCGAACCCACGACCTCCCGACAATTTCTGAAGAGTTTTTAGACGTCTCAGGTTAATATTACCAGACAAAAGCCTATAAAATGTAAGTCAACATTTCGTTTAGTTCTAAGTTCGAATTCCCTAACTGAATCGATTTGCACGTGACACGTTTTTGGTACACGTAGATTAAAATTTGACCGTGGTCTAAATCAGTTTGACTAGATCGATAACAATTTTGCTTTGATGATTCGATATCAACTGAGGCAAGTTGCATACACAAGAAGTTTCCATAAGTTTCGATGTACTTTTCACTAAATTTGTTTGCAACCGGATGTTGCCAAAATAAGTTTCGTGACAGAGGAAGGTACTCTTTAAATGTGCCTCGCGAAGTAACATGGCAAACAAATATGGCCGACAAGGTTTTGGATTTTCATATTCGGAATGGATATTACTTAAATCCTACTTTAATGTGTGACATACGAAAAAATGTTTTGTTTGTCGCTCCTGTTTAGATTTATAAAATTAGTGTTCATATGCCAGCTAAATGCATTGATTATTTGCTAAATCTTGCAAATAGATACACATGTATTAGTTTCAAATTGAAGATAAATATTGTCTACGTTAGACGCCATCTTGAAAACACTATCTTCGCAACCAATTCGTTACAAAATCGTTACAAAGAGCACGAAGAAAACGGGAATATGTGACGTTGCAACACTATGTCTGAGCAACTCAGCCCAGAGTAAGAGGTCTTTATTTGTAGTAAATACCGGGCACGAATTTCATGTGGCTTCACGAGGTGTTTCATGGAGCTCGTGTCCAGGCGTGCGTTCAGTATGACACGGTCAGCTATGAAACTCTCTCAGTGTCATAAACCACGATATTGACGTATACCCATGTGCAGCATAAGGTGCAAATGAACAGCATGCTATATGGTCCTAAGACAACTCCATAGCTGACTGTAAGCGACCGGTTGCATACGGTTTGTCACACTGAACGCACGCCAGGTTCGGCAAATGTACAAGGTAATATAGAACACATCGCATGTCTCGGCAGAAGACAACATGAGCCGACTAAGATTCTCATGAAAATTGGTATTTATTTCGATTGTATTATTTTAAAGTAATTCAGGATTTCCAAATGAGCATAACATTGATGTAGACTAGATATATCTGTGTATACGTAGTTTTTAACTCATTAACTGATTATTAATAAGATTTTTTTTTTCAATCCAGTTTTAGTTTGATATTTATTTTTTAAATTCTATACTCGAATTAGTCGAATATGTTATTAAATGACTTTTCTCCTTGTGGGGCTCTCACATTCTAGATGCATGGCACTAACGTACACAGGCGTGTTCATACGCTGACATACGCAGATATACACCAGGGAAGGGTAAGGCATACATGTAATTCGTTCACGTTTCAATCACGCTGTTTTACGTTGGTGATGCCGAATTTTTTTTTTTTAACATGTTCATTTTTTTTCAGCGTATGCGAGCGTATGAATTATACGTTGGAATACGCTCGTCATACACTAGACTTAAACAGAAGCTAAAGGTACATTACTCATAGGTCAATTACTTTTGGAAATTAAGGAACATAGTGTAGTGAAATATGAGCAATCCCGCAGGGAGTTATCAGGGCAGCATCCCAAGAACACGATATTGAACGCCATTGGTATAAGCTGCCACATTCTGAACTCTAGAACTATAGAGCATCCAGAAATATCAGATGTTCGATCCTGCAGGTCGAAGTTTGGCCTTTGTCAGGCATCATTTTATGGTAAGTATAGCCTACGAAAAATATGAAAGGACAAAACTCGAGTGTTACTTTTGTGCCACCGTATCATACATTATATATCTTAACCAAAATTTATTATTTTATATTTAATTTAAAAATACGAAGCTTTACAATTTGTGTTCACTTACATTCATATGTCTAACACAGCAGACTACAACTCCGAAATAAGCTATCACTTAACATAATTCTTTGATCGTTTTATTATTATTATTATTAAAGTAAGTTTTCCTACAGTCTTATCGTAAACAGGAATTTCTGTACACGTTACAAAGTCTGCCTGGCTGTCTGGAACAAAAATATGCTTGCTTACGTACGTAGATAGACCTGCCCACGACATTTCCTTAAAGTATATAAACGCCTTTCAAACAAGAGTAGGTGTGTATGTGTAATAATCTAAATAAATATTGTACTGAAATAGAAAAAGATTACGTCACAAACTGTTTTTTTTTATTATATGGAAATGTGAATACAGTTTGCAGCCTTTAACAGCTATGAGCAATTTTCTCTCCCATATTTTGGAAGACGCAAATATCAATTTTGCCTCATCTGTGGCTAAACCGTTGACATTTCCTTTTAAACGGGTTTTCTTTAAAGGTTGGACCATATATATGAAGTGAAAGACTGACATGTTCACGTACCATTCTAATATACATGTATCTACATTTGCGCGATAAACAAACAACGAGCCATAAATACTTCGAAAAGAAACACGTGGCTTATTTGACCAAAAAGTTAAATATTTCATTTTACAAAATATTTTGAGAATTTTCTTTTCAGTTTTCAGAATTAAGTCACTATTATGAAAATGAATACAAATAAACTGGTGGTTGTTACCAGATAAATTTGATTTTAGACAAATTAGGAACAGCAGTATTTTTAAACGAAGTTATGTTTCTTTGTTCTTGAGATATTTGCAGTTGACAATATGGTCTTTATAGCAGAGTATTTGATTTTTTTTATAAATAAACCTTAGTACATTTAACAATATTAAATAAGTTGCTAATATAAGACAATGCTCTTACATTTTGTTTGTTTGTTGGGTTTAAAGTCCCGCCGACAGTATTTCAGTCATTTGGAGACGATGTCTACTTCAAACAGATATGGTGCTGCCACACTGCAGTATCACGCCGTAGACATGATCCTAACCCGTCCTTGAACTACTCTTATATGCTTAGCGCCAAGCAGTGGGGGTATACCAGTACCCTTATTTACGACTTTGGTATTTGGCTACCGGCAATTTTACCCACAAACCCCCGCTCCCGAGGATCAATGTAGGGATTTTATATCCCTGATCAAAGTAACAAATCTCAAAATTTTCCTTTCCCGAGGAGGCTCAACTAGCAGTTTTTATCGGTAACTTAGTCTGCGTTCAAAATGGCATTGCTTTGGGGGAAAATCTCAAGTGGTCAAAACCGGTTAACATCGAGACTGTAAATAATAGGCAATTAATATTTTTTCGAAAACTGCTTCTGGTGTCTGAGTGATTTGAGCGGTGGAGATTTCGATATCCGGCCGCGACGAATTATTGTTGTAAAATGTATTGCAAAACTCTCAGTATTTTAATGTAACATCGACACTGAGATTGGGAATTTGTCTACGTCCATCGCATTATATCTCAAGCTGTCTCACGTCTTGGTTATGTTTCCCCAAATGATAGGAAGATTTAAGTTTGGCGTTCAGATGCTAAACTTTTTACGTGAACTGACCTTTGAGTGTTATATATGATAACATATATATGTTTATGTCATTTGATTTGTCGTACTTGATAATAAGGGGCCGCCGTGGCCGAGCGGTTACAGTCGTGGACTACAAATCTCTCAGCCCCTCACCGCTGTGGGTTCGAATCCCGGTAGGGACTTCGGATTTTTCATGTGAGGAAGCCTTCCAGCTAGCTTGCGGTAGGTCGGTGGTTCTACCCGGGTCACTCTGTGTACTCGGGGTCTTCCTCCACCTGCAATTAGCTGGACGTCGCTATATGATTGAAATACTATCGCAGCGACGATAAACCCCAATACAACAACAACTTGATAATAAATGATATATGATGTTTCATTTAAATAACATATCTATTGTCACCTGCTAGACTATAAAACCTGCGTTTATCAGGATTACAGGCACAGGAGCCACTCCCACCCCTTGCAAAGATATAAAAAATATGGTAGAAAGGTCGGCAAAACATTTTTTTTTTCACAATGATCGTTTTCTCCTTATATTTAGCCCCACCAACTGCATTGACAGCTTATATATTTTCGGTCCGCGCGTCCGTCCCTTCGATCGTTCGTTTGTCCGTCTGTCCTTTACACATCAGGCTTACCTTTACGGTTAAGGTTAATTTGCTAAGAAGATAATTTCACATTCTTTTTTTCGTTTTGAACATGTGTTCACATGTACATAATGACATAAAATATTAATTTGTATTGAATTTGTGGCTGTGACATATATTTTACGGTTGGATGAACATGGTCATTTTTACCTTTGCGTTTAGCTTTTCTTTTTTTCGGCGTAGCTGCAAAAAAATGATTTTGACTTACTTCTTCAACTAATCAAAAGTTGGTATGCAAATGTAGTCAGAGTAAATGCAATGCTACCATTGGCTTGTATGATTTATTTTAGGATATTTAGGATATTCCAATTTAAAAAGGGACTTCCAGGTTTCATGTATCTTTCTACTTCATATAACACTTCCATATTAATTAAGGAATGCTGCTTTGGCAATATGATTAAAAACAACTAAATAAAAAGCAAGCGTATGTTTATATATAGACCACAATTTCCCCTTATTTGTTAAAGTGGACTCGGCCTTCAGGGAAGGAAGTTGTGCACTTTATTGTGCGGATCTTAAAACAATAATCGAATTTACACGATTTATGACGGTTGTGCTTGGTTACATATAAATTATCTTAGCTTTAAAAAATCAGCAAGTGCATAATATTTAATGGAAGTTGGTAGATTAGCTTTTTTTAGTTTGTAATTAGAATTAAATCCGATTTGTAATATGGTCTTCACAATATATCCCATAATCTTGGTACATGTACTTATAAAGATTTTTCCAACTTTACAATAGTTTTAATCTGTTTTTATTACATGTTACAATTGACAATTATTTAGCTACGCCGAACATCTTTTTAAAGATATGTCTTGTTTTATTTTAAGATGACATCACAGCGTCATGAAACTTGGTACACATGTACAGCATTAAATGCACTGTTTCATATCTATGCAATGTTATGACCGTGCCCCATAATTCATGGCTGAATTAACATAAAGAAAGTGGTTATTCTGCCTCAGGTTTATATTTGCGTTTCATAGTTTCAATTTTTCTTCTATGATGATGACTTAATGTGAAATATAAAATTGTAATGCCTCAAGTTTACCTTTGTTGCTTTTTTCTATGAAGATGACTCCACATCGTCATGAATACATAGAATTTGAAAAATGGTTCTGACCAACTGATGTATGGTGGAACATCAGTGTCGTATAGACGCATTTCCATGACTTTTGGATGGTGTGACTAAAAACAACGTTTCACAAGCATGAGAAACCGAATGCTAAAAAAAGTTTTTGGGTTGCTATGAGTAAAATATTAAAATATGTTCCTGTTAACTACATTTTCATTTCATTTTCAGCTATCGTTTCATGTAATGACTTTTTTTAATCGCTTTTGAGGCTTTGCATCAATGACTTTATTGTTATTCTCCAATTCTTCCTATCTTGTAAGAATCTCTACCCTTTTTAACGGAGACTAAAACCATGACTTTCTTTGGAACGCCTCAACTGTATCTAAACTGACCATTTTTGTTATGTTATGTACAAACTTTATTATGTTATGTAACCTCTTCTTATGTCATGTGCTTTCATATTTATGTCATTTTCGTTCTTTATTATTATTTATTAATTTTTTATTTTTTTTATTTTTACATTATAGTATGTTTTGTACATTTTTTATTAAATTGTGTACATTCTTCAGTATGTTATGTACATTATTTATTAAGTTGTGTACATTCTTCAGTAGGTTATGTACATTTGTTTTATTAAGTTGTGTACATTCTTCTGTATTTATGTACATTTTTATTAAGTTGTGAACATTCTTAGTATGTAATGTACATTTTTATTAAGTTGTGAACATTCTTCAGTATGTTATGTACATTATTTATTAAGTTGTGTACATTCAAAATAAAATATGCATAACAATATTAAGAATGTATATTTTATACTAAATAACTTGCACAATATAATGAAGATGGGAAACAACATAACAGAAAATGTATAGCATGTAATAAAGAATGAACATAACATAATAAAGAAAGTACATGGTATAATAAAAAGTGTACATAACATAATAAAGATGGTCATTATAAAACAGTTGATGTGTTTCATAACTTTCACTCCCACGTGCTGGTTTTGGTTGCTAATAACACCTGAAAACTAAAACGTTCTGAAAACAAGAGAAGGACATGAAAAAGGTTCGCTATAAATATCCCTTCCTATTTATTAACATAAGTTCACATATGTAAATTACAGCCAAGGGCAAGGCGTATACCTATACACTAGAAGGTCATTAAAAACTTCATGAAAATAGGATACTAGGTATAACAAAATGTTGAAATGAGAAATGGAAAAAAAACAGAGACAGCGGCTTAAGTTTGTGTCCAAATACGGCAACAAATAATGAAAATGCCAACGGCAATGCTACTTAACATTTATATTAAAATAGTGGGTCTGTTTATTTATTGAGTTTAAGTCCCACCGGCAGTATTTCAGTCATGTGAAGACTACATGATACAGATAAAGTGCTGCAACCATGCACCATCACGCAGTAGACCACACCAAGTCAAATTGTCCTGACACCTGGCAAACCAGTTCTTGGACGATATGCCGAGCGCCAAGCAAGGGAGCTATACCAGTACCATTTTTTACATTTTTTATGTCGCGGCCAGGTATCGAACCCCGAAAAACGTACATTTCCTAGTAAACACGATATAATTTCCGTGATTATTTTGTACTTTGTAATATCTCTAATTGGACTGTGCCTAAATTATTTAATTAACTATAATAATGAGGAACCGCTGGAGATTGCACCTAAGGCTGATAAAATTTTGATCAATTAGTTTTTCTTCCTTATTATTTCCTCGTGGGATTCCACATAAAATTAATAATAACACAATCGTATTTGTCTAACACAGTGAAATGATGATAGTGATGGATATCTCTATAGCAACCCGAGATTTTACACATTTCATATTTACTTTGACATTGTATTCGTTATCTTATTTAGAGGTTTATTGGCATTGTCTTCGAAATTCAAAATTCGAATCATTTTATAACTTCCAGTTTCACTTTTCAAATAAGAACGTTGAGCTATTGTCATGACCTTCTCATCTGCATCGGCGAAAAAAGAGCAAGTAAACCTACAAATAATTTTGACACAGTTATGCCCCTTTTTATACTGTTATAGCTCCCTTGCTTGACGCTCAGCATATAAGGGTAGTTTCAGGACCGGTAGGCCCAGTGTCAGGATAATGTGACTAGGTGTGGTATCATGCCACATGTCTACGGCGTGATACTGCAGTGTAAAGAGTAATGATGTATGCTTCTAATAACAACCATGCTAATGCCATGCGTGTTCCACTATTGAAAACATACCTTATTTGAATTATTTATTGCTCATTTATTTTCAAAAATGACTTCTATAGATGCTCCAAAATTCATAACGTTGCTGCTGTAATGAATTAGTAATGATTTCGCCCAGGGGGTATATTTGAGACGGATTCTATAGAGGTAAAATTAACTTTTCTTGAACCAAAAACAGACTGAGATCTATACAAGATTGTTTGTATCTTAACACGTTTTGGCTGGCAAGAACAGTGCTTGGTTCTTATTGTTTTGTTAAGAAAATACTAGTAAATGTACTTTAAATCCTTGCTTATTTTGGTCATTCAAAATTCATGCATTTGCACTGGTGTCATTTCCTCCAGACAATTAAAATGTCATAGAAGTAAAGCTAAGCATCGCTAGTCTGTAAAATATTTAATATTTATCAGTATAAAACATTTTCATAAATGTCACTTAGTTCACACGGATTAACCACATACATTTTCGTCGTGGATTTTAATAAGGGACAAAGCACACACAAAAAAGATATAGTGTCTGAATACACTTAGATGGCTGGTTACTAATAGTTATCTAAATATTTTACTTTAAAGAGGAGAGAGTGTCTGACATTTACCCTAGTTCGTCAGTTGTAGTATGAGGGTAAAGTGGCATAAGATAGCTTTTTAGATAATCAAAAACTTTTTTGTTTAGATTTGCTAAGCTTACAACCTCTATTTAAAACACCAGAAAATCAGATAAGACGCATTTGCATTTTTTATTTATACTAGGGTATGTGGACCGACATTCTTTATTACTTTAGTGCGGCAGCTCATTGCGATTTTTTGACGGAGGTATCCTGTGACAGTATTAATCCTTAGACATACATAGTTCACAAAATTAATGAAATACTGTCGACAAATATAGCCTTATACATCAAGTTATTTTACATGTATTGCAACATACACTTACATTTTAGTTAATAATCGATATTGCAAATTATTATCAAACGATCAATTAAAAAAAAGCGAAAACAACACTATCTCTGAACATTGTAGAAGGAGTGTAATGGTGGTGGAACTGGAGTGTTACTCCAATGCTTGACAATCATGCTCCAAAGCTACGTTCTTTGATCGAACAAAATAATAAAATGACAATAACGCGAATTTAATCCTATGGTCGTTAAACTGTTATTGTGTTCTGCTTTTGGTTCTTGACAATTACGGTCCTCTAGTTTAAACTTCTACTTTCATAATTTAATGCGGATCACCATTTGCCATGTGTTTCTTTGGGAATAATAAATAAGTAGAATTATATTCGTACGACTTAGATCAAATTTGTTCGTACGAAGTTTAATGAAACGGACCCCAGCTGGTGACATGTGTCAAATATTCAGCGATGATGTATATTGCCATCAGTAATTTATTGAAAAAAAAATCAGATGAATTATTTATAAAAGTAAAGATTTTACACAATGTTTGATGAAACTACAAACGTCCTACCAATACCAGCACAATAGCTCAGTGGTAGAGTGTCCGTCTTGCGATCAAGAGGTCTTGGATCGAAATCCCAGCCGGGTTACTTTCTGTCGGAGTCTGCTTAAACCAAAGACGGATACATTAGATTCATTGCATACCAGATGCACCTTTGCCTGGTATTCGACAAAATGGAGTAGCTATGGGAACTAGGAGACTCAGTACCGGTAAAACCCAGGAACCTGTCTCCTTTGTATCGGTACTATACATTGGGCACATAAAGAACAAAGGAGTGTATTCGTAATATGAACTTGGGTATCGCACCCAGACTCCCTTGTATTCAACAACTGTTGTTTTTTTTGGTGTTTTTTTTTTGGGGGGGGGGGGGGGCATGCTGTAAAGAACCCCACTGGTAAATAAGTGCTTGCAATTACATGAGCTATTCTTATATAGGCGTGCGCCGATTCCTAGGAGTGACTCGCTTTGTTCAAGGATAGATAGATCTTTTATTTATGCTTGTAGTTAAATAAAACACAAAGTAAGGCTGTTTTTAATTGATGACTATCAGTTCAAAGTATTTAAATGGAAGCAATGGATTTGTTTTTCTTTCACGTGCAAATTGTTTAGAATCTGATCTACAATATTGAATTAGAAAACGTAAGAGACAAGGATTGGACAACTTCTAGGAGCTGCCTTATTTTGGTCTCCTCTGTTTACAAAGGTTTATAAACACATTTATATGGGATTAAGGGATAATGATGGGTAAATATGCCAATTATGTGGAATGGGAGAGTTACTAAATTTTGTATTTGTAATCTAAAGGAGATATGTGTAAATGCAAAACGTTTGGCCATATATAAATAATATTATTGTATTTAAGCATCGTAAAGTTTTCCGTCTTCGACCAGAATAACTTTCTTGTGAGAAAAAGTGTTTTGCAGAATACAGTTACATTTTAAACTAAAATTATCAATAAGTGCAACATGTTTTCAAACTTATTTACAGGCGGCTGGAAAAGAAATCAAAGAGCTGAGAGAATACGCTTTTTAATGTGATGATGTTGCATCATTTTTGTTTATTTATCAAAATAAATTTATTAAACGTGGATCAATTTTCAAGCGATGCCAATAATCACAAAGTTATAAACAAACAAAACAACAAACCGCCATTATTTCATTTATGTATGTATTTTTTTTCATCTCATTTTATATATACATGTGCTTAATAAGGGTAAATTGATAATATCGCAAAATATCAAAAGACAATCAAATATAAATACATATACATTCCTCGAGCTGGAATCAAACCAACAGCCTTCTCATGCAACGCGCTGGTGTCAATTAACTTGGGTATAATACCCACTGAGAACATTTAATACAGTCTATATGCAGAAAGAGAGAAAAAGAAGAGCCTTAATCCAAGTATATAAATGTTGTCTGTATGTAAATTGGATGCTGTAATTATCTTGTCTGGATATACAGCCTTAATCCCGTATCCATGGTGACCGGCTATGACTTCTTCAGATTTACGTTAATGTAGGGTGTCTTGAACTTTACAGTGTGTATCATTCAATGACACCTAACTATGCGACTAGCTTGCCCACTCACTTGAGGATCAGAGAAAGTGCAAGTAACTGAAACAATGAACATCGCTTAAAATACTTTGATTATTAAATTATACGTTATAGTCAGGTGCGCCAAGGTAGAATTTGATACCAACAAAACAAATATACTGTAATTTCTTTGTCTGCAAAAGACGAGAAAAATTGCTTATCTTGTCCTCCGATGTTAAAGTTATGTTGTGTTAGGTATTATGGCTGATCTACCAAATTCTGACATCTCAAGATAAATAAATTTTGTTACACTGAAATTTACTACACTAAATCTATATTTCACGTATCCCGATTAAAGAGTCATAATTTGTGAGCTCATCCTAACAACTAGTCTATATATTATTTGTTTAACCGTCTCCGGTGGCCGAGTGGTTAGAGCGTCCCCCTCGGGTACTGGTGGTCTTGGGTTCGATCCCCGGCCGCGACATACCAAAGTCGTAAAAAATGGTACTGTAATAGCATTCCTTGCTTTGCGCTCACCGTTTAAAGATAGTTGCAAGACTGGTTGGCCTGGTGTCAGGATAATGTGACTGTGGGTGGTGTAATTAAGTTCAATCTATATATAATTATATACTGTACTAGAATACCTCATCATATAAAATGTAATATACTAAACATCAAACAAGATCACATGACATGAAAACGTACACGTAATTGCCACATCAAATATATATATTAGATGCAATTTACTTTTACTTAATAAATACAGTAAAAAGAGCAATAATTATCGACTATACATAAGAAGGAAGTCGAAAGCTATACAGCATGGATAAACGACAAAGACAATACTCTGTAACTTAATTTGGCATATTAAGATTATGTTCTACTCTGTGTTAACAACAGACATGTATTCATTAGTCGCATTAGCTCTAATTTATACCTTTGAAACGACGAAGCGCGCTAGGCAACATGAAGTATAGGCAGCCGTGGGTATCTAACTGTCTTAAAAATGGAAACAAAGATTATCTAAACATGTTTAAACGTTGGTAGTTTTTGATAATTTCACGATGTGACAGAAAAACATATGATTTTATTTCACGGAATCACCATTCCTCATACAATTATACAGTGATGGTACACGTATTATATAAGTACTGTTTTATAAAAAGTCACGATTTTAAAGACACGTGTTAATATATTTGCCTGAAATAGCGTTTAATGACAAAACATAGCTCCATCTCGATGTTTCTTAATCATCACTTCATATATTTATTTTTCATTTGATTCATTTGAAAGTACAAGTTTGTAGTTTTTTTATGGAAAATCGCTAGAATTCTGCCTCTGACCAATACAGATATACGTGTTTAAAATAAAATGGAGAATACAAATGTATTTATAGGGTATATTTATATCATGTACAAAATATATTAATTACAGGTTATGAACAAATACACAAGGGTACATTATAACTGAACAGTCCCATGATATATTTACGAATACAGTTTCCATCATATATAAATAAAGAAATATCAACTATCATTTTTATACTATGAGGAAACAATTTTTCTCATTCAGCCATGCTAAATTTATAAAAAAGATTTTTTTTCTTATTTCCTTCACAATCTAGAACGGACATTTAATTTATTTCTCTTGATGGATGTCATTGTTTTATTTATTTCTTCATTGATGATAGGATCATATAATTCCTCTCGATATGTATGATCAATAATGTTTATAGTGTGTGAGGTCATCAAAATAACTGATCAATATTAGAATTATTTGAGAAAAAAAAACATGTGTTACAATGTCATCTCAGCTTATATCACACAATGGAGATTTATTTCTATTATTTATATATTAATTTGATACATACTTTCTAGATTTTTTCCTGATGTGTCAATTTTGCCTTGCAGTTGATTTTTGGAATTTGACTGCTACTAATAAAAAAAAAAAAAAAAAAAAAAAACTCCATCAGCTTCAGAATATGTCGTAAATAAAATATACCTAGACTTTAAAAGTACTCTGTATCTTCCACACCTCGGGGATGTAGGCTTAGATAGATTTATGACGTCCTAGTTTAATGGCTTTGCCGTAACACTAACAGAAATGTTACAAATCAGTTTTAGGAAGACGCCCTTCACATTCTTATTTATATTGATTTTAGAAGTAGTCGTAGAAATTTTATTTATTTCTACAATATGTAAACGTGTTCTTGTTCTTACTTGTTCACTCACTCTCTCTCTCTTACTTGTTCACTCACTCTCTCTCTCTCTCTCTCTCTCTCCTCATATATCTTTTCAAAATCTCAAAATCTGATCCACTGAAGTTAAAATGTATTGAAAATACATATATCATGCTTGAAATGATTTACTATCATGCCCTCATTTTAAAATCATTGGCGTTAGGGGTCCTGAGATTGTGATAAATAGAATGTCGTAAAAACAGGGGTCAAGTCAAGGAATTGTTGACTTTTGTCCCAAATGCTGCCTCACGAATACAATTCTATCACTCCCATATACACCCTTAGAGGGATGATTTTAAAAGCAGCACCCCCCCCCCCCCCCCCATGCGCTGCCTCGTGATGTAGTGGGGATAAACTACCGTTGTTATGTACAGCGACCTTTCCACATGGCGATTTGTGTAGATTCTATTTCTGGTAAGAATGCGATAATTTCAGTGTTAGTCCTCGTATATTATCAAAAGGAACATATTCGTTCTTATATACGGTAGTTTACTGAATCTAAATTTTACATATTCCGGTTGTATTCCGATTGTGTAAACAGCATTTTGATAAGCCGCAATAAATTTGATCCATGTCTTCCAAACTACGTATCCCTTGACTGACCGATCAAGTGAAACGTAAAAGGTTGTAGTGGGTATCTGACGATGGTTTCATTTTATAGAAAATTTATGTCATTCAAACCTTTCAATATTTGTATGCCTTAAAATGTAAAAATGGGCGTTGCGTATAAAAGTTTCAGTCGTGTTTTTTTCTGCAACACACGGTTACATAATAATGGTATTATATAAATTTTGTTTCATCAAAGCATCATTTATTTAGAAAAAAACATGTGTAGATGTAAGGCTGAAATAGCATTTTATTGCATGATGTACCTCGACCTTAACTGATGTATTGTAATCATCATATACAACTTTATTTGTAACACTCATTGTATAAATTCCAGGTTAAATATAAAAAAGACAAATAAATAATGACGTACATCACATATTCCGTTATTTTTCACAGTTTTGTAAGATTCAAGTAAAACAACAAAATTCCAAAACAAATACATATATCAAGTAGGAGTTACACATATAAAAATCATTACAATGTTTAAAACAAAATATACAATGCATAAATCAAATACATTATATCGGAAGAGTTGTGTTATTTTTATACCATCAGAAGACAATTAATTTACACATTTTGATATCGTCGACCATGTTTAATTCATAA
>CM037781.1:15897151-15921896 GCA_021229015.1 Solen grandis
CAACCCACAATAATTCCCACCATCGCAATTTAAATTCCATTCCAATCTCCCCCCAACTTTCATCCAACCCTAAATTTAATTTAATTTTTTCCTTCTACCTTCCTTGTTTACATTTCAAACTAAAAATAAAATAAAAAAACAAATTTAAATACAAATAATTTTTTTCCAAAAATTTTTTTCTAAATAAAAACCTATTAAACAAAATGGAACCCCTTTAAACTTTTTGAAATAATTATTTTTCAATTGCCAATTTAAAACACTTTCAAATGTTCAAATAGAATAGCAAATTTCAAAGGGATTTGCGAATCTGGAAAATTTCTACGCGTTTTTTATATTTTGTTTATTTGCCAATCTTTTTAAATTTGGGTCTTTGGTGAAAAAACCTTGGGGGCCCCGTAAAGTCAACGAGCTTTAGCCTAACAGCCGGGTACTGAACTTATCCCTTTGGGCCAGATTTTTTTAGGGTAAATTTTCCTAAACTGAATAAAGCGTGGAGAAAAACACACACACACACACAACTTTAGTTTTGTAACCTTTTTGGGCAAAATAAACCACGACAAATGAAAACTGTCAAAAAAAAATTATAAAAAATGATTAGAAATTATTTCCTACAATCACAGCCCGAAACTGACTGCTGCAACTGCCCCACGGACGGGACTGGCCCCCCTGATCCTAAGCATCCAATATAAAATATATCTTTTTTGTAATCCAAAACAGCCCCTTAAAAACCCAAAATAAAAATTTCCTTTCCCTATAAGTCCAAAAAATCCTTTTATATTCAAAATAAATGACTTTAATATATATGGGTTTCGGGGGCGAAAAGAATAATTTGGGAAGTTACCCCATGAAAAATTTTCCGGGGAATTAAAAGGATTGAAAGGGTTATTTTTTTTCCGTCTGTTGTATGGGGGCCCACTTTTCTCCAAACCATTTATCCCCCCTTAACTAGGGTCAAAATTTTTTTTCTGAAAAATTGTCACAAAATCATTAGTATCGGCAAGTAAAAATTTTTCGTGTTATCCTCTTAGGTATCTTAACAAAAAAATGCCTGTTAGTGCCCACTACTCCCCACCATATTTTCACTCGCCTTTTTTCAAGTTAGTCAATCAAATTATTTTGGGTAATGCAATTTTTTACATATTTAAACTTGAAAAAAAACTTTAACCAATTTTTAAAAAAGTGAATATTGTTTTGGGAGTAAATGGGGACTAAACAACCCGTTTTTGGGCCCCTTTTAAAATACCTAAGGGGAAAAACTTGAAAAAATTTTACTTTCCGGTTTAAAAACTGGGAAAATGGCTTTTTTCTTTTTTTTCAAAAAATTTTCGACATACCAAATGGATAAGTGGCTGGCGAAAATATTCCCCCATACTTCCCGGGCCCCCGAAAGGCTGCTTAAATTCCACAACCTTGGGAAAACACTTATTCCTTCCGATTTCACCAAAAATCCAATCAAAAATATTTGGGGACTTGTTTGGGCAAATTTAAACGTTTATCCTTATGGTTTTAAAAATTTCCCTTGCATTTTTTGGGCCCTAACTGGGTTTACCCAAAGATCAGGTTTAAAATCTTCTCCTAAATATTTAATTTAAAAATATATACTTCCCTTTTGAGACTCACGATTTCCAAATACCGAGTCCCCCCCAAAATATAAACCCCAAAACTCAAGGGGCAGCATTTTTTAAATGAATTTAAATTTTTCCCTTTTTTTAACGGAAAAAATCATTACAAAATACTTACTATCCCATTCCAAGGGGGACAACCCTTATTAAAAGTACAATTTCTCTCCTCATTCCATAAGGGGGCACATTATTAAAAGTACATGTAATTTTCCCCTTTTAATTTCCCCTAAAGGGGGGCCTTATAAAGAGCAATCTCCTGGTCTAAAAACGGGGCGCATTTTAAAAAGTTTCTCTTTCCCGCTCACAATTTTCCATCAAATCTTCACCAATTTTTTGTCCCAGCTCAAGCGTACTGCATTTTTAAAAAAAAATCTTTTGACCCCCCAGTTGCTTTACCCCCGGGAATCCTCATCCGGGGCGGACAAAATCAAAAAAAAATTTCTCTTCCCCTCCCCCCCGGCTCTGCCACCGGCTTTATTCGATTAAAAACCTAATTTTCGGGGCAACACTTTTTTAAAAGTTTAACAAAAGCAAAAGCTACTCATTTTTCCCGGGAAAAATAAACCCAAAAACTTAAAGGGAAGGGGGTGTGGGGTTTAAACCCCTACATAAAAAGAACTAACTTTAAAAAACCCGCGGGCCCTTTCATTGGGCAAATGACCTTTCTGTCGCCCACTGTCTCTGCCAAATTTTCCCAATTAAAAGGGTAAAACAATTAAACTTGGTACAAAATTTTGCCCAACCAAATATCCCCCCGGGCGATTAAGAAAACAAAGCGTATTGACGAATGTCGGGTTTTTTTACGATGGCTTCACCCCAGGTATTTCCTCTTTCCCCGGAGCGGGCATTTATTATAAAAAAGAGCTGTCTGTTTCGCTCGACTATAAAAAATCTTTCGGTTTTAAAAAAAATATTGCAGTAAAATAAAAAAAGAAACACGGGATTTTAAAAGGGGAAAAAAGGGATATAAACAAGTATTCCAATTTTTTTAAGGGAATATCTCAAAGGGTTTTAGTGAAAAAAAATTTTGAAAAAAACTAAACTGAATTTTAAAATCATAAAAAGGGGGGACTATTTAGTCCCAAAATTCCTGAAAAATTATGTACTCTTCCCTACATTGAAAAAAAAAGTCATAAACAACATTTAAAAATTTTTTAAAAAACACCTTCAAAATTTTTTAGTGGAAAACTCCCTGGTACGAAAAAAAATTTAAACAAGATTTTAAGTTGAAAAAGGGGTTTAATTTTGGGCAAAATCCCTGACAGAGTTTTCCCCCCCCTTTTCCTACAGGTTAAGGGGAGGGTTTTATACAATTGCCAATTTTTAAAACAAAACCTTAAGGGGTTCATAAATTTAAAAGGGGGGGTACAAAAAATTTTCCCGTTTCGGCCGTAATTTCTCGGGGGAGTAATAGCCTCCTTATTCTTTGAATATCGACAAAAAAATCTTTAAACCCTCCTTTAAATTTTGGACCATCGTGCTTCATCTGAGCTATATTCCATGGGAAAGGGGGACAGGTCTAAAAAGTACTTCCGACCTCATGTTTTTTCACCCCCGTGCTTCATCGGAGGTTTATCCTAATTTGGGGGCGGACGTTATATAAATTACTTTTTCGTCCAAATTTTTTTCCGAAAAAGTGCTTATCCGAGGCTTCTATTCTCAGAGGGGAAAAAATTAAAAAAATTCCTCTTCATCCAAGGGTTTTTCCCCCCCCAAAGTGTTTCTTTGGGGTATGTCCATTTCTCGGGGGGACGTTTTATAAAAGTATTTTCCCCTTCCCTCGGGACTTTCCCCCCTATAGCCCCCCTCTCTAAGCAGATAGATTATAAAATTACTTTCTAACCTAAATTTTTTAAACAACCGGTTTTACGAAATATTCCCATTCTAGGAGCGGCAAATCTTTAAAGTATTCCCTGTGCCCACGATTTCCGACCACCTGCTTCATCCAATTATTTTAACCGGAGGGGACAATTTATAAAAAGCACCTTGTGTGCCTCATTTTTTTCCGATTTTTTAACCATCCCATTATCTCGTAGTTGACAGCATCATAAAAATATTTTCCGAAAGCGCTATTCGGGTATATTTAGTTCTTTGGGGCAACATCATAAAATTCCCTCTGTGCCTCAATTTAAAAAACCACCATGCTTCATTGGGGAAGTATGTCTCATTTGGGAAAGGGGACATCATTATAAAAAAAACTCCCCTTGCCCACGTTTTCCTCCCACCGTGCCCCTCTTGGGTTTATAAATCTCGGAACGGATAGCTTTTTAAAAAAATATTTCCTTTCGAGACCCTTTTTTCCAAGTGAGCCTCGAAGGGGACTTTTTTAAAAAGTACATTACTTTTATTTCATGGGGACAGCTTATAAAAAAGTCTCCCCAGGCTAACGATTTTCATCCTGTCAACCCTTTAACTCGAAATTTTAATGTACTTAATTAAAAATTTTCAATCTTTTTTAAGTTTTTGGGCTTTTAATGTTTTTTCTTTTTGCTAAAACCCGTTCTATGTCAAAACAAACCAGGGGTTCCCGGCTCGACTCCGTTTTTAATTTTGGGTGACTTTAAGAACACCATAAGGAAAGAAAAAACTTAATGATAGATCATTTTTTAAAACTTCAATGATATATTCATACCCTTGAGACAAGCAAACGGAAAGCCGTTTCGTTTGAAATTTCAACGGTTCATGGTAACGTTAGACTCAGGATGAGGACGATATCATTGACTGCCATTTTTATAGTGAAGACAAATCAAGTTTATTTTGAAGTGACATTGACATTGCATTTTGCAACAAATGTAGCAGACTTGAAGTATTACATACAAACTCATTGTTTATTGCATATTCAATCGTTCAATTAACTATTCAATAAACAGTAAACATTCTTGACAATAAAACAAACGAACTGAATATAGTCACCTGATAAGACATGAAAACCACACACACACACTTTAAATAATGTATTAGTCAACAAAAATATACAGGAAATCGAATGGGAAAAAGGAAAATATATTAAATAGCATGATCAGTGAACTGGCAGATATATCCTTCCATACCAAAGGCCTGTTTAATATCTCTTTGTTCCATACCAATGTGGCTGTAACATCTTTTTTGTCTTTAAAATATTTCACATCTTAGAAACTTACATAGTTGTACTATAGTATCACGTACAAGCATAATACACTGTAGAATAGTTCTAGGGCTGGCTTCCTTGGTGTTAGGAAAACCTGACAGGATACACTATTGAGGATCATGTCTATTACAGTAAAGCAGCATCATTTCGGTTGAACGTTAAAACAAATCAGCACACAGCACAATTCGTGTACTATTCCTTATTTATTTAGACCGTTATCGCTGCCGTTTCTGTGCGTGCAAAAGCGTACGCGTATAACGTTATGTCTGTTACGCCCCAAACCAGTCAGTCTCTTTCTGTCTGTTTCCCTCCAGGCTTGTAAGTTGACTTTGAAGAGTAACATCACGAGGTAGTCACGTCATGCCTGGTCACTAATCACGGTAACCTCTTACGTATACACTGCTTCCGGTGCTGTTAACCGGAAGTGCTCTGACATTCGGAATAAAATGTGCCGATTATATATGCGCCGTGATGATCGCTGACAAACCACTCTGTCAATACTGCAACAATGTGTTCAGGGTACCCCTGTAAAGAAGAGCATGTCACTGGGTTATAGGCGAATGTGGAAAGTCAATAGTTTGACCTAATCTGGGATTGGGGTGTGGGTATGTCCATTAGGATATATTTTTAGAGTGATAAACCTTTTGTTGTCTGGGACCGAAAAAAAAAAAATGTAAAGATGTCCCAAATTCCTGTATCGGAGGGGGTATGGGAAGCATTGCATTCCTTGTGTTTATTTATATATATAGAGAGAGGGTCGATTTTCTTTTAAACAAAGGTCTTTTTTTTTTGGACTGAATACTAAGGTCCTTGATTAGGTTAAATCAAAGTGACCATTTCGTTGTCTATAGACCATTTCAGTCCGAAATGAGACTTAACCTACTAAATCTACGAGCACTCCTGGAACATCTAATTACATGCTGGTGTATAATTCACTCATTGCTAATTGGAAAATAAAACACATTTGAGATTTTTCCTTAGTCACTGATTGGTTCAATTCAAGTCAGCGAATTATATCGGTTATTGCGATCCTCTGGTGACATGGTCTATATCTCGCCGGTTTGACGTTTGATTTCATAGAGATAATGAAAAATATCGGGTATCAACAGTCACTTGAATGTGGATTCGTTGTGGTCGATTTTATGCGACCATGTCTTTATCTCAGGCGACAGTCTACTTGACCTGCTTTAAGTTTTATATTTCTTTGTAGCGAAGAAATTATCAATATGTCTAAAAAGCTGCTTTATATACGTTGGAAAATAATAGATTACAGCGAAGTATTCGAACGTTCGCCCGAAGGAATCTTTAAGGCATTAGCACCCTAAAAGCCACCAATTCCACCAAAGTCATGATATTAACTTCACAATTTAAGCTTTTAAAATGCTCAAATAATTAAAATCTTAGGGGCAAAATTGACATGTGACAGAAGTTCTTTATTGCCTCCCTTTGATAATTTTGTTGTCCTGAGTTATCTCCCCTGAAAACTATAACTGTGACTCTCCATTTTAGGAATTTTTTTCCATGAAATTTGAAACAGATCTATAATGCATTTTTCTACCATGGTTTATCTCGAAAACAAATTCAGTTTTTCATTTCACAGAAAATTATGTTTGCCATAGACTTCAATGTTTACTTTAATAACAGATTTGTAATAAAACTTGGAAAAAACTCTCGGTGAAACATTTTTTATGTTTTGGATGTCTTCAAGTGACAAATTTTTATAGAAATGTTACCATCCCGTGACAAGATATGGAAAAATATGGCTATTATGGGCTAAAACCATGACTTTAAAAGTTTTGAATAATCTTTGACTTGATTGACTTGATTACTTTATTTGGGGTTTCGTGCTTACGTATTTCGTCATATAGCGAGTCCGCTAATTACAGTGGGGGGGAAAAGACCCAATGCCGAAGACCCGGGAGAACCCGACCCCCAAGCTTCCTACTTCAATCCTATTTAAGGTGAACTTTGTAATAAGGTATTAACAGTAACACTCCTGGAAAAATGCATGGAGAATGAAGAAAAGTTAAAATGGACGTGTATATGATATCCGGTAATTTGAAATGTTCTCAGCTCCAGTAAAAAAATTAGTGATTTTAAAGTGTTTTATTATTATTCATTCCCAAATTTTGATGCCGTGACGGGAGGGAAATTGGGTCTAAATGTAACACCAACTTTTCATCAATTATTAAGATTATAATACTAAGATTAGTTAATAGGAAAAAAGACTAAGAAGGGGGGGGGGGAGAGAAGGGAAAATTGCTAGTAGGATCACACGAGGAGGAGGAAGGTAGTTGTGAGACTACCGGGTCTTTTTGTCCAATTTCAAGGTAGAAAAACACCGGGTCCCGGACCTAGATACCGGGACAAAGGAAATGTGATCACGACTAGTTTAAGGTTTAAGGAACATTGAGACACAGGTTGTGAGAATAAGACAAAATATCAAACCCTTATACCGAAGTGTGTGATTTAATCATCCAATAATGGTAAATCGTCGTTCAAGATAGCTTACTTAAACCTCATCAGCTGCTGGGATACTCTTATATTACGGTCTGCTGCTGAGTAATAAGTACCAACCCAACTCAGCGTCATGTGGTTACAGTAAGGTCTGTCTATATACAGTATTAAGAGACCCTGGTTACAGTAAGGTCTCTCTATATACAGTATTATGAGACACTGGTAACAGTAAGGTCTCTCTAAATACAGTATTAAGAGACCCTGGTTACAGTAAGGTCTCTCTATATACAGTATTAAGTAAGGCATACTTAGGAAATTCTATCACAAGATCTGGAATGTGTCACAGAAAGGTCACGAACTTTCGAGACATCACCGAAGCCTAGGGGGGTTCCTCGGAGGAAAAAAAATTTCGCGGAAGCTCCGTGAATGCTACCCAGGATCTTCCGGGAAGCTATGCGTATGTTTCCCCGGCCTGTTTTTTCCCGATAAAATTTCGAGAACATATAGGGGAAAACTTTCAATGCAAACAATGAAGTTCTCCCGATGCCTCCCGATGACTCTACATGGCTCGCAACGCTTTCGAAGCTTCCGCGGGACACAGGGGAACCTGTTCCCGACGCCGCCTGAGGTTCATCAATTTCCATCGGAAGTGCATCCCCTAGGCAAAAAAATGTCAAGTGGGACTGAGCCTTGAGCGATATAATTTTATATTTTACCTTCGCAAAGCCATGTTTTTTGTTTTTTTGTTTTTTTAATTAATTACTGTACAATAGTATTTGACTACAGTTGTATTTAAAAAAAATGACGGTAGTAAAGGGGTGGGGTAGACTGGCATAAAAAAAGTGCTTTTTGGACCCCCCCCCCCCCCCCCCCCCCCCCCCCCCCCCCCCCCCCCCCCCCCCCCCCCCCCCCCCAAAAAAAAAAAAAAAAAAGAAAAGAAGTGACTTGTGTACACTATCAATTAGTGAATGCCCTGAAGAGTCATCAGTTTTAGACTCAACATTGTAAAACACAGTTTTGTTTAAAATCAGTGACAAAACAAACGATATTCAGTAATAAAAGTTGTTGATATTTAATATAAAATCTTTAATATTGGTTTTATTTCGAACATAATTGTGATTTCTGTGCATTAGTATTTCGTATTCATTGACTTATCAGTAACATTGCTCAATGATTGATTACCTGGATTTGATTTGAATTAATGATCATGCATGATCTACATACACATTGTCCCAAAATATGGCAGATTGAAATTTTTCAAATTCTTTCATTTCATATTCATGTTTATTTATTAAATTTAAAATACACCACATTAAGATTATTATCATTCCTTTCAGGAAAAAATGTTTAGAGGATTTTTTTCATAAAAATGATACTTAAAAAGTTATGTAAAAATAGTAAAGCTGATGACATTTGAAACATAATCCATTTCTGATTAATTTGCATGCCTAGCGATAGGTATGCATCTACTCTGCAGTTTGCTCAAGCAAAAAAATCATTACCTTTTTAACTTTTTCAAAAACGAAATCGGCAATTTTTCATACCTGAAAGTTCATCAACCTGCCGGCAGCTAATTAGTCCGCTTTTAATGCAAGATTTAAAACTTTATACATGTAGAGAAAAGTGAATTAAAAAAATTCGTTGAATAGATTTCGTCAAATTAGTTTTTTATTATTATATTAATTCCTTTAGGCTCTAGTAAAATTGTTTCGATGCTAATTACATTTTAATGTCCAGCTGAGTTGTTGTGTTTAGCTTAACTATTTTTATGCTTTTTCTTAAATTGCATTTGCCTAGAATAGTTTATAGTTGTAACTGATACAAACTTTTGGCCTATTTTTCCCAATTGTTAGATCGCTCGGCAAACGACACGTAAATTTCTCTCAATCAATGAATGTGTCCGCAGTACCCTAAACACATGCTTATCACAGTCATGGACGACTGCCGATTCGGATTACCTACACATTAACAGCAGGGGGCCATAAGACAATAGGAGTCTGGCTGGTCAGGTGGTTATGCGGGTGCCCACGATGGGGATTTCCTTTAGACAACACTACTATGATGTAATCAAGTGATTTTATAGCCTAGAAAAATGTATGACCAGGGAAGCTTGGGGGGGGGGGGGGGGGCATCTACCAGGAGATAGTGAGAAAAAAGATAACAATTAAGAGCGAAAGAAAGATTTATTGATTATCTATCTATCTATCTATATATACTGCACAAACTCCCTTTTCGGGTATTACTGGCAGGTGCGCGTCTGTGCAAGGATAAAATGTTAAAATAAAAATTTTGTTAGGGTGAGAAAATTTTCTGAAAAAAAGGTGAATATGTTAGGTTTAAGATCTGGTAAAAACATCTTTTGTTGATTCAGGACGGTCTACTATCTGAAACGAGAGGAGCTTTTGTTTAAATGCTAAAAGATATTTTGTGAGACTATATTTTCTGGTAAGCTGTTCCAAAGTATCACTGTATAAGGAAAAAAGGAATATTTAAAGTAGCTAGTGGAGTATGGATTTGCCTGTAAGATAAAGAGTGTAAGTGGCGGGATATCCTCGCTGGTCTTTCAAGATATGCAGGTAATGGGACAGCAACAAGGTTATTTACTATTTTGTAAAACATAAGAAGTCTGGTGACATCACGTCTGTATGAAGGGTTTTGCCAGTCAAGTTCCTTCTGCATTGCTGGTGACACTGTCGTAATAAGAATAGTTATTATTAACCCATCGGACTGCTCTGCGTTTGTACTTTTTCTATTTTATCTATATATGTCTGTGTATGAGGACTCCAGACTGTAGAGGCATATTCTACTTGAGGTCTAACCAATGTTTTGTAAGCTGCTTCTCTAACTTCCTTATTCTTTGTCTGGATGTTTCTGTGGAGGAAACCAAGAGTTTTATTAGCGAAAGAAGTAATGTTGTCAATATGTTTATTCCAAGAGAGATCTTTTGATATTGTAACTCCTCAAGTATTTGGCATTATCCACTGTTTCTAAAGCTTGTCCATGTAATCTGTAATCAAAGGAAAGTGCTTTCTTCTTTTAGTAATATTTAAAACAATGCATTTACTGGGATTAAATTCCATTTCCCATTTCTTTTCCCACTGCACCAGCTTGTCGAGGTCTTTCTGAAGTGTAATACAGTCCTGCTTGTTGTTTATAGCTAGGTAAACGCAGTGTCATCTGCAAATAAACGAACTTGAGAAGCTATGGTATCTGGAAGATCATTTATATATAACAGAAAGAGAAGTGGGCCAAGTACAGATCCCTGAGGTACTCCGGGATGTTACTGGGACTTCTGATGAGCATCCTCCTCCAAAAGGGACTTTTTGTGTTCTCCCTTGAGAAAAAAATTTTACCCCAAAACGGGTTGAATTATTGACTCCATGTTCCTGTAATTTTTTACAAAAAACTTTAAGTGGTGACCTTTTTAAAAAGCTTTACAAAAAATCAAAAAAAAAAAAAATTCAGTCTGTTGTCCTTTAACAAGATTTCTCGTATTTGGGTCAGTAAGTTGCAGGAGTTGTGTTTCACAGGAAGTTTTTTTTCTGAAACCTTGCTGAAGTCATAAAGTATATTAGGGCTTTTTGAAGTGCTTTTTTAAAAATTTAAAGTTTACAATATGTTCAAGCACCTTACAAAGTACATGTTTAAAGTTTTGGCTAAAATTTGCTGGATTTCTTTTTTTTCCCTTTTTTGAATAGAGGGGTCACGTTTGCAGATGTCCATACCTTGGGGGGGTCCCTGTATCAAGGATTTTTTAATAGTATTAGCAAGATTGGTGAGTTTTTTTTGAAAAAGTTTTTTTTAAAATTAAGGGTTTTTGATGTTGTCTGGCCCAGCAGCTTTATTGGTTTTAAAATTTGATAAAAATTTTTTCCCCCCCAATGATGTTTTGGTAATTTCAGGCTTTTTTTGGGGGGTTTTTCCTGTAAAAAAAAAAATTTTTTGTGTTTAAATTTTCAAATAGTGCAAAAAAAAGTTTGGAAATGAAAGGTTTGTATCTTGGGGTGAATATGAAAAAACTGTTGTTAAAAATATCTGCTTTTTAAATGTTGTTGTTTGGGGGGGAAAACCCTAAAAATTTTGTAAATATGGGGGAACCCGTTGAACCCTGCTTGGCTTTTTTGAAAAGGTTTAAAAAATTTTTTTTTAAATTTAAAAGCTGTTCTTTTCTTTGTGTCTAGTTTTTTCCCCGGGCCCCTAAAATATATTAAAGGTATTTATTAAAGATTTTTTAAAAATTTGTTTTTTTATGTGATTTTTTTTTTTAAAAAACCCCGCCCCCCTTTTGTTTTTTCCCCTTCCTTTTGAGTCAAAAAAAATTTTATCTTTTTTTCTTTTAAAACCCTTTTTATATTAGATAAAAAATGTATTTGTGCGGGAAAACAATTAATACTGAAAAACATTGGAAAAAAGGGAAACAGTCCTTTATTTAGAGTTTTTAAATTTTTAAAAATTTAAAAAAAATGGCATTTTTTTTTTCAATTGATAAAAACTGTAAATCAAAATTTAAAACCCACTCAAAGACCTAAATATGGTATTTAAAATTAAAAATAACCTCCCTAAAACCCGGTTCCGTCGGTCCCGGGGCTTGCCTTTTTCGGAGAGGGGGTTTTAGAAAGGCCCCCCAAAAAAAGGGCCATATTTTAAGGTCAAAAAAACATGGTGTCAATAACGCGGGTTTCGAACTGGATAAGGAATCCCTGGAGCCGGGAAACAATCTGGAGGTTATCATATCTTTTTTTCGCAGGTGAGAAAAAAATTTAATTTTATTTTAAATTTCACACAAAATAGTATTTTTTCCCCCATATTTTTTGGGGTTGTTCCCCTCAATTTATTCTAGAGGGCGCAAAAACCCTGAATTTTAAAACAGTGGGTGGGATGCTGAACTGCGATTTTTTTTTTTCCCCCGGGGTATCTAGATCTTTTAAAGTCTTTTTTGGTTTGGGACTTCTAAAATTATTTAGGTTGTTGTAAGATAATTGAAAAAAGCAATTTATCTGCATAAAAAATTTTTTCAATTTTTTGCCAAGAAAAATTAGTGCCCCGAATATATCCCGAAGTATCCAGTTTTTCCCCAGGATAACAAAAAAAAAAAATTTTTTTTCAAAAAAAAAAAACAAAAAAACCCTCACTTTTATTAAAATATATTTTCAAATGCATCAAAAATTTTTCCCTTTTAAATGTAATAAAATTTTCCCAAAGGTAATTTTAAAGAAATTTAAAAAAATAATCAAAAAACCCTCAAGGGTCAAAAAATTATTTAAAAAATGGGGATCTTGAGTTCTTTATAATGAATGAAAAAAAGTTCATAGTATGGGCACAATAGAAAAAATCTTTTAAAAACAAGTTTAAAAGAAGTTCTGTGTTCTTCCTCACATTTACAGATTTTGGGTTTTTAAAAAAAAAAGAGATCCAAAAGAGAACAAGAAAAAAACTATCCCCACTCAAAGTTTCCCTGTTGTTATAGGGTATTCCCCCAAGTTATTTTGGTTGATTACCAGTTTTTTTGGGGTTTTTAAAAGTTTTCGGGGGGGATTTTACTTTTACCCGTTTGCGCGTGAGAACGTGAAAAATTTTGAAATTTTTTTCGCTGGCCCATTGATCAAAAAAAATGTTTAACCCTGGGTCTAATATTCAAATTAAGACATCATGTGACTTCTTGTGTTAAAAATTTGGCAATGTTTAAGAAGCAGTTTCCCCCTTTATTAAAAAACTTGAACTCGTATTTTTATTAGCTGTTTTGTAGATCCAAAATCATTCCGAATTATTTAAATTGGAAAATTTTTAAAAAAAAATTCCCTTTATATTTTTTATTTAAGTTAATACAACTTTTAGGGGTTTTGTATTTTTTCGCGTCAGCAAAAATAATGTTACAATTACCCGGTAATAAGTCACATGATGGGGGGAATTTTAATAAAAAAAATGGCGGATTTTTGTTAGAATTTTAAGGGGGTTTGGAAAAAAAGATTGTGCGGAAAAAAGCTTTTTAAAGGGGTGTTTAAAATATATGTTTTGTGATGAATATGTGTAAAAATGTTTTAATTATCCATATGTGTCATCAATGGTAACTGTCATTAAGTTTAAAAAAAAAAAAATGATGTCGAAGGGGGGGGAAAAAGGGGGCAGCGTTTTCCGGTTTAAAGTTGAAAATTTTTTTAAAAACCGTGGATGCTAATAAAAAAAAAATTTAAACCAAATCAGCATCTCAGAGAAATAAAGGCTCATAAATGTAAAAAAAAACCCGCTTTAATTCCCTAAATTTGGAATTTTGATGCTTTTTTTAAAACTAATGGTATGTTGAGCTTAATTTGAAAATCCCCCGAAAACTTTTTAAAGTAAATTTTTAGGTCACCCCCCCTTGACCTCATTGGAATGAACGTGCTTTTTTTTGATCGAGATAAATTTTAAAGGATGGGAAATTGTGTACGGGGAAAGTGAAAAAATTTTTTGTTGCCCCCCTTTTTTTAAATTTAAAAAAGGGAAAAATTTTAAATGAATTTCATATGCAAATATGGATCGATCTCGTTACAAACCCAAAAAATTTTTTTAGCCCAATCTATAACTCGGGTACAATTGCTATTTTTTTGAATGTGCCCTTTTCATATTGAGTTCCATAAAATTTGGGGGGGGGTTACATGGCCAGTTTTGGGAGAAAAAAAACCCCCTCTACAGGGCATGTTGTATTATGATTATCAAGTGTGAAATTCTTTTTCAGATTAAAAAAATATGGCTCAAAAGACTTCGTAAATTAGGATTTTTGGGGAAGGGGAATTTTCCTAATCAAACATACACTATTTTAAAACAAATGTTGATTTACAAAAATTTCAGTCATTTTTTTCCCGAGGTTATTGTAAGGTTTAACGGGTTTGTTTTAAAAAATTAAAAAAAGAAGCATTAGCCCCCAGGGGTTAAAAATTGGGGTACTTCTTTTTTAAATGAATTTTTTCAGGGGGTTTAAAAAACTTTTTCAATAAAAAAAAAAAATTTTTAAAAACAAGGATCAATAAATTTTCCCAAATTGTCTAGGGTTTTCCCGAAAAATTTTTATGTCAAAATAAAGGGTTTAAAACATTTTTTTTCTGAAAACCCCCCGGGAAAATCCCAAATTTTGGTGAAAAACTGAATATTGAGGTTTAATAAAAAGCTGCATGTTTTAAAAATTTAAAGATAAAAAAGGGAAAGGGGAGCAGAGGGAAATTTCCACAGTTTTCGTTGTTGTCATATGAAGTCATATTTTCAGTATTTACTTAATTCATCTTTTTTTCTTAAATATGTTCATGTTATTTGAAAACATTTATAAATTTTCTTAAAAAGTATGTTTTATTTTATGGAACTGGTATAATGGTGAGTTTTAAATTTTGTTACGGATCAGTTGGAATCAATTTCAAAAATTCAGAAATTGATTTGTTTTTTTTCATAACAAATTTTACCAAAATTTTTTTTTGTTATAATGTTATTTATAGAAAACATTCATATATTGTATGTTTTTTAGATTTAAAAATGGGAAATTTGTTAACCATGGAAAGGCTGGGGGAAAAGGAACTTTTTTATCCCTTTTTTTATGTAACAAAAATGTTTGATGAAATAATTTGTTTATTTATCAATCACATACATTTTTTTTTTTCCCCAAAAAATTCCTTTTTAAGGTAGGACCTTTTGGGATATGTTTTCCCTGTGTTTTTAGGGGAGTTGTAAATTTAATCGGTTTTCGCATGCCAGTTCAAATTTTTAAAATTAAAAAGGGGCCCTGCAATGTTAATTTTGGGGGGTTTTCTTTGTTTTAAGTGTGTATGTCACAATAGGTACCTGTAAAAAAAAATCATTTATGATTTCCCCCTTTTTAGAATGGCATTGCACTTTTTCAAAAAAAAGTTTGGGAAATGTATTTGTTTTAAAAAGGGAAAGGAATTTTCCAGGAAAAAAACGATTGCGACATATTGCCAAAAATTTTCTCAAATGACCAATTTTGCTACATTGTGACCATTTTTAAAAGAAATTAAAAAAAAAAAGAAAAAGTAAAAAAAAGGCCCGTTATTTAGTGCTAGTGACTTTTAAATATGACTTGTTTCACAAACTGGGAAAGCAGGAGAAAAAAACAAGAAAAAAAAAACTGGCCCCTAATTCAAAAATTTAAAAAAAAATTTTTTTGGGCTAGATTACTCATGTTACTTGTTATTTAAAAGTGAAAGAAGACGTGTCAAGTCGTGTTTCAGAGATTTCTTATTGTGCAAAAAAAAACTGAAAAAGGTTTTTAAAATGCAAACCTACCTAAAAAAAGCAAACCCCTTTGGGGTTTTTTAAAAAATTCAGAATCAATGTCAGGACCTCTGGCGCAACTTTTTTCAGCCATGTATCTTTTTATATGTCTATATAAAATACAATTTCAGTTGCCGGTAATTTTTTTAAGTCTACATGAATATTAAAAATTTTAAAAAAAAGCACATGGGTACGAACAGATGAAAAAAAGGGGTGGAATTTAGCACCCCGTTTTTTACCCCAAACAACATGCATTCTAATTTTCCCCCAAATTTTGAATAAAAGCGAATACTTGGATGGATTTTTATAATTCTGTTTGGGATTTTTTTTGATCTTTTCCCACTTTTGGGTTTTTTGGGGGTTTTAAAAAATGAAAATTTTTGGGTTTAAGGAGAGGAGATGATAAGGGGAGATGGCTTCATCATGTATTTTTTTTTTAGTGCGGGAAAAAAATTAAATAATATTTTAAAAAAAAAATTACGAAGTTTTGGGAGTTGAATGTACTGTTTGACTGTTTCCACGTCAACCCTAAAAAAGAAAAATTTCTTTCATTTGAAACGTTGAAAATTGTAGCGAAATGGAAAGAATTTTTTGTCAACAAATTTTCACAGAAAAAATGCAGTTTTTTAAGTTTAAAAATACCAGTATTAGAAAATTATTTTGCGTATTATATCACCCAAAGAAAATCCCTCAATATCAAGGGGATCCCGGGTAAAAAACCCACCTTTGTTTTAATGAGATAAAAGTAAATTACTAGGTACCACTATTTTTCAAAAGTGTTTTTAAAGATTTAAAAGGAGGGCCCTTTATGTAAAAAATTTTTTATAGTGTATAAACATGCCCAGGCTATTTTGGGTTTAAAAAAAATAGCTGGCTAAATTTCTAGAGAAAAAATCAGAATTAATATTTCTATCAATTTTGAGTCAAAGGAAAAGGGCCCCAATCGTACTGTCGTTTTTCGTTTCTATCACTTTGCCCTCAGTATGCCCCAAGTTAAAGATGGAAAACCAGGTACCGTTTTAGGGAAACCGTGGTATGTGGTAACCCCATCAGTTGATGGACTATTCCCCTTGTTGAACTAACTCTTGTTTTTGAATATTTCACCCGTTTCCGTTTAAGCTCATGGACAGTGTTTTCCTTATCTCTGACAACATGGAGTTGTGGGGTTCCCTTCCTCACCCAGTCCCCTCTATGTTTTTTCTAAAAAACTGTCAGTGTCTATAGCGGTTCCCTTTTTGATTTCCCCCAAGAAATTGGTTTTCTGAAAGTTCTTAAATGCTTATGAAGGGTAGCACTTCTTGAAACCCTTATACAGATTACAAGTGAAGAAATATTATCTTTCCTTGCATTTTGGGCAAAATTCATCAATTTGTTCCACGGGAAAAGGAATTTATTTTAGCCAAAACCAATGACCTATGTCTTTGCCTATAGTAGACGTATCATCAAAACTTCCATTTTTACTTTTAACAGGCTCTTCCATTTACTAAACCTTTGTCTTCTCTCTGTTTTTCTTGAACAACGTCGACCCCAACGCTTTATTCGAGTCCCTCTGAGCCCTTCTAAGATCTAACGGGACCCCTATCATTTCCCTTGATTTCCCATGATCCTTTCCCAAGGCTGAAAGCTCCAAAAAATTTTTTCACTGGGTTCAACCACCTTACCCTCTTTTCAACACCAGGACTCTTTACTCTCACTGTAGTGTTATTTTACTTTTCACGGAAAAACCCCCTTGTCAGACAAATGACTCTGTGCACCCTTTTTTACCAGTGCAGTTCAGGTGCCTTTGGTTATAAAATTTAAATCCAGTGCGTGAGATATTCACCGTGCCCACTAGTTGTTTCTTTAGTCAATATTGTGCCCACAAAAAAAAATCGCTACACTATTTTTGTGCATTTTGGCTCAAAAAAATCATTTACATTTTCATCATGGCTTCTCTTTTAAAATTGTATTTGAAAGGGCTTCAGATACAATTAAAATTTACTATATGTTCTAATGGTTACCGAGGTTTCAAATTAAGGGGGTTTTGGGGTGTAAAACAACCTGCCGGAAAAATATCAGCTAGAGAAGAAATTTGGCTGCAGTTATATATGGGAAATGTTACAAATTTTTTTTTTATAAGTCATTTCATTTCAAGCAAGGATATCTCACTCATGCAATAGTCAAAAATCCCAAAATTAAAGTACAACAAGGGTTTTGAAGTAATAGAAATCATTAGCGGGCCCTCAAAAATGGGGAATTCTAATTAGGGGAAAAATTTCGTGGCCCGGTCGCTTTGCTATATGTTTTTTTCCCCAAAAAAATAAATAAGCGGGCCCTGGCTATTGCAAAATGGGGCCCCTTTTTCGGCCCGTTCGGGTTTACAGTGCAAAATCCCTGCTAAAGCGGGCAGCCCCAAGGGCGATAAACTTTCGTTTTTTATCTGATGGTTAAAAAAAATACCGTCGTGTTAGTTAACCGTCTCGTTTTTGAAAAACTAGTTGTTGTTTCCCGCCCGACATTTTGCCTTTTTTTTTTTTTAGCATTTACACAAAGAAAAAATGACAACGGGTTTCCAGGTGTTATTTTGTTTCAAAAAATGGGCGTTAAAGGGAATCCCTTTATCAAAGGGGTGTGTATGATGTTTGTATTTTTTGCAATAATTTACAAAGGGCGTTTGTACGCTTTTTTTCAATGATGTATTTTCAACATCAAAATCAAATGATGGAAAATTAATACTAAAATTTAAAAAGTATTACGGAACTGGCTACTTTTTTGTCAATATTCCTATGAGAAATGGGCAAAATTACATGTATGATATGATTCTTTTGGCAGCTTTTGTTTTGTTGCAGTTATTTTTATTGTATTTATTTTATTTTTTCTTTTGTTTTTTTAAAAAAAAGAAAAAAAAAATATTAAAATGGTTTTTAATGAGTTTTTTTGAAAAATAAATTTTTTCACAAAACTCACGTAACACACCATAACCCACAGGTAGGGTTTATGTGTCAAAGGGGCATAATCCCTTTTTGACTTTGTGAAACCTTTTCTATTAAGGCCAAATTTCAAATTAAGGCCCTCGGGCCCGGCCCATTCGTGGCCCTTTAAAATGAGGTTCCCCCGTATGTCCAAAAAAAAACCTTTTAACCTAAACCCCTTTAAAATGACAACCCCCTCATATGTTACATTTTATCTCATCTGTTTCATTTAACTTTTCATATGAAAAACATCAACAGTGCATTTTTGTTTTGTGGGTTGTACTTCCGTTTTTTTGGTCAGCAACCGGGGGGGGGGTAATGTAGTCTGAGCCCCTGGGGAGGTAACTGTGTCTAATGCCGGGGAGGTAATGTTCTATTTCCAGGGGGGGGTAACTGGTCTGATGCCCCCCGGGGGAGGTAAATGTAGTCTGTGCCACGGGGGTAATGTGGGCTGCTGCCAGGGGGGGTAAACCCGAGTCTAAAGCCAGTGGGAGGTAAAGTAGTTGTGCCAGGGGGAGGTAACTGTAGTCTAATGCCATATAGATCCCCAAAACATTACAGACTACTAATTACTTTAGCACCACAGGTGTCATTTCCTGTCAAGGCATTACCATTTGCTTTTTTCTTTGAAAATCGGTTCTAGCAGTTTTGACAGGAGGTAAGAAATCGTTGTACCAAAAAAAAAAGTGTAAAGGGAAATTTTTTGAAAAATTTTAAAATTGGTCAAATTTTGTGCTTTTTGGGATTTTTCCGGACTATATACTTCGTGATGTTCGCTTATTGAACCCCCCGCTTCTATTTTTTGAATTTTTACTTTTTTTCTTCTTTTTCATGAGGGATGTATATTTTACTATTTTTTGAAATTTGAAAAAGGTTCCATGGTTCTATACAAAGTGATAAAAAATGAGATGGTGACCCATCAATTTTACATTTTTAGATTTTGCGCAATTACTTTTTAAAATAAAATGTGAAAATTAGGGAAAAAATTTTTTTGAAAAAAAAAAGCCCCTTAAAACTAGGAATATGTGAAAAGATAGGAAAAAAAATTGGGTTAAAAAGAAACCAGTCTACAAAGGACTTTCATCTCTCAAGGCATGGACAAGTTCCACTTATTATGGCCAAATTGATGTTTCATTGCTCTATTTTTGTTTTTGACGATTTTTTGAAAGTCATAAGATCCCCTTTTTTCCGCCAAATTATCTGGATTGTTGAAACCAACATTTGCTTTTAGATCATATTTAATGTCAAAAAAAAGGGGATAGTCAAGTTTTTTCCAAAGACTTAAACAAAAAACTTCCAATGTTTTTTGAACCAGAAAAAGGACTTATTTTGATATTATTTTTCCCCGCAGATTGCCCAAGACCCCTCCGAGTTATGACCCTGAATTGCTTAAAAAGGTCAAATTAACATATCCACTTTTACTCAAACAAAAATGAATGATTTTAACATACTTTGGGACAATGTTATGGGCCCAAAAATCCAGTTCCTTTTTTTAACCAGCCATTTTTCCCAGACCCTCCCGGGGTTATGGCCCCTTTTATTTATGAAAAATTGTGATTAACGTGTCCCCTCTTAAAATTAAAAAAAATGAATAAATCTTTACCAAACTTGGTCCATTTTCTCTGCCCAAATTTAAAAAAAAGCCCGATTATCCCCCTTTGAGTTTTGACCCCTTTAATTTATTAAAATGGCAGGACAGGGAAATTTTTTCTAACCAGCCTCTTTTTAACTTGGTTTAAATTTTTTCAGTGCTTATTCCGTTAAAGGAAGGGAAATTTATTTGAAACAACTTTTAAAAAGGTTTAGGGGTTGCATATACAAGGTGATAAAACATGGAATATATTACAAATTATGGCCCCCCTTTTTAAATTAAAAATTTTGGTTAAAAGTTTTGCTGCAAGGATTTTCAGCTAAATCTCAGTATCCAGGCATGGGGTTTTTTGAAACACCTTTTACATGTTTTGGGGTACTTCTATAAGGTAGATAAAATATTGAAGAAATATATTGCAAAAATTTTGGTCCCCCTTTAACTTAGAAATTTGGTTAAGTTTTCCCTGCGAGGAAATTTATGTTTTTAAAACTCCGGTTACCCGGGATCAGATTGATTTGAAAAATAAATGTTCAGTGGTATCATACTCTAGAGATAGTTTTTTGAATGAATATGGTAGAGTATGGCCAATTTTTTGCCCCTTTGGTCGTAGGGTTTGGGATATATTTTGTTTTTTGGGCTTCTGTTTTTAAAACTTTAAAATTGACCTTTTTACGGAAATCCCTTTCCCCCTACCCCCCAAATTCAACAAATGAGTCTACCTGACAGACCCCCTTTGAGGTCAAAGGCAGGTCCCATGACCCCCAAAAAAAAAAAAAATTTTAAAAAAAAAAAAAATGCTTCCTCCCTCCAAATTCAAATGTGTATGCAATAGATGACCCCCCTAGGTCAAAGTTCAAGGCATCTTTAGCCCTATTTAGGGATAAAAATTTTTAACACCTTAAAAGACTGCAAATTCTTTATTATGTTAGTTCTACATGATTTTGGGGCCCCGTGGTGAGAGGGGAAAATCGCTGATTTAACATCCCAGCCCCCCACCCCGCGGGGGTTTGAATCCCGGCGGGTTTCGGATTTCCATGTGAGGAAGCCTTTCCGTGGTTGCGGTAGGTTGGTTTTCCTGGATGCGTCGTGCATTCGGGGTCTTCCTCACCTGTAATTAGCTGGAGTGCTATAGACGAAAAATTGTCGAAGCAACAGTAACCGAATGTCAAGTCAAGGCTACCTGATTTTTCCCCATTTTTTTAGAAGAATTTGTACCCACCACCTGTTGTAATTTAATCAAAAAATTATTTAATGCTGTTGTAGGGACCTTTCCTTCAATGACCTTGACCCCCCCCAAGGGGGTTAGTGTTTCAACTGTTCTAAACTATGCTGTACAAAAGTACATCTTAAGCTGTAAATTTTTTTTTTTGCCCAAAAAATTAGGATCTTTTCTAAAATGATGTTTCCCTGGGTTTTTTTAGGGTATCCCTGGGTTTCCTGTACGAGGGGAGTGTTTGGGGCCCCCCCTACCGCAGCACCTGTTCTTCACCGCTCTGGATTTGTCTTGGTATTTCAAAATTTGGTAAGTCCTTCCCAAATTGTTTGTCTTAGTCTTCAATTTTTGCAAAAATCTTTCATGCTTAAAATTGTCTTGGATACTTCAGTTTTTGTAAGTCATACAGTCATGCTTGTCTGTCTCAGATACTTCAACTTTTGTAAGTCTTACAAGCTTGTCTCTCTTGGATACTTCAACTGTGTGTGGTAAGTCTTACAAGCTTGTCTTTCTTGGATACTTCAACTTTTAGTAAATTGTTCATGCTTGTCTGTCTGTTGTCTAGCAACATAATGATATCTTTACAATGGTTTTCAATCAGAGGTACAAATTTCAGTATGGGCTCTCCAGGATTTCCATAATGCTCAAACTGTCCAGTTTGACACTTGTATATCAGTATGTGTCTCTTTTTTATAAGTACATTGTATATATCAAGGCTGATTTGACTACCATTTTTTTGTGGGGGTGGGGGGAAACCTGGGTTCCTACAGTTGAATTCTTATCTTTTAATCTGTTAAAATGGATCTCAGTCCATTTCTTTTTATGCCCCCCTGATGGATAGATTAGGGCATATGGTATTTGGTCTGTGTTTGTCACAAAACTTTAACCTTGACCATAATACAGAAGTCCTTCCACCTGCAGCTTCCAAATTTCACAGGTGCATGCACCTTGATGAGCTTAACCTGCCAGGTGACATTGATTTCATATGACCTTGACGCCCAAGGTCTAGGCCACCCCCTAACGGCATGGCGTTCATTCCAAACGTAGCACTTGTTGAGGTTATTTTAGCTGCACTTTTAAACGCAGCTAACATTTAATATACTATCCAGCACTGTGAAAAGTGGAGCTACGATTTCACCCAGCTCTTGTTTATAATAGTGTCACAAATATATATTACACCCTTAATGATACAGTGTATTGCCATTTGATCAGTTTGTGGTCCCCATGCTCATATGCAGTGAACATGTTATACCGGTAGTTTACAATAAAGTTATTTTAATGCTCTTATCATATGAAGTACAGATGTTGAGTGTAAAATGGTTAAGTGACATTTCTGTGCATCTCATATAAGGTAGATTATATTTGTTGTCTATCAAATAAGTGAAGTGTGAAATTGGCTCTTCAAATGTAATTAATCACTATTTACAGTAAACTCAGATATATATACTCATTATGATGGTTGGTATGATGAGTCTTACTTAATGTTTAAAAGGTAGACAACTCTTAAGTTACATAATAAAGCTGACCTAATGTTTAAAAGGTAGACAACTCTGTTCATAAATTACATAATAAAGCTGACCTAATGTTTAAAAGGTAGACAACTCTGTTCAAAAATTACATAATAAAGCTTACCTAATGTTTAAAAGATAGACAACTCAGTTCACAAATTACATAATAAAGCTGACCTAATGTTTAAAAGGTAGACAACTCTGTTCACAAGTTACATAATAAAGCTGACCTAATGTTTAAAAGATAGACAACTCTGTTCACAAATTACATAATAAAGCTGACCTAATGTTTAAAAGGTAGACAACTCTGTTCATAAATTACATAATAAAGCTGACCTAATGTTTAAAAGGTAGACAACTCTGTTCAAAAATTACATAATAAAGCTTACCTAATGTTTTAAAGATAGACAACTCAGTTCACAAATTACATAATAAGCTGACCTAATGTTTAAAAGATAGACAACTCAGTTCACAATACATAATAAAGCTGACCTAATGTTTAAAAGGTAGACAACTCTGTTCAAAAATTACATAATAAAGCTTACCTAATGTTTAAAAGATAGACAACTCAGTTCACAAATTACATAATAAAGCTGACCTAATGTTTAAAAGATAGACAACTCTGTTCACAAGTTACATAATAAAGCTGACCTAATGTTTAAAAGATAGACAACTCTGTTCACAAGTTACATAATAAAGCTGACCTAATGTTTAAAAGATAGACAACTCTGTTCACAATTACATAATCTGACCTTATGTTTAAAAGGTAGACAACTCTGTTCACAAGTTACATAATAAAGCTGACCTAATGTTTAAAAGATAGACAACTCTGTTCACAAATTACATAATAAAGCTGACCTAATGTTTAAAAGATAGACAACTCTGTTCACAAATTACATAATAAAGCTCACTTAATGTTTAAAAGATAGACAACTCTGTTCACATGTTACATAATAAAGCTGACCTAATGTTTAAAAGGTAGACAACTCTGTTCACAAGTTACAAGTTTTTTTTTTTAATGGGCAGCAACATACCAGGTACCTTTGGTTAAGAGGGCATTATCTGCCCCCATTTTTAAAAAAAATTTACTTTAGCCAAAACATCTGTAGATGCTTGGAGCAAGCACAACACAACACATTTTGCAAACAATTCAAAATCTCCAAGGTAGGGTTGGATAGTGATAGCCCCACACTGTCTGCTGTTCTCTCCTTGAGGATGGGTAACTCTGAAAAACCTCTCTAAAAGGGAAAGTTACACTTCTAGAAGAACAGATAAGCTGTGTATTTGTGCAATTTATCAATTAGAAGAGACAAATATTCAAGTAATTTTTCAAATTAATGGGGAGAAATTCAATTAAAATCTGGGAGACACAATTAATTTAGTAAGATTTCTTAAACATTGCTACATCCTGTAGGAACCCTGTACCACTACCTGTACTTCTTAATTTGATGTGACCTATCCTATTAAATGATTCTTTAACTTTCTTAATCAAGTGTCCTCAGATTTCAGAAAATGCTGGGTAAATTGGGGCCTCACTGCATTGTATTGTCTTCAAACACTTTTTTTTGCTGGTTACTGAATTTTAAATGAAAAAAATGACCTTTTAATAAATGCTTAATTACTAATTTTTTTACAGATACTCAAATTAAAAAAAATTTAATCAGCCAGTAAGATATTTATATCTGTTCCTTGCTTAGAGTTTACTGAAAAGGTGAAAAATGGCTTGTTTAGGTAGGGGGAAAGGTTTTCTTATGGGCGGTAAAAATTAAAAGACCGTCTATTTCAGGGTTGTAGACGTGATCCACTCGCTTGTCAACATTGTGGCAATATGGCTGCTTCTTGTCACACTAGGGGGCACTGCCAATCTCTGTTGCCATTGCCTTCATCCTGAAAAACGGTGAGCCATTACCTTGGTTACACATTTATGCAGATTTTTATTCAATCTTTATATAAAAATGTTATATTGCTCTCCTCATGCTGCAAACACTTTGCAAATAAGTAATTTTAATAAATTTTATAT
>CM037781.1:15921996-15971996 GCA_021229015.1 Solen grandis
TCAGAGTGTTAATGAAAAGGAGTAACGATTATAAAAGACCTAAATATTAGCAGTTGGGAAAAGTGTCAGACGTTTCAGTTTTTCGTTAAAAATAAAAAATGTAGTTTTTATATTTGAAGTTAGACTAAAAGTTCATTAAGTAAAAACATTCCTTATTAGACTTGTACTGTTTTCTAACTATAATTATAATGTAGGTAATTATGTCAAACCCAGTATTGGGATCTACACTATATCAAAGTAAGATTGAAATTCAGAAATTGCATTTGCTGACTTGTGTCAGTGTAACATCATTTACGTGTATATAGTACTCCTTGCTGGTGCTGCCTCATCGGTGATAGCGCAGTTTTTATTTCGATATAATTTTCATGTACTTTTTGTACCTACATCATGAAACCACAATCTTTACAAACTTGTTGAAAAGAGTTATCAGTTTATCTCTTTTGTATCAGCAAACAAAAACCTTTCAAAATATTTTATATGAAAATACAACTGTTTACAGACTTTCAGACCTTTAACATAAAAAATTACGTATCACGGTACCAGCAAGGACCATCCTACTACTTTACTGCTGAGTACCTAGGGTTTTGTTCTTAGGATAGTTACTATCATTATCATATATGACGATTTTTTATTTTTCTTGACACAGATATACCATGGCCAGACGGTTACGTTCACTCAGAGTCCTGTCACCAGATGGGCATATTTTTCATGCACCAAGTTTGACTACACTTATTCATCATCACTTTGGTCATGGACCAAATTTCCCACATCAAGCAAGCAAGTCAGTACCCTCAGGATGTCATCAGTTCCACATGCTTAACTTGAGATACAAGCTAAACAGCGCAAATATATCTGACAATTTAAAATTGAAACCAAATGTGCTCATGTCACAAACAAACTTGCCATCCTCGCTTCCAGTGAGGTGTTTTAGTGACAGAGACAGTGATGATAAAGTCACTCAGAGTGAGACTGGTGTGTCTAAAAATAAAAAAGCTGACATTTTAGAGCATGACAAACACATCAGTAATGATGAAGATGCACATATACGCCCTGCATTGGAAGCTGTCACACCAAACAAACCTCCAGAACATTTTGTGGAAATTGTTCCAGGCAAAGGTCCACCTCCAGAACCACCAGTTGACTGTTGTATGAGCGGATGTGCTAATTGTGTGTGGATCCAATATGCAGAGGAACTTGCTGAATATTTCTCCAAGGAAGAAGGAATAGAGCGAGTTAAAAAAGAAATTGAAAAGATTGAAAATCCTGGTCTACAGATGTTTCTCAAGTTGGAGCTAGGGCTTTTGTAGTATTGTGTTTTCTGGAATACAGTGAAAAGACATAGAGTACATGCAGAGGAACAGAATAGCTTAATTTTTTTATTTGATTGGGTATAATTGTTTAATTTTAATATTAATTGAGTATCCATATAAGCGATTGGGTTATCTTGTCATTTTTAATTAAAAGGAGTATCTAGTATATAACATGGTGTCTTGAATACAATTTTGAATTATGATCCAGTGAGCAATTTTCAGAAATCAGAGCCAATCAATGAAGAAAGTTAAAAATCCCCTGATATGAGTGGTTCATATCAGTTTTAAGTAGTGGTAGCTGCACTCGGGATATCTGCCAGGACTTACGTAATATTATATATAATTTACAGAATTAATTATGCCTTCCAAATTTTTATCGATCAGTTTTGCTACTCACCAGTTTGAATATTTTGGTATTATGTTCTATATAATTGTCCTTTCTTACATTTATAATATATTACCCAAATACACAGCTTATCTGTTCCTCTAGGACTGTACATGTATATATATTTAATATGAAATTGAAAACTGTAAGGGCTAAATGTACATGTACAAATCCTTTATATTTATTTATTTATTTATTGCATGAGGCATGTGTGATATTATCTCTCTCTATCAGGGAAAACCTACACTTGCTGATAAGAAATTTGTTGTATTTTTATGCAAGTCATCTTGATTTTGTTAATCAAGGAACTTATAACTTATTTTAAAAGGATTTTAAGTTTTATATACGGTAATTTGTTTTATTAATTTATCATTATTTTATATTTGATTTTATTCACACACCAAAAAAAACTATTCCTAATTGCTTTCTCTCCAAAAGACTAGAATATATACTTGAAGTAATTAAATGGATGAATTTGAACACATGTATGTACATACACATTGAGAGTCATCAATAGTAATTCCCACTAAAAAAAATAAAAAAAAAATATATATATATATATATATATATCCTCATTAGTGAGTCACAAATTTGATATAACCTTCAATAGTTATGTATACTACATGTACCTGGGTATTACTGTGTTATTTTAAGCATTTTGTTTTTACACCAATGCTTCTTGTTTTTTATGGCATATAAAATTTGCACGGCCATTGTCTTCAAGGATATAACTTTTTTATTTTAATGATATTAAATGTTAGAATATCTTGTACTGATGAGAGCTGAAAGGACATACATGTACTTGAGAATACTTATGACAATATTTACAAAAGCTTGGAATTCAGATTGTTAACCCTTTCCCTCATATAGACTCATTTTGACACACTCAGTAGGTACCACATAAAGTCTGATCTGCAGAAAACCACAGTTAAACCTTACCAAATTTAATTATAAAGTCCTCATTTCCAGACCACTGAGGAGCAGCGAACAGCATAAAACCTGATCAGCCTGTGAGTTACTCGCAGGCTGATCTGGTTTTATGTTGTTCGCATAGGTCTTTTCATGGTTTCCTCTGTGAGGGAAAGGGTTAATATGTGCATGTTAAAACCACAAAATATATCCAGACTGACTTTCATTTACACATTTTAACTGATTTGATTTTAATTTATATATATATATTACCCATTAAAAAGGCATTATACAACATCTGAGAAGGTGCAAATAAAAAAATTATGCTAAGAAGTAGTTATAAGGTTTCATAAGTTGGAATTAAACTATTCTCACTTCATAATATTGTCTGTGATTATCTGTTTTCTAACAATACTGTGCAATGTACATATATTCACATAATTTCAGTGTTTTCAAAGTCCTACCATTTTCATACACATTTACCAAAACTATCTTAAGTTGTCGAATATAAGCTGCAAGAAAATACTACAGTATAGTGACATGTTAAAGCAAACTAATCCTCAGAACTAGTATTGTTTTGAGAACCACTGAAAGAAAATTGAAATTATTTGACAGAAATGTTAAGCATAAGAGAGGATGTGCAAGGTGTAGGTTTCGGATGTCTTGGTTCAAGGTCAAAGTCACACTTGAAGATTATTAGCAATTTCTTGTCCACTCTGTATCTTTGGAACCGCTGGAAGGAAATTGAAATTATTTGACAGAAATGTTAAGCATACAGAGAGGATGTGCAGAGTGCAGGTTTCGGATGTCTTGGTTCAAGGTCCAAGTCACACTTGAAGGTTATTAGCAATTTCTTGTCCACTCTGTATCTTTGAAACCGCTGGAAGGAAATTGAAATTATTTGACAAAATTAATGTCAACCATACTGAGAGGATGTGCAGAGCATAGGTTTCGGATGTCTTGGTTCAAGGTCAAGGTCACACTTGAAGGTCACATGTCATACTGTTATAATGTTATAATAGTTTGTCCACTCTGAATTTCTTGAATCACTTAAGCAGATTTAAACTATTTGCCAGAAATGGCAACCATACTGAGATGAAGTGCAGATCAAGTGCAAGTTTCAGCTGTATTGGGTCAAGTCACAATATGAAGCAACAAGTCATACTGAAAAAATGCCAAAATATTTTGTGTCTGTTTATATGTCCCCTACCATTTTTTACACAAGAGGGGACTGTAAGTTTGCCCTCCTTCTTTCTGTCTTTCCATTCGTCCTCTTTCAGATAAAAATTCTAGTGGAGATGGTTATGAAATGCCATATAACTGGTTATTTCTGTGGTGCAATTTTTTGCCGTTTGGGGCTAAAAATGGTTTACTTACTTAAGCGCATTTAATTTCTAAAATGAAGTGGTACAATTTTTGTGGATTCTTTATATGAAGTGTGTTTTATTTTGTGAACAATTAGATTTATTTAAAGCATTTTCTTAACTTTTATTAAACATTTAATACAAGCATCATTGTTTGTAGAATATGTTTCATGTAAAAATAGAGCTAAAAGCATACATTGACTAAAAGGATAAAACTAACTTATTCTTTTACAACAGTATTGCAGTCTTACCTTGTGTGATGATTAAGCCTCTGATAAAGGTCTATTTGGGTCTGGCAAACCCTTTATGATGCGCTATTACAACTGTGAGTCACAAACTCATATAACCCTTTCCCTCATATAGACTCATTTTGACGCACTCAATAGGTACCACATAATGCCTGATCTGCAGAAAACCACAGTTAAACCTTACCAAATTTAATTACAAAGTCCTCATTACCAGACCACTGAGGAGCAGAGAACAGCATAAAACCTGATCAGCCTGCAAGTTACTCGCATGCTGATCTGGTTTTATGCTGTTCGCATAGGTCTTTTCATGGTATCCTCTATGAGGGAAAGGGATAAACTGATGTTTCAGTTAGCCAGGACATGTATTGTGTCACTTCGCTTATACACAAGTGTAACGCTACACCATAGCGCGTCATGTGTGAAAAATCATAATACTGTTAAAGATGATTTAGTGGAGTGGAGTGACTGTACTGTTGGGCGACTAGGAGGAAAAATGTAGTAAATAATCTGCACATTTAATATTTGCGGTCTGCTAGCATTTGTAAAATTCCGCTAATAATACAAAATGTTCATAATTGATAGAAGTCTTGTACGTTTCAAGCAACAGCAACTTGTTTAATTTTCAAACAACCTCCGATATAATTTGAGAATATTTTGAAACCATTTTAAACTTGTATAATTTGTAGCCAATGTTATAATATAGTCCTTGAAGATAAACATGTCATATCTCCTTATTAAAATGTTGCTGATGAGTGCTTATCCATTCGTCGAAAGTACATTGTAGTTCACTTTTTTAACCTTTCTTTTGGCATATATTGCCCTGCTCTCAGGTCCTGTTATTACATGTCACACAGATTTTTAGTGTTTTTTTATGGGATTATTTTTGGCCATTTGAATATATGTATGTTGCAGTTGTTAAATTATTGAATAAAAATACAATTATTATATACGAAGTATAATTTTTTATTGAAACCAGATCTTTCTTCTAGGTTAAATTAAAACTTCCCTTACCTTCTGCAGAGACATCCCCTAGTGGTGCTGGCCACTATACCATTTTCAAGGGTGTACCAGTACATGTTTTACCGTAACAGCTACGATATCGAACAATATGGTGCTGTTCATGCTCTGCTGCATACCAAGAAGACTGGACCCCGGACAATAATGACAGATTTTTGTTTGAAAATGTGTTTGGTTTGATGTCCCACCGACAGTATTCCAGTCATTTGGAGACGATAAATGACAGATGAAAGGACGAAAGAGTTTGTCACAGATGGAAATTTTGATTGCAATTTTTATATTCCCTGAGAACAACTTTGAAGAGTGGGGTATAATAAAGATTTGCCTGTGTAACATATAGGTCACTTTTGTCCTGTCCACTTTGATCATCTGACCTTGACCAGAGACGGACCATATTATAAAACTTGATATACACATAATGAAATAAGGGTGGGGTTTATAATTTAGATAATACTTGTTATCTGATTTTCAGCAAAATTCCTCCAGACGGGTAATTTCCTGTATGCTTTATCTTGGAAGACCTATGGTGTCCTTGATTAACCCTTGTGTTTTGACACATAGGCAAACAGAGCAGGCCCAAACAACATAGCTTCTGATAGGAGCTGTATGGTCAGGGTCCCCTTAGTTTGCTCATTAGCTCTAAATCAAACAAGTCTGCATGACAAAAAAAATCTATATCTTCCTATGCCATTTTCAAGTATTAAGTAAATTCATATACAATTAAGCAATAAATTTGTAAATGAATATTCATGAAGGAAAGGGTTAATATATAACTCTTCTTTATACCTCCTCCCTACATTGTCCAGAATTTAATCTGACCAAATTTTATAAATCAAGAAATGGAGTTGGACCACTCTTGTCAACTTGGTTATGGTCCTTCCATTTGTGCTAACTACCCAATCCATTAATTTCTCTATAAGAAGGACTGTAACTCAGGATTTGAACTCATAACTGTTTGATTCGCAGTGATGACCGCTACCAATGAATATACATGAAAGGATTAAAATTTTGTTTTTAAAAAAAAAAAAAAAAATCATTTTCTAATTTCATTTTGAGAAAATAATAAAGCAGTCTATGAACACAATGTTAAACATTGTCCATCAGTCATACTAAATAATTCTCATCTACAAGTAACAATCAGCAAGGCAGTCTTTAACTAGCACTTTCATTTACACAAACCTTTACCCTTCCCTCACATTGTAAACTGTCTGAACAACAGTTTATGTAACCTGTATAAAACAAGATCAGCCTGCAAGTAATCTGAAGGACTGTTGTGTTATCACACACATTATTCTTAAAAATTCAGTCATGGCAACAAAAGCCTTTATAGTAGTGATTACTATGCACTCCATTATAATGCAAAAACTATTATAACACATGCATCTCATGATCCCCTTATCTTTTAATTTAAAAATTAATGTGGTCCATTAAAATGTGGTATCTAGGTCATGGCTTCAAAATATCATTTTAAAGATAGATCTGAGTGGTATTTAATAAAGCATTTTAATTTCTTTGTAGTTCAATTAAAACGCAGTAGATGTTTCCTATTTTTACAAACCCCAATGTTGCCACACAGATTGCAGAAATTATTGGATATTTGGAAGATTCTTATCTGACAAAATGGTAATACAGAAAATATGCTGAGACTGATAGTTTTTCTTGCAAGCTGATCTTATTTGATAACATCCATAAATGAATCAAATTGAATCTTTTGAAAGGAAAAGGTCAAGGTCCTTACACGCTGTTGATTCACTTTTCTTTCTATAAATTCTAAAAAAAAATTTACCAGTATGTCCCATCTTACATTTAAGAATGAATGTTAAAAAGATGAAAATATTATCAGGTGTATTTCTTTCACCAAAGATTCACAGAAGAAGTAGGATGCGAAAAATAGACGTTCAGAAAATTTACAAAATCCCATATCTAAATATCAAGATAATACAAAATTAATAATTTTAATTGAAAATAACACGTATGCTATTAAATCTATTAACTACTTGTTGGCAAAGTTTTGAACAATCAGATAAAAGCGATAACTTGACAATTCAAGATCTATTTTAAAAATGAGGCAAGTTGAATACAACACCATGTGAAAGCTCTAATTTTTACATCATGTTCTATATAAAGTCTTGAAACAAGAAGTGAGCAATAAAACAAAATATTACTGAACACTGACAAAATTAAAAACATGTTCATATATAATGGAGCAGATATGTTTTCAAAATTACATTACTGTTTTTCAATTTGTAATTGAAAGAAAACAGTTCAGTAAAGGATTGGCCTATATAAACAGGTGGGTATTCTTTGAAGGTTATTCCCTAATAATACCCTTTAACTGTGGTACCACAAAATTCTGGTGTTTCCAATATGATTTATATATCTACATTATTTCATTTATATTCAGATGCTGACTTTTGAATTTGAATTAGATAAGAAACTGTAGCAAATCTGACACCAACACTGGGCTGACTCATTGAAATATCCAAGTTTTATCATTTTGCCTTAAAAGTTGTAATAAAAAGTTTGCTTTACCAGTATAAGAAAGATAAGAATAATATAGAATTAAGTTAAACAAGTTCTAGATATACAATCAACCTTTTTACACATTGCAACTTTATACTTATCACAATTTCTTTTTGTAAGCCAGAGTTTTTGCAAGCACACAGCACGACAAGAACACAGCATAAACCAGAAACAAAATTCTGACATCAAACTTAATTATTTAATTTTCAATTATAATCATCCTTTTTTGTTATTGTTATTGTCACAATAGATGTAGGTAGAGCTCTTTCTCTTAAAACAACACAAACAATATCTATTAAATTACATTTTATATGAAGAGTTCTCCTTTCCTCTGCATAAAACAAAATGACATGTATAGCACAAAAAAAAAAAATCTTTTTAAAAATACAATATGCAAAAAAAAAAAAAAAAAAGTAAGCCATTTGATGAAATGTGTACAAAATACAAATACCCGCATGCAGGTTTAACAAAACATTTGCCATCAATGAAAATTATTTACATGAAAAGGGAACCTTTTATGTGTAGCTACATATTGTGTGATAATGAAAATTGTTTTAAACTATTGGAACTTCTTTTTTGTCTCATCAGAAATGAGCCTTTTGTTGGAGTTGAGAAAACCCATAGAAATAATTTGTTAAGAGTCAGATCATAAAATAACTTCATCATATTTTAAATACTACATTACTGCATGTCTTCATTATGATGACAGAAAAAATTACAAAGAAAATAGCTTCTTTGTTTATCAAAACACACTTAAAAAAAAAGTTGGGCTTAACATAATGGCATAATTACACTGTGAAAAGCTAGCTCAAAATCCACCAACCATACTTAATGCTAAGTAATACTTACTTCTAAATACTTACAGTGAAAATTTATCAAAATACCCAAGCATTTCATTTCTTAACAAGAGTGCCAGTGATGCCACAATATACGCCGCCACAAAATATAAAGACCAAGAACAGAGATAGAACCCTAAAAATGCTTCCAATATGAAAGAAGGTCAAATAGCAGTATCAATATGAATCCTTTTTTCTTTCTCTGCATAACTCTTGCAAAAATCACTGTACCAGAAAATCCCTGCTTTATGCACTTTTACTTGTTTAGAAACTTGAGTTGTGTTTTCAAGAGACCATGTTTAGAAAGACATAACTATTGAAAATATTGATGAACATCAAAATCCCTGCTTTGTGCATATCTACCCAGTATAGTAATGACATTGCCCAAGTTTTGAAAAGATTAGGTCAGAAACATACAAGGAATTGCATTCACAAGACTGATATATCAATCAGCTAAAGAGACTAAGTTTCAAGGGACACAAATCTTGTAAAAATCAATGAACCGGAAAATCGCCACTTAATGCACATTTACCCATTATAGTAATGCCACAAATCAAGTTTTGAAAAGATTCATTCAGAAACGAAGGAAGAGTTGCGTTCAAAGGCTGCAATATCAATCAGCGAAAGAGATTATGTTTCAAGGGACACAAATCTAGTAAAAATCAATGAACCAGAAAATCGCCACTTCATGCACATTTACCCATTATAGTAATGCCAGTAATGCCACAAATCAAGTTTTGAAAAGATTCATTCAGAAACGTAGGAAGAGTTGCGTTCACAAGGTTGCAATATCAATCAGCTAAAGAGACTAAGTTTCAAGGGACACAAATCTTGTAAAAATCAATGAACCAGAAAATCGCCACTTCATGCACATCTACCCATTAAAGTAATGACATTGACCAAGTTTTGAAAAGATTCATCCAGAAATGTAGGAGGAGTTGCGTTCACAAGGTTGCAATATCAATCAGCTACAGAGACTTAAGTTTCAAGGGACAAAAATCTTGTAAAAATCAATGAACCAGAAAATCGCCACTTCATGCACATCTACCCATTATAGTAATGTTATTGACCAAGTTTTGAAAAGATTCATTCAAAAACAAAGGAGGAGTTGCGTTAACAAGATATGGACGTACGGACAGACGGAGAAGATGACGCCAATATACGACCGCCTCCGGCAGTGTATAAAAATTATTGTTAGTGTTAAATGTGTATAACAGTTTTCTTCATAAACTTTTCCTGGCAATCACATGCAGAAGTCTCATATCTCTCAATGCTACTTCATCTTTTTTTCACTTAACAGTTATTCAAGTTGTTAAATATGGCTAACAAATTATGCAACATATCCTTTATACAACTGACAAAAGACAGCTAAATATTTCCTTTTCTCCCCCCTGATTTTCTATATAAAAATTGTTTCTCACAAGTCAAAATGATGCTTTCATAAAGCTGAACCTTTCTCCACTGTAGTTACTGTAGTATTGAAAAAGTTCACTTATATCTCTAAATTCTAGAAGTTATACTGAAATGTACAAGATGTCCAACATTTTTGAATTATTCCAAGATTTATATAAAGTCAGTGCTCCAGATCTTCTAGTTACTTGTAGATCACTCCTGAAATGTCTTTGGTCAGTAATCATACAAAGAGGAAAAAGGCTTTTGGCATGACTGTTTTAAAGGCTCATGGGTTATTAAGTCTCAGCTAAACAGTTGTTCCTTGTGCAATTAAAAAGAAGTATACAGTATAAGCATACATCTTATACAGAGAATCAGTTCTAAATTTAATATTACTAATAACATTGAATTTTTTTTTTTTTATTAGTTTTCCTTCAAACTTCTTCATAAATATAAAGATTCAATCCCACTTCTAGCAAAACACACAATGCAAGTACATTTGTATGTCAATGTCAAAAAGCTTAAATGTGATTATGTGTTGTTAACATATATAAATTAAGATATCACAGTAATACATTACATATAAGGGTACAAAAAAGTATGATTCACAAAAAAAAAGACATTTTAATGCCTTAAACAGCTAGTAAATATGTAATAATTAGAAAACACTAATATTTTAATTATCTATATTTCTTTCACACTTCAAACTACACTTCAAATATCAAGCTTTATAGCAATTTCTCTCACTACATCATTTTTACACAGTTCAAGCACTAAAATGCCAATACATGCATACAATTTCAAACACAAGAAGCTCATTTTCTGGATTATCCCTTTCCCTCATAGAGGAAACCATGAAACGACCTATGCGAACAACATAAAACCAGATCAGCCTGCGAGTAACTCGCAGGCTGATCAGGTTTTATGCTGTTCGCTGCTCCTCAGTGGTCTGGAAATGAGGATTTTCTAATTAAATTTGGTTTAACTGTGGTTTTCTGCAGATCAGGCTTTATGTGGAACCTACTGAGTGCGTCAAAATGAGTCTATATGAGGGAAAGGGAATCAACATCTGCACACTTGAATAATATCAAACCACTGAACACTGAGGTAATTGTTACACTGGTACACATGTCTACAGTTGCAACACTACTACACTACACGTATATACACACAAACCTGAAAGCACGGAGTAACACAAATGTTTGATTCAAACATGCAGTCTCCCAATGATGTAGAACTGGTTACTCACAACCCTCCTACAAACCAAATTTACCACCAACATGACTGGCACGATTCATGATCAGCCAGTAAGTTTCGAAACAAACCTGTGAGATATCTCTTTAGTCTATGCTTGCCATGACAACAGAGAAATATTGATATATGATAAATTGCATCATTCACCACAGGAGATATCATTTTCATAGTGATAAGTTTACTGCATGCATATTTTAAAGCAATGCTGTATTCACTAAGCCTATAACAAAAAAAAATAAAAAAAATGTTGCATCATATAAAGTCTCCACATGGGTAATTTAAAGTTAGGAGAGAAAGAAAGAAAAAGAAAATAGGAACAACCAAATAGATATCCCCTGCCTAATTAGGCAAATTACACACGCAAAAAGAAGTAAAAATTGTTTGTAAAGCATGTCTGTTTAACCATCCATCCAGATGAATATTATGAATGTGTCAATTTGTGGACATGCATAATTTTGCTGTCCATATATTTTTTAAATGTCAAGTATCAACTCTAGAGATTTGGGACACAGATGTAAACAAAATTAGCTTTTGTACAAATCAAGGCTATATTACTCGGGAAGTTTTGGATATATGCGACACAGCTTCTTTTCAAGCGATTAATCAATCTGCTGTATTCGGTGAAACAACAAACATATTCTAAAAGTGCTCAATTTCATAAGGTGGTGAGAATGCCTGTGAAATTTATTGACTGGCTCATATATAGTTTTTTGAGATAGGCACACTTTTTGTAAATTATGTATACAAAAGCCAAAACAATATCCACCCTGCTCTAAAATCTGTTCTGCAGAGGATAAAAATGAATTAGATTAGCTTGAAATCAATAGAAGATATGTTGGTTTTACATTAAGACTGTATTTCATATGTGGTCATAGAAAATACATGTTTACACTCTTGGCTCTGCCATTTATGAATATTATGTTTTCTATGATCATGTATGAAAAGTAAATACATGTACAATCTTACACAAAAAAAAAACACCAACAAAAAAAACAATTATCGGCAATTTCATTTGGAATAAATTTTATGTATTTGCAACTCATTAGTAACTAAGACAAGAGGTTAACATTGTAAGAACCTGATCAGACAGTGAAATATTTAGCGTCTAATTTTGTGTTTCAAGGGTGTAACAAAGTTGAGACAGCAAATTTCTATGGGAAAGGGTTTACATGGACCAAAAAGTTACCAGGAAGCGTGAGGGTCAAGATTAACCACATTTTGGTCATCTTAAGTTTTACACTGGTAAGAAATACTTATTATGAACTTTTACATACACATCAATATAAATAGGAAATGTTCCTGGAGAACTCTAATATGAAAATCCCTTTCTACTTGAATGCAAAATCCAATGACCTGACAGAAAAAAATGTTTTTAAAATTAAAGATATGTATTTTTTTTCTCCTATATATACATGTATATATAAAAAAGAAGAAACATTCGCAGCTCCTATTAAAACATTCATGTTACCAGTCATCTGATTTTTTAAATATACCTAACACAATATTTTGTTTATCTATAATCTTGCAAAAGTTAAAAGTTATTATTTTTTTATATTTAACTTACAAGGACCACAATTTAATGATCACAATACACAAGTATTGGGTACAATTCTATAATATGTGAATATAGAAGCGTGTACATTTCTATAAATGAGGTGTTTAATCTAGAGGAAATCACTTTTTAATAACAGTATATCTTTTTAAAAAAAATCTTTTATTAGCCAACAACACAAACAAGAATTATTTTGTAAGCATTATTGTGAAGCTTTGAAAGATTAAAGGACTAAACATACTTATATTTTTTCCTGTCTCTGATATTTTTCTCCAAAACAAAAAAAAGTTTACACAGCAAAAAAAAAAAAAAAAACTGAGTGATCATAAGAGGTGAGGGACACCCCTGCTACACTACTGAGTCTCAAAAAATGAAAATATACTTTCACAAAACGGGGCGTGAAAAATAGAGAGAAATCTATCCGACTTGAGTTTAGCAAGAGTTGTTATAGCAATATGTTCTACATGACTAAACAAGTCAAACTTAAATATACATGTATTACAGGTCATATTGTCTAGATATTATCAATGATGCATTCTCAAAAAAAAAAAAAAAAAAAAAAATTAAGAATGCATGACACAGTCATTGTGATAAACTTGTTGGCATCTTAAAGTCAGTAACTGAAGATCAGTATCAAGATGATCCACCCTGTTTGCTGCTAAGATCACAAGTCAATAAAGCAAACCCTGATCATACTGAGAAAGTTTTACGAAGCTTAAGTTTTATACCTGGGTTTCACTTCATCAATCTCCAAGTCTATATTTTACCCAAAGGCTCAGCAAGATGTGCAAATAGTAACCTTTATTTTCTTAATTGCATATGTAATACCTTCAGACAGAGCGAGTTATGAGCCCTCTGAAACCTGGCGTGTGTTCAGTATGCCAATTGTATGCAACCGTACGCTTAAAGTCAGCTATGAAACAATCTCAGTGTCATAAACCAGGATATTTACGTATACCTATGTACAGCATAAGGTGCACATGAACAGCATGGTATATGACAACTCCATATCTGACTGCAAGCAACCAGTTGCATAAGGTTTGGCATACTAAACGCACGCCTGGTGTACACACCCCAGATAGTCCTTTTGCCAACTGACCGTTTCAGTGTAGCAACTGTTGGCCCCTCTCTCTCTGTTACATGCACCTCATTCAGTGCAGACCATGATCGGCTTGCACAGATGCGCTGGTTGCAAAGGCAGTCACAAGTGCCCAGTGCTTATGACAGACTCAGGAGATCAATGAACCAGGTGTCTGTATCAAACTGGCAAATCCAAGAGACTGAAAACTGGTTACTGTAGCATACAGTGTAGCTTATTTACTTCACACTCCATTATATGAGTGCCAATATACAATAACATGGACACTAAAATTTAGATTTTTTTTTTAAAAAAAAGTTGTCATATAATTAAATACAGTCCAATATAACAGGATAACTGTCGGGTAAGTATGGATCCCAAAACAGCATTATAATTGATCTGTGCTGAATACATCACTAACAGTAAACATTATAGAATGCTCGATCATGGTGCTCCTATCCATTACATTTTAATAAATTCAACACATACAAAGGGAAGAAGCTTTGACCAGTCATTCATTGCTTCTTACAGTTCTGTACAACTAGAGTAAAGAGAAGAAGTCTGCACTTAACTCAAATATGCAGATCAGATTATATAAAAATCAATCCAAATATAAAGTTCATCAAATAAAACTCATGCATTCGTTATGTTTAATTCCATCCCTATGTGAACCTAAACAACCAATCTACAGTCCTTTGGATCAGCCGTAAATGCAATTCCTTAAATGTTAATAACACAGGGTATCAAAACACTGGACGAGAAACTCTACAGATCTGGATTCATGAGCAGGCAGCAGGAAGGTCAGAAGCATGACTATCTAGTAATACTGGTTGTACAGCCATCTTGTCCTTTTATTCATACTCCAAGATTTGCTTGTGATAAAACAATAGGTACCTGTAAAGAAACAGCAACAGCAATGACTTCCTGTATTTCAGTTTAATAACTCACATGTCACTAAACTGTCTCAAAATCATATATCAGATTAATCAATGAAAAGCTGTACAAAGTTCAATCAAATAAATGCATTCAATAGTTACTTTTGTTCAACAATCTTCAACAAAGATTCTTTGTGGAGATATTTTAATTTACCTTTAAAAAAAACTATGTCATGATTTAATATAAAACCTAACAAGATTTGCATTTTGTTATACCTTTTCAAGTGCTATCGTTAATTAGACAATAAATTATCAGTACAAAATGTAAAATATCTACATAATGACAGGTTTAAGTTTAAGCTCTCTTTTTCATAGATTAAGATTTTGAGATTTTTGTTTTGGTATGTAAAGGAAGGTTGTGAAAATTCAAGTATAGATCAGTGCATGTATTATAGGATTTGTGGTCATTTCAATCCTAAGACAAATCTGGCGCAAGCAATTTCACATTGATATCGTTTACCAGTATCAATTATTCTTTAATGATTTCTTTACTTTAATAGGAAAACAAGAAACACCTCAAATGACTGGAAACCAGATTTTCAAGTGTTGCCCCACACAAACAAATCTTTTTTCTTTTTTTTAATTTATTGACCTGAAAATCGTTCACAATTCCTTCTTCACATAAAGTATCTATCTACTGAATCTGATCATCATACCTCACACCTTAAAGTTTAATTGATGGAGACAAAAAAAATAAATTTAGTAACACAGACTTTGACCCTATTATCCTGAAAACCAATCTTCCTCTTCCCATAAGACATCTACCTACCAAGTATTAAAACTCTATCTCTATTCTAGCAGGAGATATTCAATGAAAACAAACTCTTTGATGCCCAACCACCCATCCACCGAACGACGTACCCCATTCTAATAACCAGGATTTTCATTGGTATGGTTAACAAGTTTTTACAACTCTACAGCTCTTGGTGTGTACTTGTACTTAGAGACTTTTCTAGCTAAGACTTACCCTTCACTGTTGAGCACTTCTTGAGGCAGAGCTTTTGTTATGAGATGATCATCACATTTAAACCACTGATTTTTATGCTGTCGTATAAAACAGGTGTAGTGGCCACACTCTATGGTGCCACTGTGGTTGACCACTGCAAAGAGTGAGTACCTGAAAACAGGGTTAATACACTAATGAGCAGGCTTTTCTAGTGGAACATAAGTTACAAAACAAACAAGAGCACTAACATGGCTCTGTATTGCTCAAAGATTGACATTACAGGCATTATGATGTAACTTTTGATGATGATCGAGAGAATGTGGCGTCTTAAGTATTCTCACTGGTATATACACTTTTGCAACATTTTTACCCAACATGGCCAAGCTTTAAACACATCTGAAATCAAATGTCATGCAGAAAAACATTTTCATCAAGTTACATGGCTTCTAGAGTCTTCACAAGTAATCACAGAAGGCTAGGAAAAAGTAGGAGATGAAAGATAAATTGAAGTAAAAATTCTTAATATATTCTTAGTGTCTCTCATGAGAATCAAGGTACCAGACACTACTTACTTATTTTTACATGAAAGCCCAACAGTAAGGTCAGTGCCATTTCTGTGTACACTGAACTTGTCAAGTGATGATGACATGAATGGTGTCATGTCCAGTTCTTCGGGAAATGAAACATATGTTGAGATCTTTTTATGGTAACCCGTAGAATGTTCGAACCGCTGAAAGAATAACATACTTTACTGGATCCCATTCTCTACTATTTACATAATTATGTTTATTATTTCAACAATATACTGAGACATATATGCAAGGTAATCACTGATCTTATCAGATTTGATTGTTTATTGGCTTTAATGTACCACTAACATTAATTTAGTTATTCTGAAACTCATAGTGTTGTCTCTTTACGAAATCTCACCACTGAAAATAGATCATGATACAATAAAAACCCAGTCACATTATATCCTTACACCAGGCCAATCAGTCCTGGAACTATCCTTAAGCATATGAGACATACCAGTGTAACCCAGTAAAATCCTACTGCCCCGAGCTGGTATCGAACTCGGGACCCTCGGTATGCAAATCGGACACTCTACCACGTCACCACAAAAGCATCGATATAGCTCTATGGCAAGATAGTAAAAGTGCCATTTTATACCTCTACTACATACACCCCCTCCTTTCAAGAATCTGTCCTCAGATTCCTGGAGTATGAACGTCTGTGGGACTTTCTAAGGGTGCCATCCCTTCTACAACTGTGAGTTATTTACGTTGGGCGCCAAATGTAACCCAGTAAAATCCTACTGTCCCGAGCTGGTATCGAACTCGGGACCCTCGGTATGCAAATCAGACACTCTACCACGTCACCACAAAAGCTAGCTCTATGGCAAGATAGTACAAGTGCCATTTTATACCTCTACTACACCAGTACCAATTTTATGGTGGTTGCACCTAGGGATCAGCCACAAGAGATCAAACCTACAGCCTCACATGTTACACACACCTTGAGGTGAAAACAAGCCACAATAGGAAGTTTTTTCATGGTCAGCTGCTTTGTAGATTCCTGATAGCACCCACAATTGCTACACTTGATCTTGGCACCACTGCCCAGGTGTTCTGGCTTGGTAAATCTGCATCAGATCATACAGAAACATTCAATTATCAAAAAACAAACAAATGTTAAATTGATTTTGCTACTTTTTAAGATTGGTTGTTAAACTGAACATTTCATTCCATCCATTTTCTTTCATTTGTATTTTTTTTTAACGTTAAAAAAAGAACAAATTCAGCTGGACCAATAATCTCTTTCGTATGACACTGACATTTCATTCAATCACATTTCATTTCAAAGTGACTGGGCTGTAACACACTTGGAAAATGGTTTCTTTCTTACTTTGCAGAGAAAACATATGTATACAAGAGGGCCAAATGGTCCTGAATTGCTCACCTGAGAAATATTGTTTTCATTGCCTTTTACAACATCGTCATAGGGAATACAAAATCCATACAGAAGAACAGCAATGTAATTTTAATTCCATACAAAAATTTTACATGTGGTCCAAAAAACCAAATTAACCCCATGTGTGGGACCAATTTTGACCCCAGGACCATGATTTGTCAAGAGGGTCATAGAGGCCTTAAATCACTTGCCTTAGTATAAGGTTACCCAAGGAACATCTGTAATAAAACATTTTGAAATCTGGCCAGTAGTTTAAAGTAGATGATTTTTAAAGTTTTCATTTTTATTTTTTTCGTTGTTTATTTTAGCAACTTTTGTGAAGGTTCACCCAAGGATCATCCCTGCCAAGTTTAATCAAATTCTGTCCAGCCAGTTCAGAGGAGACGTCATTTAAAGATTTCACTATATACATATAAGGCAAATTAGCTCCAACCCTGGCGGCCATGTTTTTTCACGTATCAGAATGATTTAAGCAATCTTGGTAGAGAGTTACCCAAGGCACATCTGTACCCAAACACTTTGATATCTGGCCAGTAGTTTTGAAGGAGATGATTTTTAAAGTTTTCATATTTTTTTCTTTCTGTTGCCATGGCAACCAGAGTTATACAAAGATCAAGTTTATTTTAGCAACTTTTGTGAAGGTTCACCCAAGGATCATCCCTGCCAAGTTTAATCAAATTCTGTCCAGCGATTTCAGAGGAGATGTCATTTAAAGCAAATTGTTGACGACGTACGACGGATGCAGGGTGATCCTAATTTCTCATCATGAGCACATTGTGCTCAGGTGAGCTAAAAAATATAACCAGCATTGGTGACAACATAAAGATGTGAAATATTCTACAAAAAGCTTTCATATTAAAGACTTAGAAAACCCTAAATTATCTATTAATTATTAAAAAAAACAAACAAAAAAAAAACAAGTAACTGGTGTTGCTCGCAAAACATGAGTCCCCTACTAGTGAGGTGCGTAATTTTTCCATTACTATAGCAACCAGAGTTTTGGTCTGAGAAAAAAAAACAAAGTGATGTGCAGAATCTCCATACTGCCATCTATTCATATACCAAGTTTCATAATACTATCTTTAATGGTTTTTAATTAATCTTGCGATCCAGATTTCTGGACATCTGGATGGACACTGCACAAAAGGCGATTACAATTGCTAACAAGAGGGCCATGATGGCCCTGAAACGCTCACCTGAGTACCATTGCTACAACTGATTACAAGGTTTTTAAACAGACAAGAATTCTGATATAACTCAATCTTAAACATTTTAGCCCTGACAATACTACACACCAAATATATAAGCACTGGGCCTTATGGTTTCAGAGGAGAAGACTTAGTGCGGGGTCATTTATCTCCAAAGGGCCACCATTTTGAAAATCTTGATAATGAACCATTAGATGATACTACATACCAAAAATCTAAGTTCTAGGCCTTATGGATTCATAGTAGAAGATTTTTTTAAAAGATTTTCCTATATAACTCTATCTAAAACAAGTGACCCCTGGTGCGTGGCATTTATCACCATAAGGTCATGATGTGTACAATCTTGGTAATGAACCATAAGATGATGCTACATACCAAATATCTAATCTCTAGGCCTTATGGATTCATAGACGAAGATTTTTAAAGATTTTCCTATATAACTCTATGTTAAACAAGTGACCCCTGGTGCGGGGGTATTTATCACCATAGGGTCATGATTTGAACAATCTTGGGAATGAACCATAAGATGATGCTACATACCAAATATCTAATCTCTAGGCCTTATGGATTCATAGAAGAAGATTTTTAAAGATTTTCCTATATAACTCTATGTAATACAAGTGACCCCTATTGCAGGGGCATTTATCACCGTTAGCCTATGATTTGAACAATCTTGGTAATGAACCATTAGATGATGCTACATATGAAATATCTAAGCTCTAGGCCTTATGGATTCATAGAAGAAGATTTTTAAAGTTTTTTCTATATAAATCTATGTAAAACAAGTGACCCCTGGTGCGGGGGCATTTATCACCATAGGGTCATGATCTGAACAATCTTGGTAATGAACCATAAGATGATGCTACATACCAAATATCTAATCTCTAGGCCTTATGGATTCATAGAAGAAGATTTTTAAAGATTTTCCTATATAACTCTATGTAAAACAAGTGACCCATGGTGCGGGGGCATTTATCACCGTAGGGCTATGATTTGTACAATCTTTGTAATGGTCCATAAGATGATGCTACATACCAAATATCTAAGCTCTAGGCCTTGCAGTTTTGCAGAAGAAGATTTTCAAAGTTTGCATTTTTAAAATCTATTTTTAGCTCCTGTGACCTACTTTTTTAACCAATCTGAATAATTTGTACAACTTTGATAGAGGGCATCATAAGGATGATTCCTGTGAAGTTTGGTCAAAATCCCTTCAGCGGTTCATGAGAAGATGTTGTTTAAAGCAAATTGTTGACGATGGACGGACGCACGCACGGACGACGGACAAAAGGCGATCACAAAAGCTCACCATGAGCACATTGTGCTCAGGTGAGCTAAAAATGTATGTCAATTATCAGAACATAACATTTTAAACTAGAACTGCCATTGTAATGGCGCAAATACCCCCCGCATGTCACTTTGTCACAGGAATGAAGTTTACAGTTCTTGTTTCAAGTTTCATCTTGATGCCTTTTATACTTCTTGAGTTACAGCCTGGACAAAAATGAAGTATGAAAATTTACAAAGGGCAATAACTCCAAAATCATGCGACAGAGAGTTGTGGTTCTTGGTCACTGCATGCCCCCTCAATGAGATCTATCCACTTATGAAGTTTCATCTTGATGCCTTTTATACTTTTTGAATTACAGCCCGGACAAAAATTAAGTATGAAAATTTACAAAGGACAATAACTCCAAAATCATGCGACAGACAGTTATGGTTCTTGATCACTGCACTCCCCCTCAATGAGATCAATCCACATATGAAGTTTCATCTTGATGCCTTTTATACTTTTTGAGTTACGGCCCGGACAAAAATTAAGTATGAAAATTTACAAGGGCAATAACTCCAAAGTTACAGGACAGAGAGTTATGGTTCTTGGTCACTGCACTCCCCCTCAATGAAAAATATCCACATATGAAGTTTCATCTTGATGCCTTTTATACTTTTTGAGTTACAGCCCAGACAAAAAAAAAACGACATACAGACGGACGGCCAGACAGACAAGCTGAATCCAGTATACCCCCCTTACAGCTTCGTTGTGCGGGGGGTATAACAACCTAGAACTATCACTAAAGATGATTTAAATACCACCACATTGTATCTGGTCTCCATGTCATGTAATTGTTGAATAGGAAATGATGAACAAGACATGACCAACTTGACACAATGAGTTTGATTCCTATATAGGATTAGCCCCAACTTCAGTGAGGAAAGGTTTACTATTGTAAAAAACATACCTTTTTAAACAATCGACTAGTGAGGTAGATTCATAATTTCCAGGACTATTTGAGTACCCTGAAAAATAAATTCATCATTTCTCATTACAGCACATATAAATAATCCTGACCTATCAAACATTTGAATATATCTAACTTTCCTTTCTTGCCTGAACCTTTACCTCCTATATATTCTCTGTGTATATATAATACCAGATATTTAAATATATGACATATTTATGAAAAGTTGAAATCATACACAGATTTCTTGTTTTTAAGGCCTAAAATTTATAGTGCATTTTCTCCTCCTATTATGTCCTGAAAACATATTTATGTTCCTCAAATATACAAAAATAGTTTAACATTCATTATTCATGGTAAAAGGGTATAACATGTTCAAGGTTTTCTTCTTATTCTTCAGTATAGCTAGAAAGACATGGCTCACCTGCAAAATGATCAATTTGAAATACAATATTAACAACATAGTTTTATTTTAAATGTAACATACATTTAGTTAAGATATATTAAGAATTTAGGATGCAACAGGTAAGGAAAGGTGCTGTAGTCTTAATGGTAGTGTTCACTGACTATGAAAGATGAACACCAATACAGGTGAGAACAAAGAGACCTCTACAAGTACAAAGTACTGATTTATGATATGTTTATTGCTTTCCTTCCAAATGACTTAAAAGAAATCAGAATAAATTTGAAAATTCATTTTTTTTCTATACCTAATTAAAAAAATATTCATAATTAAAATATCATAAAGGTGAAAAAATACAAGAGGAGCATCTGAATGTGAAAAATTATTATCATATATTAGATCTATAACTGTGGTTATCTGAATAAAAATTAAGGCTCGTCTTAGTCCCACCTAACACTCAGAGAGATACTAGTAAGCAAGTCAAAATATATAAAGTCAAGAGATATGGATCATACACAAAGACCAGCTTTTCCATAGATTGAAGTTATAACTTACGAACAGTTAACAGCCAAGACAAGGTCTATTATGTTTATTTTTGACCATCAAGTTTTAAGTGTGAACTTGACCTTTAAGTTATGAATCTGGGTCATTGTCAATTATGTCAAGTTATATTAATGAATGAGGAAGTTGAAGAAGAAAATTGATGCTGAACCTTCAAGTTGGTAAGTCAAACATTTTCCTGTTGTTCTGAAAGGAATTGACTGAGGTATAGGATAAAATGTAACCAATATACAAGTCCCTTCACCCAAATAAAAGGGTGGAAATACTTAAAATATATATAAAGGATTATCCTGTAGATGATTAGTTTTGCGTGATATATCACACAATAATGCACTGTGTGTTAAGTTCAAATGTACTTATCTAACCAAGAAGACCGTAGGCCTGAGTGATGGATAACAAAACATCTGAACAAAACATCCAGCATTAATCTGCTATGTATCACAAACAAGAGCTCTGCTGTGGCAGGGCAATAAACACTGTATGGCAACTCCATATGAGGGCATCATAATACAAAGTACCTGTTCTGTTTTTAATATAAGGAGGCAGTTTTCATAGATGTGCAGAAAAAACAAAGCAAGAGCACCGCATGCCGGTGCCAGTGCTTGTCTGTTTTTGCCAACATTAAATATTTTTGTTAAAATTTAAACAAGAGGGCCAAGATGGCCCCGTGTCGCTAACCTGAGTAAGATTGCTGTGTTTGGCATAATTACAAAAAATGTGGCATCTAAAGTGTTTGCAATGTTTTTCTAACATCTAAGTGACCTAGATTTTAATTCTACCTAAATTTGCACTCACTGGGTTTTATGGCAAATTTAATGAAGACTGGGACAAAAATGTATCCTCTAGAGTGTTCATAAGGTTTTTCTAAAATTTGCCCTAGTGACCTACTTTTTACCCATGTGACCAAATTTTGAACTCATCTGAGATTTGATGTAAACATACAATCTGACCAAGTACTTGAAGGTTAGGCCAAAAATGTGGCTTCTAGAGGGGTCACAAGGTTTTACTAAGACTTAGCCAGGTGACCTACTTTTTGACCCCATGTGACCAAATTTCGAACTCATCCCAGATTTCATGTAGACAAACATCCTGACCAATTTTCATGAAGATTGGGCCAAAATTAGTGTTGTTTTTCTAAGATTTGACTTGACCTAGTTTTTGACCCAACATGACCCAATTTCAAACTCATCCAACATATCATATAGACAAACACCATGACCAAATTTCATGAAGATTGAACTAAAAATGTGGTCTCAAGTGTGTTCAAAAGTTGTTTTTTTCTAAGATTTGAGCTGGTGACCTAGTTTTTGACCCAACGTGGCCCAATATTCAAACTCATCCAAGATATCATGTAGACAAACATCCTGACCAAATTTTATGAAGATTGGCCTAAATATATGGCCTCTAGAATGTTCACAGTTTTTTTTTTAATTTTCTAAGATCTGACCTAGTGACCTAGTTTTTTACCCCACATAACCCAATTAGACAAATATCCTGACCAATTTTAATTAAGACTGGGCCAAAACTGTGGCCTATAGAGTGTTCACAAGAAATTGTTGGTGACAGACGATGCAGGACGGACAAAAGGCGATGACAAAAGCTCATCCTGAGCACAAGTGCTCAGGTGAACTAGAAAGTTGACCTTGAAAATCACAACTAAAACTGTATGCCTTTACATGCAAAGTTTACCCTTTAAAATTGACCATCTACCTTGAAGGAAGACCTTGACCTATGCATGGAACAGAATGTATACAACATAAAGATGTAAAATTTGTAGACAAGTAATTACAATTAGCTAATCCATTGAGTTTTTGATAATCAACACAAAACTGTAAAATGTCTTCATATTTTACAGTTTTGTGTTGATTTTTTTACGGATCGGATTTTTTTTTAGCAACTTTGGTAGAGGTTGACCCAAGGAACATCTGTACCAATTTATTTTAAAATCTGGCTAGTAGTTTTAAAGAATATGATTTTTAAAGTTTTCTTCTTTTTTTTCTTCTTTTTGTTGCCATGGCAACCAGAGTTCTACATGGATCAAGTTTATTTTAGCAATTTTTGTGAAGGTTGACCCAAGGATCATCCCTGCCAAGTTTAATCAAATTCTGTCCAGTGGTTTCAGAGATGTTGTTTAAAGGTTTCTCTATATACATATAAGGCAAATTAGCCCCGCCCCTGGCGGCCATGTTTTTTTACGGATCGGAATAATTTTAGCAACTTTGGTAGAGGTTGGCCCAAGAAACATCTGTACCAATTTATTTTAAAATCTGGCCAGTAGTTTTGAAGAAGATGGTTTTTAAAGTTTTCATTTTTTTTTTCTTCCAATGTTCTACATGCATCAAGTTTATTTTAGCAACTTTTGTGAAGATTGACCCAAGGATCATCCCTGCCAAGTTTAATCAAATTCTGTCCAGTGGTTTCAGAGGAGATGTTGTTTAAAGGTTTCTCTATATACATATAAGGCAAATAAGCCCCGCCCCTGGTGGCCATGTTTTTTTACGGATCAGAATAATTTTAGCAACTTTGGTAGAGGTTGACCCAAGGAACATCTGTACCAAATTATTTTGAAATCTGGCCAGTAGTTTTGAAGGAGATGATTTTTAAAGTTTTCAAACTATTTTTCTTTTTGTAGCCATGGCAACCAGAGTTCTTCATGGATCAACTTTATTTTAGCAACTTTTGTAGAGCCTCACCCAAGGAACATTCCTGCCAAGTTTCATTAAATTCTGTCCAGTGGTTTCAGAGGAGATGTCGTTTAAAGCAAATTGTTGACGACAGACGACGTACAACGCCGGACGAAGGGCGATCACAAAAGCTCACCTTGAGCACTTTGTGCTCAGGTGAGCTAAAAAATAAAAGTTGTATGTCAAATAGTAAAGAAGTTACAACGCGACAAAGGGCAAACATAAAGTAAATGAGGCATGCACAAGGAATTCACATGTGAAATATCAATGCCTTGTTGGTAATGGTTCTGAAATGACATACATTATAAAGTTTTCAAAACTTGCAGCAAAAATAGGTCAAAAGGTGAAATATTTGCAAATGTCTGGATAGGCCTTGTCAAGATAGATATGCATACCAAAAATGAAAGTTATGTACTGAATAGTAGAGAAGTTATGACCAACGGTAAGATTCGGGAAAATGACGACAACACAGATGCTAGAGTTACAAAATAGCTTGTATATTTTTCTTCGAAAAAAACCCAGACAAGCTAAAAAATTAGTTTTGATCTATAAATTATAACTTAGACTATTATTAGTAACAGAAGATAAATGAAGTTATCAATTATCTCAATCATGAATCTGTGGACTGCAACCAAAATAAAACTTGACCTGTATTTTGCTACTATATACTTGCATACCAATACTTGATTTCAATACATTAAGTCTTTTAAAATTTATTGCGTGGAAACTGTCATTTCACATAAAAATTTGCCTATAAAGATAACATTACTCTATAACAAATAAAAGGAATGTTACCAAAATAGGACTTAACCTGTATTTTAATATCATATACATATAAACTAAATATGAATACAATGGATTCAAAAGTACAACAATTTCAAAAGTTATTGCATGGAAATGAAATGTCTATGGACATATGGATGAATGATGACATTACATAATAAGTCCTTTAATTTGACAGGCATATGAAAATAAAACCCTGTTTCCATTCTTACACGTTAACTAGAAGTTTAAAAGTCATACAAATGTCATCTGTGAATAATTGGAAAATAAAACATTCTGCACTCCTTCTATGTTTATATAGTTGATCATGTTAGAATTGAAAATATCTAAATGTAAGTAGAACTATCTAAACAGTGTTCCATAAATAAATGAAACAAAATCATTGGAAAGGTGTGTGAAAACAGTATTTGGTGGTGATTGTGTTAAAGAAATACAGGTGACTTAATATACAACCAATATGAACACATAGGGGTACGGGTCTCTGTAGCTATCACTGATGACAATTAACACCCCTATACCCCTGTTTCACTTCCTTTATTCAACAATATAAAGTCACTGACTATTGTGTCAAATGTGATACAGTGCAGTGATTCCTTTTTCCTTCTTTGAATGGGTCCTGTAAAAGGACCTGTTCCCACTGCCCACAGGACCCATTCCCAATTGTAAAAGGACCCTTCCCAATTTTTTAAAAGATAAATTTCCCTTTTCTTAATGATAAAACCATGAAATATCAATTTCAACAACTGAACATTGTTGCAAAGTTAAGAAGAATCTTAAAGCAGCATATCAGCATAGTAAAATAACCTGTTTAATTAACTTTATTAAAGGCTTTTGCAAATGTACAACCAATTTCCAAATATCATGACTTGCAATACTTTTTTTCCCAATTATTTTAGCAATTAAAAAATTCCCAATTTGAAAGGAACAGGACCTGTTGAACAGTGGGAACAGTTCCCAATAGGCTGAAAAAATTTGCTGCAGTGTCAAGATACATGGCAACATATGTGATTCCTATATAGCTCTATGTTCAATTTCAAGCAAATATTATTACTTGGGAATATCATAAAACACTCTTTATAAGCCCCCAATCCCAACCAAGGCTGTAGAGAAAAATCAAACAATTATTCCAGGAACCATATTTACATGAAGACATCCAATCTATGTAATGACTAATAAGAGAGCTGGTCATTGCAAAATACCCGTCCTGCAATTTTATCAATTCAAGGGTCGTAACTCTAAGAGTGTCTGGGATATTGTGACTGGTTTTCAAAACTTGATTGAGATACTGTACCAATACACATTGTACCGATCAGTTCTTGTTTGTCAGTGTTACAGAGCAGACTTTGTTAATTTTAACACTTTTTCCCCCTGTAAGACTAAGACACAAACCACATGAGGACCTCCTATGTTGGGTTTATGATTATAACCTTCTATTATTGTTAACAGATTGCTTATTAGGTTATAATGACAAATAAATACAAATGATATAACATGAATGGCATTATTTCCAATCTGTTGAAAACTCATGAATCATCCTGTGTTTACTTTTGGTTGCTTGACTGTGATTCACACTTTTTCCCAAGATTGTGCATAAACTAAAACCTTGCCATGAATTCCACTACATTCACTAACAGGGTGATCAATTTCTCATATGAAAATTAATGTCAGATTCAAATGACAGCACAGATGGGTAAGTGAAACGTCTTAACACACATTAACATCTTAATACAACGTTTTATGTATCTAATATGGCTACACTGACATGCTGATTTATATCCTCTTTAAATTATTAACGTCAGCCAGGTTTTTATATTCAAACTGAGAGTATACTTTGTCTCTAGCAACGTTAAAAATCTCAATTATAAAATTCAAACAGTGATTTCATTAGCTACATGTACACTGTGACAAACATGTTAAGGAAAATGGAAAAAAAAAATGTTAATGAACGAGTTATGTTAGAGGAAACCAAAAGCAAATGAAAGATCACAGTGTTACCATTTGTAGCTTTTTCTCCTGCCTTCCCTTTAGCATTATTGCCATTTTCCGACGCACTACCTCGTCGGCAAGTACCTAAACATGCATTTCTTTGAGAACTTGGAGGACAATATAGTCTTAACTTTTAGTGTGTGTGAAAAAAATTTAACCATGTCATACACAAATTTTTTCATTAAAATACCTTAATATCATCAATATTTTACTATGTCTAATGTAACTAATGCTGATTAGTAAAATTATTGTTTTTATAACAAAGTCATTAATGAGTTATTTCTCCACTTTTCATGCAACTCATCAAGTATCATGTAATCCTATTAACAAATTCTTAATTTAATCAATACTTAAAAATATTACATAACCACACCCTCTGATGATGATGGTTGTTAAAATGCAATGAATATATTTAACAAGAGTGTTCTCTGGAACACATGTGTCACCTGCTGTGGCGTGATGGAAAAAGTGTGACAGACAGAAGACAGATAGATGACGGAAAAGTTATCACTATGTGTCATGTCACCTCAGCTTACAGCAGGTGACACAAAAAGTATTAGTTATTGCATTCATCCTTTTATTTTTCTCTCTTTATCACACCCAATCACATTAGAGGTAATAAAATATTTTTTGCATGTAGATAAAATCTGCACTTTATTTCATGCATGTATGGAGTAATATATCAAAATATACTTCCAGGGTTCAAAATTAACTTTGTTTTTTCAAGTACCTGCTTTTTCCTACTTTCTACCACCATAAAAAATTATGGCTGTGTGCTTTACTTCATGACCCTGTCGCAACACAGAAAAAGATATGGCCAGAAACATCCAAAAAGCTTTAACTTTGCCTTTTTTTTTTTTTGCAACCAACCCTTTTAGCAGGTAACAAAATGATTTTCAAACATTCAAATGCCCTCTAAACATTGCTAACAACATTCTGATAAAAAATAATAATAAGTTTCACATTGTCATGCAATAAGTTTATTATACACTACAGTATATCAAATGGTTATCAATGTCTATAATTAACTTACCCGATCCTGGAGAAGAATTTGAGCCATTATTTGATTGAGTCAGTAACCCTGGTCCTAGGTCAAGTGATATATCCCAGATAGGATCAATTGTCGTGGATACATTACTGCAACACAAATATATATCCTCAAACATACACAGCAGCTTTGCTACAAACACCATAATTTGTTTCAAGGTCTAAATATAGCATTCTACTGGACTACTTTATAACTAAGTGATGGCACAACTAAACAAAATTACAAAATAAGATCTGGGTGTGTCATATTTCTCATGTTATAATGGAATATGTTAAGTGTCTCTAAAATAAGTATAAATAAATACAACCCAATTTTTTTTGCAATCTATCCTTACAAACCAATGATAAATTGCAATATAATTTTAATAAAACTAGAGGTATCACAGATGACAATTTATTCCCTGTCCCAGCTCAAACCACAAATTCAAAGAAAGCTGTGATCTCTGATGTCTGTAAATATTGGAGTTGTAAACTTATTTCTTTTCCATCAACTGGAAAACAATTTCTAAAATTACATACAAATCTCACTTGACGGTCCCAGGGTTTGACAGCTTTTGTCAGCACATACTTATAATCATAAAATACTTAAGGACAATGTAAGATTAATGCAGACATTTTACGTTTTATTACAGTTAGAAAAAGGACCTGGAAAAATGCCAAGCTTAAAAAAACCCTCAGTTTTCCAAGCCTTGCAATTATCTGAGTAATTTCTCCCCCAGATAATTCTACAATTTTTTGCAATTTGACTGTAGCTTAAAAACTCAATGAGGACTTACTTGCACTGTTGACATGTGACATCTGACTGGAGACCACCCGTAAAGATCTGATCGATGATACAGTGGCAGTTGTGTGGACTACTTGTGCTCCTTCCATTGGAACCAGCTGTAGAAAACAGACAAGACTTGACTTGACTATTTGGGTTTACCGTTGCTTCGACAGTATTTCAGTCATATAGCGACGTCCAGATAATTACAGGTGGAGGAAGACCCCGAATGCACGGAGGCATCCAGGTAGAACCACCGACCTACCGCAAGCCAGCTGGAAGGCTTCCTCACATGAAAATCTGAATGACCCTGCCAGGATTCGAACCCACGCTTTGAGGGGCTGAATGAGTGTTAAAGTCAGCGACTTTACCCTCTCGGTCACGGAGGCCCCATTTTAAGACAAGAAAAAAGGCATCACTTTTTATATTGATTATCTGTTTGTAAAATATTTCAATTAACTCATCAACACTTTTGTTTTTCTAGATACTAAATTAAGCTTTCACCAAATGTAACTAGTATGACCTTGTTCTGAACAACCTATTAACACTCATTGATAAAATGCCATACACTTTCAAATCGCAATATTTTACTTTCTAAAACAATAGATTATTTATTTATTATTATGAACAAACTTTCCAAATAATATGGCATTCAAACTCCTTAATACATCATATATTCTATATAATTCAAATTTGAGATTTAATTGCTAAAAATAAAAACAAGAGGGCCATGATGGCCCTATATCGCTCACCTGAGTACCACTTCTCTAAAAGCAACCTTAAGTATCATGGACCATAACTCCAATACAAGGCATAATAATCCTGGGTTTATTAACATTATGTATACATCTGATCAAGATTGCTTTATAAATGTGGATGTTAGATACAAACAAGGTTAAATATGACATTTTTTATACTTCAAGTCCCACAATTGTAGATAGTGGTCCAATACTAAGTCAGCCTTGGCAAGATAATAGCATTAATGTTACCATCAGGTTTGTGTAAGTTTATATCCTAAATAATCCCTCTGAAGCTGAATTTATTTAAAGGAATCAGCTTTTTTGAACATTTAATTGCGGTAGAGGGTAATGATGCAAGATTCATAAAAAAATAATAATATTGGTAATATTCAATTGGTTGCCATGGCAACCAGAGTTCTACATGGATCAAGGTTATTTTAGCAACATTTGTAGAAAGTTACCAAAGGATCAATGCTGCCAAAAAATTCTAAAATTTGGCCTGAAGTTTTGGAAAACGGATCCTATAGTTTTCACTATATACATATTAGACAAATTAGCCCCACCTCTGGTAGCCATGTTCTTTATGGATCAGAACAATTTTAGCAATCTTGGTAGAGGGTTACCCAAGGAACATCTGTACTAAAACATTTTGACATCTGGCCAGTAGTTTTGAAGGAGATGATTTTTAAAGTTTTCTTTTTTTTTTCCCTTTCTGTTGCCATGGCAACCAAAGGTCTACATGGATCAACTTTATTTTAGCAACTTTTGTGAAGGTTCACCCAAGGATCATCCCTGCCAAGTTTAATCAAATTCTATCCAGCGGTTTCAGAGGAGATGTCGTTTAAAGATTTCACTATATACATATAAGGCAAATTAGCCCCGCCCCTGGCAACCATGTTTTTTCACGGATCGGCATAATTTTAGCAATCTTGGTAGAGGGTTACCCAAAGAACATCTGTACTAAAATATTTTGAAATCTGGCCAGTAGTTTTGAAGAAGATGATTTTTCAAGTTTTCATTATTTTTTCTTTCCAATGTCATGGCAACCAGAGTTCTACATGGATCAACTTTCTTTTAGCAACTTTTCTGAAGGTTCACCCAAGGAACATCCATGCCAAGTTTATTCAAATTCTGTCCAGCAGTTTCAGAGAAGATGTCATTTAAAGCAAATTGTTGACGACACACGACGGACACAGGGTGATCCTAATAGCTCACCATGAGCACATTGTGCTCAGGTGAGCCAAAAACTCAGTCTGAAGATAAGGTTTTTACTATTTCTTACTCATTATCAAGTTATCACAATTCTAAGATGCAAAACCCAAGAAAAATGAGATACTACCGTATACACCGGCAGATTACGCGCACTTTTTTTCCAAATAATTCAAGTTTATAGAGGGGGTGCGCCTTATATGATGATATACAGCTTTTCAGGTTTCTTTTTTCAATCACCGAGAAGTGAAATTTACCCGTATACGATCTCAGAAAATGGATATACTGAAAGCCAATGAATACAATAATATGCAACAAAGTCTATACGAAACCATGATAAACAATACCAGATTATTGCTTTTGTTCTTCTTAGTTATCCTACTGGTATATTTCATGATAAAATGATCGTGAGAAACTGAAACAACTTGATGGAAGCCATTTTCAATATAAACAAATAAGTTTATTTTACGGGACCTAATGATGTATAGCAGAAACTTGACAGGTGGCAATTGTTACGTAATGTTTGTTAGTTGGGAGAATTTTGACAGGTGACAATGGTCCCCAGTGTTAGAATGCAGGGACACGGTTGAGTAATGTCATGTTATGAAAATGTGTCACCTTTATCCTACCCGTCGTTAATGTGACGGTCTAATTGTAATTTTGCCATGTAAATAAAACGGTTCACCGTATGATTAGCCCGGTGACGTACAGATAGCTTTCAGTCTGTCAAAATGTACGATGGCACAAATTTCAAAACAAGATTTTGCTGCATACGATGCGATAAGTGATTTTTTTTTTTCAAATAAGTTACTCTGAAAGTTAGGATGCGCCTTATACGTAGCTGCGCCTAATCTGACCGTGTATACGGTACTTTACAAATCATCTTTTCCATTGATCTCAGAAGTTTATAATATATGTACAGTTCAGTGTAAACACTTTAGATCTGTTCTAACCTGACTGCTGACACTGAACTCCTGTTACTCACCTATACAGTGCCTGTGGAGGAGGTCAAGGGCTGCAATGAGAAACTCATGAGCGTCCTGCTGTTCATACCCAGCCAGGTGTCGTGCACTGGTCCACACCAGGTGTAACAGGCGATACGGAATGTAAGTCGAACTGATACCAGAGTAGAACTGAAATAGAATTGACACCATGGTACAATGGTGCTTTTTAATGGCAACTGATCAGAAGGTTGAGTTCAATCCGCGCTTAGGTGAACAAATTTTCAAGACCTTATGAAATGCATGGTACTTGTACCACCCAGGAACCATTCAAATGGATTAGTCTGAAACTTGTTCAAATTGATTTCCCAATTAATGTTAAGCAAAAAAAGTTTTCATTTAAACAGAACTTGGAATACCATACAAAGTGTGGTAACTAAAGTAAGGGGAAGAGAAAGGGGCTTTCTGCAAATGGAACTTATGTATGAAAGAGAAATCATTTCTTTAGTGTCATTAAATGTTAATGTTGAATAAAACCAGGCTTTTCCATTCCAGAATAAGGTGATTCTTATTCTTTACTTACTCAAATTCATATCTAAATAACTATATTAATATTTTTTAACATTATACAATCATGCACTAGACCATTTTTTGTCATGCACTAAGTCCATTTCTATGGCATTTTACATATAATTTTTTTTTAACTGCAAATAAGTTCATTTTCAGTAGCCATTTCTTACCTCCTGAAAAATTCTTGACAGCTCACACACAAGGCACTGCTCGTTTCCCAACTTGGAGATCTGACATATGTGCTTGTCTGCCAGAAAGTAGTCCCGTAACACTGGCGTATGAATCAGGGCCTGCACAATGGTGTTCATGAAGCATGTGTTGCCCAGGTTAATCAGACCTCTCAATCCTGCAGCATGTACACAGAAAGATTAGTCCAAAAACATTTATTTTCAGATATCAGAGAAGATAAGTGATTTTTTTTACTCATCGCTTTCAGAAAAGTAACAGGCTTTACTGATATAGGTAAAATAGCATGTTAATTCACAAAACAGGGGGAATGATAATACTGCAAGAAATTAATTAAGTAAAATACATTTTTTTTCTGATAAATACTTTCCATTTTTTATGAAAAAAGGTTTTTATAAAATTTTAGTTTTATGTTTGTTAATTGGGTATAATGTCCCGCTGACAGTAATTTAGTCATTTTGACTACTTGAGACAGATATAGTGCTGCCATACTGCAGTATCACAACAAAGGCATGTTGGCATGATACCACAACCTGACACTGCGTCAACCAGACCTGAAACTACTCTTATATGCTGAGCAAAGGAGCCAAACCTGTACCAATTTTCACGACATTGGTATGTCTGAGCCAGAAAAGGAACCCATGCCTTCCTAATCCCAAAGGCAGATGCTCTGACCACTTGTCCACCAGGGACGGCAATACATTTAATGTAAATTTAAGTTTGGCAAAGATCACAACAGAGTCTAATCAGAGTACTCTTACATCAGTTTTAAATACTTGAGAAGAATAAAGAGAACTGTTTTCAATATGAAACAGGGTGATGTAATGAATTATATCCATAAACAAAACTATACATATGGTGGACTACATGCCTATTGTTGAAGTCTCTTCAACACGTCGTCTTTTGGCATTTTTCTTCAGCAAATCCAGTTCTCTGTTGTTGGGTTGCCAGATCGCAAACTGGTTTAAAGCACCTTCAATATAATAATATGGGAACATGTTGTGTACTACAAGTTATGTTAATATTATATAATGTTCACTTTTTTAACTGATCATTGGTCTGAGCTGTTCAGTCTTCTTGCCAGTGGCATGTATAACTGTTTAGGTTTGAGAGTTTCAAATTCAACAGAATAAACTTACTTACCAGTGTAAACTGCATAATTAATTTACAAATAAATACAATTAAGTTTACTTTAAAAAAACTAACTTTTGCTAAGGTGATAAATCCCCCCACATCCCATCTCTTTTCTATGTAATGTAAGTGTAGGGCAGGACATGTCCTGATGAGCGTGATTCCTAAACAGTCCGCACTTCTGTGAAGAAGGTGTATAATAATTAATAATGATGACAATGGATGGAGGAATTTACCTTGAGAAGAAGATTTCTGGCACATAAGTTTGGCAACATTGTCCAGTTCTTTGTCATATACATAATCTCCACAGGCAAAGCAGTTTACAGCACCATATATCATATCAACAGCTGAAATATATTTGAACATGTAATCAGAAATATTACAATTCTAAAATAAAACCATCACCTGAAAGAAATCATAGACTTTCAAGAATAAAAATGAACTAAAATCACATAGAGTTATTACATTTAAGTTCCCAACAAGTATGTAGGCATGTTTACAGGTAATATAAGTAGTTTATTGAAATAATCATGTTTGTTCCATTAATAAACGCTTTCGCCATTTACCATAAAATCAATATTCCATTCCCAAGACATGACATTTAGAATCTTCTCTTAGTGAATTTTGGAAAACTTGTTTTACTTTAAAAAAAAAAAAAAAAGAACTTAAAGAATTCATATTGATTGCATTAAACTGTAAAACTTTGCCTGTCCAGTGTCTATTCTAAGGCACATGATTGTTCGATTTAATGTATTATTTTAAATATTGTATATATGGATGAAAGTTGAACCTGATATAACACTATGCCCCAAGGAACTTGTCTCCCATGCATCAGTGCCACACACCATGCACATAGAAGAACCAAGGGGTCTTATTGCAAAATGAGCTTGGGTATCACATGCGGACTCCCTTGTATCCAACCAATGTCTTCCAATGCAGTCTCTTTAGCAAAAAACGGGGCCCACATGTGTGTAATCCTTGACCGTAAGGTCTAAAATATGGCCATAATAATCAGAAAATGATTGCTACCCACTTCAATAGCAAAAGAATATAGACACTGCCTGTCACAGCAACCTACCAAGCCAATGCTCATGTTTATAGGCATGCTGCTGTATGTGATTGTCTTCATAGCAGCCAAAGTAGACACATGAAAGGCAGGCATGTAGTCTCAGCTCAGATGTTCGACATGTATGACACACACTGTGCCGCGCCTGAAACAAAAAAAACAACAAAACAATTCAATAAAAAGATGGATAATTTAATATTCTCAAACTTTTTTTTCATAAAACAGTTAATTTTCTACTTTTAAGGACAATCAATCATTTAACTAAAAAATTATATATTTACATACAGATTAACAGTACTATCACAGCTAAAAAGACTAAAATTTAATTTGCAAAATATATATATTTATCAAAATTGACCTAACCTTGAACTCCAACAACTAGGACAACCCTGTACTTAATTACAAGTCTGTATGAATAGTCAAATAAATACTTAACAATTTAACATGAATCAAACAAACTTCTGAAAAGATGGAGGATAATTCTGGCAATTAAAATAAGACCTGAAATTAATGCATGTGCCTCAATATTTAATCCAATTTAAATGGCCCAGGTCAAACATTATCATCACTAAGAAATACACACCTTGGAAAGTTTTCATGAGAGATTCATATTTCAACTATTGGTGCCTTTCAAGAGCTTACTGTCACATGTTTACAATTATCTACTGACGGTTTTATTAAGAAAAAAAAAAGGTTTATTTAATGAATTCTGAGTCAGCCAGCATGTGGAACAAGGTGTGCCAGCCAGTGATATCTGATCTCAATAAATTCTACTAATTTGCAATGTAAAATCAGAGACTATGTTATGTTTGACGGATTAGAAAGTCAAATAAATTGCTTTTCATAGCAGACATTTTTTTTCCAAAGTACGTCTCATACTTTTCTTTCTGTCAGCTGTCAAAACAAAACAAATTTTCACCTTGCGACGCCTGGCATCGGCAGATTTACAACTAATGAAACATGCGTGAAGGATTTTGTATGAATCAACGCCCTTTTCTGATTTGAATGCTTGTAGATGTGGACAACCATCGAAAGTCATGCTAAAGGACTTTGTTCATCTGTTCTTCTGTAATTCATCTCGATTCGGGCTTGTTTGAATCCAAAATTTCCCAACAAAGATTATGCGCGTGTCTGAACTGAGATTGGTACGATTTGCGCATATCTGACAAATGAGGATCCCATTTCCTTCCGGTTACTTTCGGTTTCGTTACGGTAGAGAAGTTAGAAGTTAATATGGTGTTGAAAACTGTTTGTCAAACTTATGCATGGAATGCATAATGTATGATTGATCGTATTTCATATCATCCCAATTAACTGGTTTAATAGGTTGTAGCTACTTTGGACAAAAATACTAAATTGTGTATAGTTTTCGGATGACACTGGTTATTGGATAAGTTGGTTGTATTGTAACTGTATTAAGCTGTTTTATTTTCATGGAAATGAGATAAGTTATTTTTATGGATTGATGTAAATTACTTATTATGAGACAGGCATTTTCCAGTACTAAGAAATCAAATAATCCCGTTCACTGTCACATTTTTACTCTTCAGTTTGATCAACCTTATGTTGACATTGATTACTGGTAATTGATATTATGATAAATTATGTCATAATTTGATATTAATTTTTACCATACTGTATGGTAAATCGTTAAAAATAATATTTTATGTACTTAATAGTGTTTAGACTGCTATAAACCACTATTATATTCCAAAATTATTTAGGGATCACAATGACACTTGGCAATTTTACAACATTCATTGGAGGACCTAGTCATCAGGGTCATACAAGAACAACTTCAGTTGATATAAATTTTTATTTATGTTTCATGAATTTTATGAAGTTTAAAACTCTTAACTGTCATAAAAGTTTTGGAAATTACTGATAAAAAGACCTATTTAAGGCAAATGTTTACATCTTACTTCACAGGTCACAGTAAGACCCGGGTGCACCATATTAGAATCTTCACATATATGACCTATATCTCACCAGTCAGGTCAAATAACTAGCACTGATTGTTATGTCTACCAAACCATCTTATATAGTATTGGATTTTTTTTTATTCATGCTGTAAACAAATATATTAACATTGATAATACAATAGCCTCTGCTTTTAACAGTATTCACCATGTAGACCTTGATATCAATATTGTTACATTTGAATATAATTACAAGCAATATAACTCAATGCGGAGAAACTGTATGAGTAAATCATGGTCTCTGCATGTGCAAAACAAAAAAATGCTATACAGATATTCATAATTGTGTACCTTATAAAACAGAGAATGATAATATGACTTGTACATTACTCCTTTTTAACTGTAATGGCTCCATTCTTGTGATGAATCATTTGGCAAGAGTTCATTCACATTTATATATTAACACTTGATAAAGTCATATAAAATATCTTCTGTACATACACCAATTGCAAAACAAAACGAGCAATAATGATCTTAATCGGGTGAAACTAGTCACAAATGTTCTTGCTATTAATTGCTATACTTATGATTTAAAAAAAGTCTGGCCATTTTCCATTTTCTTCCAAAAATCAATGTCATTTTGTATTTGGATTATAATTCCAACATTTTTCTTTTCCTGCAGGACATGTTTTGAGCTTATCAATTATAATGTACTCCCATCAAAGGGGATGCTATGGATACTCAGAGTACTCTGTCCTGATTCTACCCAAGAACTTGTCTCCCATGTATCAGTGCTATACACCAAACATGTAGTAGAACCAAGGGGTCTGTTGCTAAATAACCCTTTCCCTCATAGAGGAAACCATGAAAAGACCTATGCAACAGCATAAAACCAGATCAGCCTGCGAGTAACTCGCAGGCTGATCAGGTTTTATGCTGTTCGTTGCTCCTCAGTGGTCTGGAAATGAGGATTTTGTAATTAAATTTGGTAAGGTTTAACTGTAGTTTTCTGCAGATCAGGCTTTATGTGGTACCTATTGAGTGCGTCAAAATGAGTCTATATGAGGGAAAGGGATAAGCCAGGGTATCACACCCAGACTCACTTGTATCCAACCACTGTCTCTTCGGAAAAAAAAAAACAACACTGAAAATAATTAAGTGGTTGCACTTTCATGGGTTATCCTTGAATGTAGGGTCTAAATAAAAACAACTTTAACCAAAAAAAAAAAATAGACTTGAACCTTAAACATATTGTTACAATAGAGCTTTTTTTCATTATAATCTTTGCGCCATGGCAGTTTTAGGCATGATCATAAATATGTTATTCTCATGAAGTAAGTGTAGAAATATGTCTCAAAGAGTTTACAATTAATTAGATGTTGTTAGAGAAAATTGGTAAAGAATTTAATAGTTAACAAAATTTTACCAAGTCTTTGACAGACATTATTGAGACTAGCTCTTTTGAATGTGAGCAAGATGTCATTCTCAGTTGAAAAAAAACTTAAATCTTTGGAATGATCAAAATTACCTGTACTTTCCAGGAGACTGTTTCCTGCACAGGGTTTTTGTGAAAAATAATCCCAATCAAATAGAAATTAGTATTCTCCATAAATAAACTAAAAAGCAAAGCTGATTATGTCAACAAAAACTGTGCTTAAAACCTGAGCTGTGTTTAGATTGTCTTGTTAGCTCACCTGAGCACGTGTTCAGGGAGACCATTTGTGTCATGATCGGTCTGTCATGCGTCGTCAACAATTGCTTGTGGACATTCAAGGGGCCACATTTTAGACCCAATTTTCATGTAATTTTCTCAGAATGTTTGTCTCCATGATATTATGGATGAGTTCGAGATTGGTTCACATACAAGAAAAAGTAGGTCACTAGGTCAAATCTTAGAAAATCTCACTAAATCCTTGTAAACACTCTAGAAGTCGCATTTTTAGTCCAACCATCATGAAAATGGTTAGAATGTTTTTTCTATGTGAAATCTTGGATGCATCATGTGGGTTCAAAAAGGAGGTCACCATGGCAAATCTCAGAAAAACCTTGTGAACAATTTAGAGCCACATATTTTGCACAATCTTAATGAAATGACAGAATATGTTTCTCTTCATGATATCTTAAATGAGTTTGATATTTGGTCAGAAAGGGTCAATAAGAAAGTTAGTAGGGCAAATACAGAGGCCACATTTTTGGCCCAACCTTCATTAAACTTGGTCACATTGAGCCTCAGATGAGTTAAAAATTGGGTCACATTAATTTTTCAGTTTAAGCAACTTTTTTAACATCATGATGCCTTTAAAATCATTCTTACTCAGGTGAGCCACTAGGGGCCATCATGGCCCTCTTGTTTAAACATTTTTGAACCCTCAGTATACTATGAGTATAGATTGCTCTTAATTCTACTCACAATCCTTCGCATCATTGCAGATCCATTGTGATGTCAAACCTCAGTGTGATCTGCAGCGTGTCAGGGGTTTTGCTGCTGTTAAAGTGGTTCTATCAAAATAAAAAGAGAACCCAAGTTAAAGACAAGGTTGCCCTCATCACTGGAGCTAATTCTGGACTTGGAAAAGGTTAGTTTTCAAACTCAGAGAACAAATGAGTACATACCATTAATGCAGTAATGATATGACTTGCATGCATGAGAGTTACCAGGAACTTAACCTTTTACCTCCAGTGTTTTCCCTGGCAAACAGAGGCAGACAGACAGATCACACAACTCTTTCCAGGAGCAGTCTGATCAGGGTCTGCTCTGTTTGCTCTGTTTGCTCATACAACATTGTAGCTCAGATTCTTCACAGTCTGCATTCAAAACCAAATAAAAATCCATGGTTTCATTTACCATTTTCAGTTCAGGAAATGAATATTCATAAAGTCATGAGTTAGTACTTTATGAATATTCATAAGGGTAAGGGGATAATGTAATGTTACATGACGTTTTATGTAAATATGTTGAAAGAGAACAGAGATGCCAAACACCAGTCCTGGGCAGGGCTGTCATTTTAAAATTAAAAAAAAAATAAAACTCCATTTTAACATAATGTTTAGGGGTAAAATGCATGTATTTCTGAAGGTATGCTACTGCAAGCTAAAGAGTGTTCAAGGTTATTGATATTAAACTCATCAGGACATGATTGTAACATACATTTATATAATAGTTAAGACATGTATATATTGAAAACAGCTTGATAAAGGAAGTAACATTACATGATTTGAAGCGTTTTCGGCAAATATTACTTAGTTCAAAATTCCACCAACTTTTACATACTCCTAAGTTATGTAAATAATGCGTAAATACTTAGTGGCAAATTTCATCATTTTTGTTATACTATTAGATATTATAATTATTATTATTATATAATATTTAATTTCTTAACAAATATTGTTAGTTATTATTAAGGTGATTATTTTTTTGTCAACTTAACCAAGCACTTGAATATATTTCATTAAACAGGAATAATGGAATGTGTTTTCTTCTTAATTTAAGAGTTGATTATCATTAAGTGCTAAGTATTGTTGGTAAAATTCAATCCAGGCCTCGTGGTCCTGAAAAATGAAAATGGTCCTTCTTATGTTTGATTTTCATACTGAAATTCAAACTTATAATGCCCATTAGTGTCAAGAGGGATTTGAGTATGATCATCAAATTTGAGTCTGAGATGGTACTTAAATACTTGACAGATCATGGGGCCTGGACAGTTTTGTATGTATAGTCATCTGTGACTGATAATGATTTTTTTTCTTCAGCATGTGCGTTTGCATTTTACAAGGCAGGATGCAATGTGATCTTAGCAGGAAGAAATGTTCAACAGTTGCAGTTGGTACAAAATGAACTTCATGAACAATTTCCAAAGGTTAGATTTTGAAGAAAAACTATCAACATAATGCTTTAAAACACATAATTTGCATAATATATCTTGAAGATTCATTCATCATATTTTTTTACCTATATATATAATTTTGTAGAGCATCTTTTTCTTTAAAGTGACCTGACCTATATTTAAAGCATTGGTCAGGAGTCAAACCCATGGCCTATGGTTTATTATGCCAGCCCTCAAACAGATGAGACGCCTGGCCATCATCATCATCTAAAGCCTCTTGCATTTCCACCAAGTACCTGTACCCAGCATATTAAATTCCACTTCCATTTTCTACTTCATTTTGTAGACATAAACTGTGTTTATAAACTAGATGTACAATACATAGTATTAGCAAATTTGTATTCAATGTCTAGATAATCAAATCTTGCATCATATCAATTCTTACATCTTTATGATCCTGATATTCATGAATCTTTCCTTAGTAATTTGCAAACATCACTTCACCAGAAAATTAAAAAAAAGCATCAGAAAATATCACAAAGCAGCAACATAAATGTATTATTGTTCTTTTTAAAAAAGTATAAATGTATTTAATATATTTTTTGTCCAAATTTTCAACTCAGGCTTCCAACAAAGCTGAAGTGCTAAGTCTGGACCTCAGCCTTCTTCACACTATAGACAGAAAGGTGGCCGAAGCCGTGGGAATGTTTGGCCATGTAGACATCTTGATCAACAATGCTGGCATCAGCTACAGAGGCTGGATTGAGAACACCGACCTTGATGTTCACATGAAGGTCATGACTGTGAATTACTTTGGTCAGATAGCTTTAACTAAAGGTTTGTTTATATTCACTATGTTCATGTGTTACATTTAATTTTAGTAAATCTAATATCATTTTGAAGTAGTTAGTAGGTGTAAATCCATTGTGCTGTTAAGACTGTAAGTCAAATTTTGGGTTACAGTGCATAGCGCTCACTAAAGTGCATGAGGCCCTGTTTTTTTGTGTTTTTTTTTCCTTTTTCTGTTAGTACCATGCATTTAAGATGATCAGATTTGTTGCATGTCTATTGAATTTCTTTCAAGAAGGTCGGCATGATTGTTTGAATTTCATTTCAATATTCTTAAAAGGAATAATTAATTCAAAGTAAAATTGTCAAAATCCATTTTAATTGAATTAGATATTTGTAAGGAAATTTAATCTTCAAACAAAAAATGGCTTCCTTTTGTAGTGTATTATTTATGCTAAATTTTACACAAGATTTGAATAATAGCTTTTATCATTCTTAAAAGCCCTTTAGTTTAACCCTTTCCCTCATATAGACTCATTTTGACGCCCTCAATAGGTACCACATAAAGCCTGATCTGCAGAAAACCACAGTTAAACCTTACCAAATTTAATTACAAAATCCTCATTTCCAGACCACTGAGGAGCAGCGAACAGCATAAAACCTGATTACTCGCAGGCTGATCTGGTTTTATGCTGTTCACATAGGTCTTTTCATGGTGTCCTCTATGAGGGAAAGGGTTAAGTATTATTCTACACCATTCTCCCAAATATTGAAAACTCGGGGAAGCAGATAGGCTGCGTCAGTACTCAATTAAAAATACCAAATACTCAATTATTTTTAAAGTAATGGGTAGCTAATCTTACTCTGATGATTTTGTATATTTAGGATAAATTTAAATGGTGAAATTTGGTCCTAGACATGTTCTTTTTACAGTATAGTTTAGGTTACACGAATCATGTAAGTAGTTCATGTTTTTTACATTTTTATGAAAAACTATACAATGGGGTTACAGATAGTCGTTTACTTAACCCTTTCCCTCATAGAGGATACCATGAAAAGACCTATGCGAACAGCATAAAACCAGATCATCCTGCGAGTAACTCGCAGGCTGATCAGGTTTTATGCTGTTCGCTGCTCCTCAGTGGTCTGGAAATGAGGACTTTATAATTAAATTTGGTAAGGATTAACTGTGGTTTTCTGCAGATCAGGCTTATGTGGTACATATTGAGTGCGTCAAAATGAGTCTATATGAGGGAAAGGGTTAATCATGTTTTGTTAATACTCAAATACTTTTGTTAGTGAGTGAATGGACATAACTGAGCTTGAAAAATTACATAAATACATCTCTCTTGTATTGGAGAACAGTGCCAGCAGACTCAAATTCTGGAAAATAAAGGCTGTACATACTTAAATATACTAGTAATTTTCAAGTTCAATCTCAAATTATGGCCAGTATAGTTTCAATTGTGATTTGAGTATGAAATTTGAATTTGAGTAAGTATTAACAACAGAATAACCATGTGTTTGTTCAGGTATTCTACCATTCATGCTGGAGGCTGGAGGAGGACATATTGTGGCCGTCAGCTCTGTTCAGGGGCGCATTTCTATACCAAACAGATCTGCTTGTACGTGCTTCTGATTATTTATTGATAGTGTGTGTATTGATGTATGAATAATCAATTTGATATCAAAATTGTTCACTCATATATAGTCAGTTTGACAGTAGTATTTGATAAATTATATATTTTTATAATATACAATATATTTTGTGAATTATATGTTAACCTTTTTTTTGCCATCACATCTCAGATTTAAATAGAAATGGGATTAGTATTAAGTTGCAAGGGTGAATTTTCCAATGAACTTAAAAAATGAATAAAATAAAAGGCAAGGGACAATTTTCCATTATAGGTTTCTCTAATATAATAAGGGATTAAGAAATGTTTAAGAAATATTGATGTCTTCTAGATGCCGCATCCAAGCATGCCTGCCAAGCGTATTTTGAGGGTTTACATGCTGAACTAAGTGACCGCAATATTCGTGTGTGTATAGTCAGTCCAGGCTACATCAAGACCAACTTGTCTATGAATGCTCTCTGTGGAAATGGGGCTCATTATGGAGGTAAGTTAGATCCAGTTTCAGCTCAACTAATCAAGACATAAAGAGAGCAATCATTGGTGACACAGTAAAAGTTTTAGTAATAGTTTTGCATGCAACATACTGTTATCTCAGCAATCAGTTATATGACTATCAAGTTATATAACTCTTGGCTTAATTTCCTGTAAATTATAATGTCTCTTTTGAACATAAAAATTTTGGTTAAAGTTTTAAGAAACTAAATTTGGTTAAGTGTATAAATGGAAGAAAGTTCAAGCATGCTGCCTTATGGAAAGCTTTTGTTATACCTCTAAAAATAGTTTAAAGGCTGGTACTGGAATGGGTTATTCATCATGTATAATGACAGTATCAGTTAGTACAAAATTGACCAGCCAGAAATCATGTAAAATAAAGGAAGAATGATAGACTATTTTTAGTTTGAAAGTTTCAGACATTTTAAATGACTTGTTAACTGAATATGAGACACTTCCGGAGAGAGGATGTTTGATCTCCATAACAACTGTCTGTGTATTAGACCTCACATTAACTCAAACATGAATCCATGAATAACTGCAAGCATGAAATTGCCTTTACAATTTTAACAACGAAAATTTAATGTCAGTCTTAAATAGTGATTTTATAGTACAGTCAAACCTGTCTGAAGTTGTCAGACAGGAGAACAAGAGAAAGTGACTGTTAACAGATGTGTTCGCTAAATGACTATTAAACATATAATAAAATGATATAGTTTGGTTATTATTAAAACTGACCACTAAATGCAGGTGACTGCTTATACAGGTGGCTGCAAATACAGGTGACACTGTATTTGTAAACATTAGAAAGTTCTATTACAACATTCATTGCTGATTTTTAACAATCTTCTAATGTGCATTTTTTTTTCCAGTTCTTGATCAGACCACTGAATCTGGGATGACACCTGCGAATGTTGCCAACGTCATTTTGAATGCTGTTGAAACGCACAAAACTGAGGTGGTTCCTGCTGCGTTTACTCACAAAGTTGCCATTATTCTCAGGGCTGTCTTCCCATCTGTGTTCTTCTGGATAATGAAGAAACGTGCTCGCAAGCAAAGACAGAAGGAGGAAAAGACTTTATAGTGAACCCACTACAGGACCTAGCTGTTTGTATATTGTTGCTTGCGCTGTATTCTGCTGTTGTAAGATATACCTTGGTTACTTTTTCTATGGAGAAACATATTTTTATAGTTTTTTTAAGACCGGAAAGTGTGTGATAAAATTCTCTCAAATTGTGTACTTCAGCTGTTTTAGGCTTTGACATTTACTATACTAGACAGTAATACTTACAATGAATGAATGATTCTGGAATTTTTTTTCTTCAAAATTACAAATACATGTATACCTTTCTAGATATGAAAGTTTATACAAATACATGTATAACAGTACACACCAAGCAATTTAAAGAAACTGTAATCCAAAGGAAAACCAGCATTGATTTGAAATAACCTGCTCAAAAATTAGGCACCATTCATTGTCCTGCATTTTTAGAAATACCAAATAAATGTAAACATATACTAAGGTTTCTTCACCAAATATAGGAATACTCTGAACATATATGTGTCAAACTCTTGATTTAAAGGTAAGAAAGCAGATCTGTCATTTAATTTCAACAATATGACACCTGATTAAGCTATCACGCATACCGGTTAACATTAAGATCCGTTACTACAAGCTCCATTATAATGAGAATGTAAGTACAGTGCAGCACCATTATAGTGCTATATTTAGGGTCCACTCTAGATACTACTATATTGGAGACATCAAAATATATATTGAAGTAGACTTTTGTCCTTTTATGGATCATATAATAAAGGCCCATTATTCTTCCAATGGCAGAGGATTTTCTTAGGACGGGAAAGCAAAATAATAACACATTTGTTAAGAGATGCAATCTTTACACATTCATTGACGACAACATTACTACAATGCATGAATAAAAAATAATATTTTACTTCAGATCATTTGCATATTTTGCATATCTTTGTCAAATTTCAAACATTTTCCAAAGACTTTATGCAAGTCCCCGTTAATGAATCATGGGTGCTTATTTGATGACGTAGAAGATAAATAAATTGTGATGCAGTGATGTTTTTTTCAAATTAAATTATTTCCAATTAGATACTGTCTGCAGGAATACTCGCCAATGTGTAATGTAAAACAATTGGAGTATTTTGAAATCCATCCAAAATACTAAATTGTCTCATTTGATTAACAGTTTCAATGCGTTTGTTATTTTACAGCAGAAATTTGCACCATTATATGGCATTATTGTTAGTCTACAATATGTCAATGTTATTTTATATTTTCTTTTCTTTTTAATTGTTCCATTATGAACTATAATGGGCCTTTAAAACTTGCATTACATTTGAACATATTATAGATATTTCATTTCTTAATGTTGTCATATAATAAACATTACGCCAGACGGTCTTTAATTAAGTATTCGTATCTCCTGTGCATGCCTTTGACAAACAAATGCATATGAAACTTGCTTTCAGCAATTTCTTTTAAACAGTGACCATTTATAAACATTTAAATAATGCTTGGTCCTACAAAATGTGGTAACTAAGTTTGTTTATCCTCAAAATAGCTTTATAATGTATCTACACTGTACATCAGTCCATATTCACAATGCATCATTCTGAAGTTAAGATTTTACCTCAGTGAAAAAAAAGTGAAATTTGACAGGATCTTTACCATTTCTAAATAAAAGATCTATAATGGTACATACTTGTCCCTCCAACTGGAAAATCAGCTGTTTGATTTGGGAATTGAAATGATGTTACCAGAGTAAAGAAATATAAGAATACATGAATCTATACTATACACAATACACAATAACATTTATTATAACCCTTACCAACAAATTGGTTATAACGCTCTATACAAATCACTTTGTTTTATCTGATACATGATATTGCATCCCTGGCATTATTTTTTCCGTGCACAATATGAAATATTGGGGTTATGATCGGCTTAAGTGATGCTCTAGTTTTAACTATAAGTGGATTTAGCTAAAGAAATGTCAGTTCCATGTTATTTCTTAAATTAATCTTGAATGTTTCTTTTTTAGCTCACCTGAGCACAACGTGCTCATGGTGAGCTTTTGTGATCGCCTTTTGTCCGGCGTGCGTGCGTCTTGCGTCAACTTTTCCTTTAAACAACTTCTCCTCCTAAACCACTGGATGGATTTTGACCAAACTTCACAGGAATCATCCTTATCATGACCTCTATCAAAGTTGTTCAAATTATTTTGAATGGGTGAATAAGTAGGTCACAGGAGCTAAAAATAGATTTTAAAAATGAAAATTTAAAAAATCTTCTTCTCCAAAACCACAAGGCATAGCCTTTTGATTTTTGGTATGTAGCATGATCTTATGACTCTCTACCAAGATTGTTCAAATTATGACCCTGGGGTCAAAATTGGCCCTGCCCCAGGGGTCACTTGATTTAACATAGGCTAACATAGAAAAAAACTTGAAAAATCTTCTTCTCAGAAACCACAAGGCCTCGAGTTTAGATATTTGGTATGTAGCATGGTCTTATGACTATCTACCAAGATTGTTAAAATTACGACCCTGGGGTCAAAATTGGCCCCGCCCCAGGGGTCACTTGATTTAACATAGGCTGATATAGGAAAAAAACTTGAAAAATCTTCTTCTCAGAAACCACAAGGCATAGAGTTAAGATATTTGGTTGTAGCATTGTCTATTGATCTCACCAAGTTTGTTCAAATATGACCCTGGGGTCAAAATTGGCCCGCCCCAGGGGTCATTGATTTAAATAGGCTATATAGAAAAAAACTTGAAAAATCTTCTTCTCAGAAACCACAAGGCCTCGAGTTTAGATATTTGGTATGTAGCATTGTCTAGTAGATCACAACCAAGTTTGTTCAAATCATGGCCCTGGGATCAAATTTGGCCCCACCAAGGGGTCACCTGATTTTACATAGGCTAATATAGAAAAAACTTGAAAAATCTTCTTCTCTGAAACCACAAGGCCTAGCCTTTTGATTTTTAATATGTAGCATGATCTTATGACTCTCTACCAAGATTGTTCAAATTATGACCCTGGGGTCAAAATTGGCCCCGCCCCAGGGGTCACTTGATTTAACATAGGCTAATAGGAAAAAAACTTGAAAAATCTTCTTCTCAGACACCACAAAGCATAGAGTTTAGATATTTGGTATGTAGTATTGTCTAGTCGATTCTTACCAAGTTTGTTCAAATCATGACGCTGGGGTCAAAATTGGCCCCGCTCCAGGGATCACTTGATTTTATATAGACTTATATTGGAAAAAAAACTAGAAAAATCTTCAAGGTCTGGAGTTTATATATTTGGTATGTAACATGGGCTAATCGACCTCTACCAAGTAGAGTGTGGTAGTGTGTAGCATTGTCTAGTTGATTCTTACCAACTTTGTTTTCAAATCATGACCCTGGGGTCAAAATTTGCTCTGCCCCAGGGGTCACTTGATTTTACATAGCCTAATGATACCAGGTGAGCGATCCAGGGCCATCATGGCCTCTTGTTTTAAGAAATCATCATGGAATAAGTATTGTTTAAATATGCTTACTGTCCTTTAAATCAATGAGTGTGGCGTTGAACTAAAGACATTTCATCTGTAGCATAATTTTCAATGATACTGTTTGTATTTAGAAAATGCCTGCTGAGTCAAGGATGTATGGAAATTCAGTTTAAATAATATCAAAGTACATATAACATCTTTATTTTACGTCTGATTGTCCCTTTGATGGTTGTTGGCATTGTTGTGCTTGCATGAAATTTACTTTGGTTAAGAATGGTAAGTGTGATTTGCTTCTGATATTTAGAATGGATACTAAATATTAATAATATACACACGATTTTGAATGAAAAAACAATATCATGTATTTATTGAAATGTATCAGTATTATGATGAACATGTAAATATTATGAACATGTAAATACATATCTGTATATTGGGCATTATTTTATTTAAAATATTGAAGTTGGATCAGAGGATTAGGAAGGAAGAACATTGAACATAAAATGGTGTATGCCTACCTGAGAGATGATTACTGAACAAGCTTATTTTTGTTGAGCGTTTTGTCATGAAATATCTGTTTCAGTATCTTGCAGGTTGAAAATATGTTGTTTTCCACTGATCTGTACTTTTCGGATTTTGCAGTAAAACCTCTTAAGATTGAGAGATGAATTATTGAACACAGCTTATTTTTATTGAGCGTTTTGTCATGAAATATCTGTTTCATTATCTTGCAGGTTGAAAATGTGTTGTTTTCCACTGATCTGTACTTTTCGGTTTTGCAGTAAAACCTCTTAAGATTGAGAATGGTTATTTGATATTCTTGATGCCAGGTCATAAATGGTATAAAGTGACATATATAAATGGTGAAGTGTTATTTTTGGATATCCTCTCAATACAGTAAAAAAAAGATCCATATCAGAAAGCAGTCATACTATTAAAACCTAATAAAAATTTTGATCTAAACCTTGTGTCTTCTCAGCATTAGCACCCAGAAAATTCACCAAAATATTTCAACTTCATTTATTTTACATCGAGTATGAAACAAGTTCTTACAACTTAAATAAATCATTTTCAATGACTCGTATGTGGTCATTATTGTGGGAGGAAACTGAAGCTCCCAGGAAAACCCATATGTCTGGACGGACATCCACTGTACCCTCTCACATAATAAATTATGTCATCGAAGATCAAACCCAGGTCGCAATGGTGAGAAGTAAAGTGGGTTACCACTATGCTATCAAGGCACCCTTTAATAGCATATGTATTCTGTGTAGCAGTGCTTGGAACAGAGGTTGTCTTCCTTGACTATAGATCTGTAGATCGACAGTTTGATCCACTCAAGTGACGAGAATTTTCAGAGCTCCACAGGTGCAGAGTTAGGTCCTTTGCTCGAGAAATGAAAAGGTATTTAAGTATGATTTTCCTACCGGACTCAAACAATGCCCTTTATTTTCAGCAGGGATTTTAAGTATGATACTCAATCTGAGCCTGAGATTGTACTTAAATATATTCCAAACATGCGGCCTGATGCAACCCAGTAAATACTGTGAAGGATCTGTTGTATAAACTTAT
>CM037781.1:15972096-16022096 GCA_021229015.1 Solen grandis
ATACAAAAATTGAAGTAGTTGATAATTTTTGTCATCATGGCATTAAATTTGCAAAGTCCGGAAATCTTAGTTTGGCAGTAAGGGCATTGTCGGATCAAGCATCAAGAGCCTTGAATAATTTATTTCTGTTATTCAAAAAAGTATCATGTGATTTAATGATGAAATTATCATTATTGGACAAACTAATTACACCCATTTTATTATATGGTTCTGAGGTATGGGGTGTATATAATTATGCTGATGTTGACAGACTACATCTTAAATTTTTGAAACGTATATTAGGGGTACGCAAACAAACTGTTAATAACGCTGTGTATGGCTGGGTAGGCTACCATTATGTACAATAGCTTTATTAAGATCATCAAGGTACTGGTAAAATATTTCTACTTCCAATAACAACCTAATCCATGCAGCATTTAACAGCCAGTTGAATAATTATTTTCCAATAAATGATAGTTGCTGGATGAATAAAATCAAAAGTACATTAGAGAACATTGGGTTTTTCAAATCTTTGGTTAAGTGAAAATCGTAATGTTAAATTCTATCCAAAACTTTTTGAGCGTGTTAGAGACCAATTTATTCAATCGTGGAGAACGCAAGCATCTACTTGTAGAAAATTAGAATATCACGTTAGATTTAAAAGAGATTTTGAATTTGAAGCATATCTATATAACATAAAGAATGATTTGTTGAGAATATCATTACACGTTTTCGATTAAGTTCCCATAATTTAGCTATTGAGTCTGGTAGATTTACCAATACGAATAGGGAAGATAGAATTTGTTTATTATGTAATCAAAGACAGATAGAGTCAGAATATCATTTTTATTAGTCTGTCCTAAATATAAGGATATAAGAAATTCATTTTTAGCTAGAAACAGATCTTTTCCAACAGTCAATATTTTATCAATATTATGTCAAGTAAGTCTAGAAAAAAGTGTTTAAATCTTGCAAAATATGTTAAAAAAAGCAATGGATTTGAGAGTATCTCTCTTAAAATAGTTTTATTCTTTTCAGATTAACACTATATTTTATGAGTATACTGTTTTGCAATACATTGTCTTTCTATTCGGCACTGTCGTATTATTCTTGTTGATTCTTATCAACTGATTCGTTATATATGTATTGTCTGTATGGTGTCATGCGCAATCATTGTATTATGTATGAGTTTGGGTGAATGGCATTTTTATTTGCCGATATGTCAAATAAAATAGCTTGAGTTTGAGTATTAATATGATTAATATGAGAGTTTGTAATGTGTCTCTCAATCGACGTTAAAAAAAAAGAAAGAAAAAAAAGAACAAATTTATTGTTGGTAATTGGTACCCACATGAAAATAGTGGAAATACTGCCATCACGTGTATGCGAAGTGTCTATAAATAACTTTAAGATAATATATCAAACCTTTAGTCACAAAAGTCGTCTTAAGATATCATTTTATCAAGTACAATTACTTATGCAGAAAATAATACATTCTTATTTATTTATTTAACAACACTTTTTTTTAATTGCACTGAATTATGCCCTGTTGATTCAATATTTCAGCTGTGCATCTGAACTAATTGCGCTAGTATTCTGTGTTGTTTTGTAATGAAATTTTTTTCTTTACTGCATATACACATGTACGTTTAATGATATAGGGACTTTAAAAAGGAGAAAATATGAATTCAGCTTATCGAAAAAAAAAGGTATTATAGAAGGATAAGTCGATTGAAAGGGATTAATCGTTAAAAATCTAGTGGTTTCGTTCTTCAAGGGAGTTAACTTAACTGATTTGATGTGTAATTTAGTTGTACGAGTTATCTTTCTTCACATTTCCATAACAGTATCTCAAAGCAGCACGTTCACAGAAGGTAAATGTTTTGACTTTATATTAGTCCAGTCAATCTAGGGCAAAAATAGGGTCGACCCTGAACAAATTGCAAAAGAAGCAACACAAACATTTCCATTTAGTTTGTTATCTGAAGGATGTGGAGAAAAAAGACTAGAAAAATCTAAGCACGGGAAACCTATTTTTTTCAACACGTTTTGTACATACCTATCAAAACAAAATCTTGCCAACAGTGAAAATAACGAGGATGCATTGTAGGTGGTTGTTACATTTAATAACATACATTCATCAAAATTTTCATCAAAACAGCTTGTAACCCATGGTTTTCAAGTAAATAGCTATGCATGCCTATCTGCATTAACATTTTATCGTCAAAAATTGACAAAAATCATGAAAAATGAACAATACCCCACCCACCAGATTTGCTTTCAGACAGTGTTTCAGTTACAATTATAATTTGTATAAAAAATAACCTTTCTGTACAAAGGTAGATAATGCATTGTTAAACATACTTTATTCAGAATCAGTATATTATATATCTTATCTGTTATGACGGCAGTATTTTTATAGAATTTGATAAGCTGGTAGATATCAAGATGAAAACATGAAGTTTAACCAAAAAAAAAAAAATCAACTCACTGTGCCCTTACTTATAATATCTATTTCAGCTAATAAACTCCTATTCATGATTTTTCAGTTTTTACTATTTTAAGTAGCTTTAAAGCCAATTCAACTTTTGCGTTCTTTACAAATCATTGATACATGAAATTAAGAGCACACAAACAGCAATCAAAAATGTTATGCTAAAATTTACAATCTATGCTACAGCTTTAATAATAGAGCAAACTTAAACACAAATGTACTTTGTTTTTATTTTCAAATAATACCATCAACACTGTTTAGGGTGATTGTATTCAGAATAAATTGCTCATTCATACAAATATTAAATCAAAGCAGGTACAATACAAAAAAACAACAACAAAAAAACACGAAATGCGTGTGCAATGACTACGTACACAATTAACCTACAATGTTAATGCAAATGATAGTGGTGATATTGATGATGTTGATGATGTCAAATGACAATATAAATGGTTAAGATTTTGTTATTGATAGTGAAATTAATGATGCTGTTTGTAATAGTGATGCTTATATGAATTCATCGACACTGTAGTAGATAATGTACAATTACCGTGGTTACACAACTACAAGCATACACATGTACTTTACAGAGGTAGACAATTTTTATATTAAATATTTCTCATAAATCTTCGTTCATTTCATTACTGATGTCTGCCTCTGTAAGTTCAGAGACACTAGAGCAACTAACCCCTTTACATTCCCACAACTAATGGAGCATTCAAGCCCATGTTTTCTACATAAACACCTCCTTGTATCGCAGTTCATTTTACAGTTACATGTGACGATTTTCAGCAGGGAATCAGGTGCTGGTGGCATGTCTGTTTTGACTGGCATTAACTTCCCATCGGTTTCTGTCCATCCCCAATCCACAGGCTGAATTGGATTATCTGAAGCAACCCAGTACTGAACCTGGTAATAAACTCTCCAGCTATGAAATTTTGCCGCAGCTGCAGTTGGTGGAAGACTATGTACTTGCACAGATGTGGCACTTGTAGTAACTTTACTTGCAAATTTCCTAAACCGTAAAATGTTTAATCCTTCACATTCAACACCACCATAAAGAGAAACAATAGCATTTTCCCCAGCACTTTCAATTTCAATGTGTGAACTATTCTGATAAAACACTTCACCGTATCTCTGGAACTGAGTGTCCGATAGCTTTTTTAGCCCAGCTGCCTTGCCTATCCCAAACATTCGCGATGTCGTGTCACAACCTGTAAGCGCGTGTATAAAAGGCAGTAAACGACAAACATTTAATCCTGCTACCAACTTTGTTTTATGTATATCCCACAACTTCACAACTTTTGCTGAACCTTTGCGACCCTCTGATTTAAAGTATACTTTAAAGCTATCCAGGTTAACATGGTACAAGAGAAGAACCAGCAAATCTGTATCCTCACCAATTAGCATTACATCACGGGTTTCAGAACAGGCAACGGTTTTCTGTACTATCAAGCGATCGGCATCTTCATCAGCATGAAATACACCAAAGCCTTTCCTCGCGAGAATATCACCAAGCATAGCAATAAAAGTCTGCTTATTTTCACTGTTTGATAAAAACACTTCTTTATTTCCATTGAATGGCGTCGATTCCGTGAAATTAACATTGGTGCCAATTATACCATGGCATCTACGTATATGTGCAACATCTTTTGTAGAGGGCCCCGAGCAGTATCCATCAAAAACAATCACCGGGTCCATATATCTTCTGTTTATATACTCAACATAAGTATTGCATATTTCACCGTATGTCTTTCCCTGTTGCCATGGTATTCTATGCAACAAAGAACCACCATCTAAGACATGTTGAACATTGAGAGTTTCTGATTCAGCAACAGGTACTCCACAATCACCTAAAGACCAAATGACATCTGACAAAGTCGACTTCTGTGCTTGTCTTGGGAGGCCAGATGGATCAAAAAGTGCCGATGGTATGCTACACAATTCGTATGTGAAAGCATCAGAGATGTTGTATTCAGTTCTATGGACAGCAGTTGTAAGTCGTTGAAAGAGAAGCTGGGGGGTCTACTTGAATAGACTCACCACCGATTTTTACAGCATTTTTGTTGTTTAGAACTACAGCTCGTTCTGATTTTTTTAAAAGAGAAATCTATGATGGTTTTCCTACCATTTGCTCACAGTAGACTGGCCTATCATCTTTGCGTCATCAACGTTGACTTGTTTCTCAGCAGCAACTCCAGTATCTATATTTCTAAGTATATTGTCCTTTCTAAACGGCGTTCTTTCGGTGAGAAAGTTGGTTATAATAAAACTATCCTTTGAATCTCTCGCTTTCCTACTTCTTCCAAATTCTTTGTGTTGCTCACTTGTATGGTACGAAGTCCCACACAGTTCCTGAACGGCTGTATTCATTTCAGCACAAGTTGGCAACGACAATAACCACTGAGCTCTCTGGTACTCCCCAATACCCTTTCCCCTAGTCAAACCACCATTTGTTTTAATGCTTCTCATCAGAACCTGCTCAATGACCAAGTCTGGAGATAATCCGGCCCAAAACCTATCGCTTCTACGTATTACGTGGTGTCCAGATTTGAAGAGTTCGTAAACACGTCTGTTTGATGTTTCCAAGTTGCTCATAAACTGCAGATATACATAAACAGACTTCAGGTAAAGACTGTGTCCAGATGCAGCGAAATATGGTAACATGCATGAAAGAGAGTACAAATGTAAATCCCAGTCACCAGTACGCTCAGCTTTTATGAATAGCTGCATTATTTGAACCATTTCAGTGTACTGAATCCAAAGGGCTCCGGTTCTAAATTGCCTAAGACCTTCTATACCAGATGTGAATTTCTCTTGCATCTCATGTAACAAATCTAGGTCATTCACGTCTGAAACATTCATTTGTCCTGAAGTCAAGGCATCAAATACATCTCCTAACTTTCTGATACGCTCACTATCTGAAGTCATGACGGTAATTTGTGAGATTCTGCCTGTATCACTAGTTTCACTGCTATCGTGTTCATTATTTCGATCACCTTCGAGTGTGTCATTTTCATTTGCTTCTGGTAATCTCACACCAAAAATCTCTTTCGTAAGAATTACAGAAAGCGCTCTATCTACCAACGAATGACCCCTTATTGCCCTTGCAACAGCTTTACCACTCATCATATGGTTGACAGCATTAGGAGCATACACAGTCTCTAACACTTGACTTAGACCGGACTCCTGCATTAGGTAACCAATGCTACCTAAGAAACTCATGATTGTGTGAAAGCCACCTAACCTAAGAACCACTTTCTGAATGTCACTACCATTTGGTTCTCTGAGTGTAATAGCCAATGCTTTCCAATACAGGGGTTGGTCAAAAGTGACAACAGGAGTTACACCGTGTTTAGAGGCATGGTCACTGATCAATTTTAACGTGGAGTATATACACGACATGTCACTAGGAGGCAAGTCTATCATAGGTAAAAATACAACTGACGATTTTCCTGGATAGTCGCCATGCTGCATAAGTTGCATTATACCTGACCACCCTGGTCTGAACGGACGAACGGACCACGTTAAATGAATAAGTGAATCTAGATGTCTTGTAGAATCGACTTTCCTAAGTTCACGTAACTCCTCAAACCGTGCTGGAATATTGTTGGTATCAGTTTGTGTGTAGTAAGATATGTTGATTTTTCCTGCAGCAAGAATATCATTTTTGGTTACTGTTAAACGCTTTACAGCGTGATTACTAGATGTACTTGGTGTTACACATGCTATGATACCCATCCCATGAAAAGTTCCATGGCCATCTAACGTTCTTACATTATGATCAACGTTATCTGCCACATAGTGTATAAAGCTACTAGGATTAACATTGGGTATTGTATTTCCACCGGACACTGCGGCACTGGATTCGAATTTTTGAATTTCACTGTAAGAGGAACAAAATCCCAAACTATTTAAAGTTTCTATCAAGAACTTAGATGCAAACTGGTGATGAAGTTGAATGCCTAGACCTATTTGGAGAGGAGCTAATATAGAGCGTGGTCTTGTTGCTTAAGTATTGCCTGTCCAATTGCTGCTACTTTAACATTAGAATTCTTGTGAGTAAGTATCTCGTGTAAGAATATTCTTAGACTATCAGGTACAAAATTAAGGTTTTGCTGAAGAGACGAGACCTCTGATGGTGATGGGTACACAGATTTAAAGGTTGGTTCAATGGAACAAATATCACTTTTAATTAGTTTACCAACAGTTTTAATCATGTCAATGCGTTTAGACTCGCTGTCTTCACTATCTTGTCTCTGAAAAAACTCCCTTAGTATAGACTTTGCTGTTCTATGTAAAGTAACTACCTTCATATTTCTGAGATAATAACTGAATCACCAAAATGTTCTTTAAGCTTTTGTTTCATGTATCTATTTGTATAAGCATTGTCACCATAGTTCTCTCTCATCTTATGAACGAGCCAAGGCTGCTCATCCTGGTTATCTTCAAGGTATTTTGCAACATATGTAAAGCTTTCTTCCAGCTGTGAATCAGATGGTATTCCTGGTTTTTTTTATATGCCCGGTTTCTATTTTAATGTACAAGAAGAGAAGTACAGCAAAATATGCTAAGAATGGTAAAGAAATATGAACATACATACATACAATGATAGGATCAAAAGGAATTTACAATAGATGTATGTATACACAAAATAAGTTTGTGGACAAATGACAAAATATTTAATCGTTCAAGGTTTCAGAAATACCTCAAAGATATAAAAAATGTACCTGAAATTTACGTTGCATTTCTAATGGTACAATGCGTCAGCAGCCGGTAGATCTGATACTGTTCCAAGCCTCTGAAGAACTGCCATAGCCCATTCATCCTTTCTCTCTCTACAAACTTCCCTAATGCTTTTTTCAAACTGTAGAGTGACAACAGGATATACGTCAAATCCACGTTTGCTCCCTTCATATTTGGCATACTGGCCACAGAATAAACAATTGTTCTTAAATGTAAATGTTTCTGTCTCTGAACGAAGTTTAGGCAATTTAAAGGTCTTTTCTGGGGGTGACGAAACAGTGCCATCGCGCTTGATTACATTAGGATTGCAGTAGTCTTTTCTACATTTTACGTGAACCTCTTGACCAGGTATCGTAGTAATGTTGTCACATCGGGCAGCACTGGCAGAGTTGATACCATGACAACCTTTTTCTCTCAACTTTACTGTTTGATTGCCATCGTCAAGTCTGTTATTGCAAAGGGCGCAACAATCCTCCATCTCTCTGATCTGAAAACCATGAATGAATAATACTGTTACAAGGGTTAACATTAAGAACAGAGAAAGAAAAGGTCAAATACTGTACAAACCAAAAATGTAAGTGCATTGTTATTGAATAACTGTGTACTATCATATGATGATAAACACATAATCCAAAAGAAGAAACAAAACCATAAATCTATAGGTTAAATGAGTAAATGGCGTATACACGTCATTTCGCGAAATTTTGACTTTATAATTATGGCCCAGGTGAGCTTCCGTAGTTTAAATAAATGACAAAATCTCGACGCAATACCTCACCGACACAAAGTCAATGTTAAACAAAATTATGCACAGAAATTAAGTAACAACGTCGATTTCTTTGAAAAAATGCCACTTGTATATAGTTTGATTCTCAAAATTTCCACAGATCGTAGCAAAATACAGAGTTCGTGACTAGATTACCCCACCCACACCATAGTTTCACATGCTACATGGCCGGTGGAAATTAAAGTTGCGCACATAAATAATATGATATAGTTGGCTATGTTAATATGTAGAATTGCTCTCAATATACTAACCTGAATATTCTTGATCTTGTTGGTCCTTAAATCTTCCAAAAATACTGTTCTAACACTGAATCAGATATTTTTCGAAAGATTTTCAATACACGGCCGCGCTGTGACGTCACACAGAATAAATGTGACGTGTCATAAAATACAAAGTATGGTGGAGCATTGGCGGCCTTAATTGAACTTCGCATTAGGACCGGATTAAAAGACTTTTTTCATAAGTTTCCCATTGTTAGATTTTTCTAGACTTTTGATATGTTGTTCAGGGTACATTAATCTATTATTCTATCGTAGTTTAGATTCTTTTGCAATTTGTTCAGGGTCAAAACTTAATTTGACTGGACTATATGTGTTTCTTACGTCTGTCAATACCCAACAATAAACGCATGGTTACAATATTCAACCATTTGTGATTATAACTAACTGGATGGATCCCCCCATCACAGGCAGTAGTGTTACGAACGGCATTTAAATTATATTCAGATTTTCTATTTTCATTTGCCCTCACTTGACTGATCACTTTCTCTCTTCGCGCATGCGCTTACTTCACCGACTGAACTTATGAATTCGCAACCCGGAACTGGTGCCGCAAGCACCTGCTTCACGGATACTGTATTCTATATTCCCGGAAGTAGATTTTACGAAAATTTCGTTTTCCCGTGCAATGTAGTCTACACTTGCCGAGTTTATTTGTCAGGAAACAGGCTTCAACAACATTAAGGAGGGATGGGGATTTATTTTTTTTACCGTTCATCTGTGAACAAAATGCTTTAAATAAATTGATACTTTTTGTTTAAAAACCGTTTATTGCTCTGATTATGAATATATTTAAAAAATATATATGTTTGTGAAATATAATATTTGAAACATGTGCCTGCCAGCATACTAGTATGTGATAATTTATCTGCTAAAGTCGTAATTTGAGTTTGTTTTGTTTTTTTCTTTTTAATTGATTACGTCTTAAAGAAATCCAGTCTAGTACCAACGGTGTTGCCGGGCAACGGAAGAATGAAAATAATACACCGTTAACCAATATTTCATTTAAATATGCCAGTAACCGATGGTGGAACTTAATGTAGTATTCATATCTTGTCTTTTTCATTCTAACTCGTGTAAACAGGAAAATAATATTTCTGTTTTATATCAATAATATATATAACATATTATAAACAAGCACCCAATATACCCAACATAATGCCATAATACTACTCTTCCATTTACAGGTGTTATGTTATTTTTATTCTATATTTTTGTTGATGCTTTGTTTATCTTGTTCGGCAAATAGCTTCATGCTAATGTAATATTGTTATCAAGTTCGACGTTAAAAAAAAAGAAAAAGTTTATGCCTGACATGTGTTGTATTTATGAAGCTGTTTAAAATGATGTGATTGAGTAATGATATTTATTTATATGTATATTTACATTTGAAATGATGATGTACTTTATACAAATCAAAAATAGGGGCCGCCGTGGCCGAGCAGTTACAGTCGTGGTCTACAAATCTCTCAGCCCCTCACCGCTGTGGCTTCGAATCCCGGTAGGGACTTCGAATTTTTCATGTGAGGAAGCTTTCTAACTGGCTTGCGGTAGGTCGGTGGTTCTACCCGGGTACCTCTGTGCACTCGGGGTCTTACTCCACCTCTAATTAGCTGAACGTCGCTATATGATTGAAATACTATCGCAGCGACGGTTAACCCCAATACAAAAATAAAATGTTCTGTCTGTCTGTTAAATAAAGCTTCTTGTATTTTGTAAGCACATATAACGCGTCACTAATAGTAGTCTTGAGATGACATTTGGTGGCTCAATTGCCTAGGCATAAAACATCATGCTCATTTTCTGCGAGCAAGTATTAGTATCATTCAAATTCACGTAAGATTCACTGCAGAACCTGATGGCGCTTTAGTAAATTAAATGATTTAATGAAGGGTTGTAGATTTTAAAGATGATCACATTGATGATGGTATATTGGTAAATCTTGTGTGCTTAACATCCAAAACAAAAGTGTAGTTCCAGGACTGGATGGTCCATTGTCAGATAAATGTGACCTGAAATTGTATCGTGCCACTTTTCAGTGGCTTTATATCACCGAGAAAAAAGCACTGTATCGGTCTAAGGAAGACAAACAAATCTCCAAATGCAACACCTGTCGACAGGACGTTGAACCCACGCAAACAAACATTCTGAAACATTCACTGGTGTCTATAAGTGCTGTGTGCTGTCCACCGTGGGTTCGAGTCTCTGCATGGCCGCCTTGTCTCTCTCCACTTGGCTTTCTGTAGATAGGTTGCTCTGTACACTCTCATTACCAGGACGTCGCTATATATAGAACTGAAATACTTTCACAGTGGCAACAGCTGTGACCTTGACTTTGGTACTGAACATTGTGTTCACATCAAATCTCTATCTGCATACCTTGTTTTCCCTTTCAAGTCAATACATATAACCAAGGCGTACTAATGACTAAAGATATTTTACTGTTGGGCTAATGTACAAGCAAACTTGAAATAAAATGTGTGAGCGGTAGGCCGGGGTTCCATTCCCAACCGCGACATACCCAAATCGTTAAAAATGGCATCGGTAACCCTCTGCATGGCGCTCAGCGTATATAGCCTACAGGATTGTTCCAGGACTGGCTGACCCAGAAAATGTGACTTGATGTGGTACTATGCTACATATCTAAGTCTCGACACATCCGTATGGCAACACTATATCTGTCTTTAAAAGACAGTTTACAATGACTGAAATACTGTCGGTTGGGACGTTAAACCAAACAAACATACATAAAACAAAATGGCATGTACATAGGCCTACCCCACGTGCAATATCTGTGATATACTGGAATGATCACAGATTTTGACCGGGGCCTCCGGGGCCGAGAGGGTTAAGTCGCTGACTTTAACACTCACTCAGCCCCTCACCGCGTGGGTTCGAATCCCGGCAAGGTCATTCGGATTTTCATGTGAGGAAGCCTTCCAGCTGGCTTGCGGTAGGTCGGTGGTTCTACTTGGATGCCTCCGTGCATTCGGGGTCTTCCTCCACCTGTAATTAGCTGGACGTCGCTATATGACTGAAATACTGTCGAAGCGACGGTGAACTCAAATAGTCAAGTCAGATTTTGACCCTTTTTTTATAAACATCGCTTATTGCTTTTCCCTGACTAATAACGTTATGAATTTCAGGAATTGTGTTGTCTCCCTATTTAGCTTAATTTATAAAGCTGATAACTATATCTAGACCAGCCCCAGCGGGCTCCGCCTCTATGGAACGCCAAATCTACATAAACTCAAGTATTTGATATCTTCAAATAATAATGAATAATTGATATCAACAAATCAATTGTTGATCTCTACAAATCACTTCAATTGTGAGAGCTCTTCCAATCATTTGTTGATGTCATTAAATTAATTGTTGATATCAATAATTAAATCGTTGATCTCTTCAAATCAACTAATTTCATCGTGAGACACTGCTTTCTCCCTGATGGAACTTTACAAGTATTTGGCGCCATCTTACTAGCTGTCTGTTACTGCTTATAATTGTATAGAGACTACCAGAGTAGTGTATAATAAAGATAAGTTTATCCCGCGAGGCTTAGAAAAACAAACCGCAAGTCTTGGCGAGCAGAATAAACTTATCTTTATTCAACACTTACCTAGTATTCTATTTATCCTATCATTTCAAAGCAATACACATGAAAAATGAAAAGAAAGAACGGTAACATAAACAACTATCCTTCAACTCCGTGACGTCATACATATATGTTGTAGTAAACAAGAAAGTAGTCACGGATAACGTCAGAGAATATAAAAAATCACGAATTAGTATAAAGCAAAATTTATTCCATAGGCAGTTTAGACCACAATGTGGTGATAGGATAAAGTGCAAAACTGTAAAGTACAGTACTGTTATATTAACTTTTTATCATTATTTTGAATATGAAATGACTGCACAATACTATTACCCCTTATTTTTAGATTTGGTAGGCTACTTGTATTAAATGTTATTCCATTCGCCCCAAATTGCACTCCGGCTGCGTCTACCTCAGGGACCAGTTGTTAATTTATATGATCTCATTAATTCATATTCAGGGGCAGATAACTAAAAAAAAAATAGCACGGTGACCCCCATTTTTTATTCCATAAATTTGTTTCTAGAATCATGCCAAGTTTAAAAGAATTCTGTTCGCTAGTTTTGATTTTCCTTCTTTGTCTATACTGTAAAATGGCGCTAATATTGTGATATACGCCCTTAACTTTAGTATATATGTTGTTTTATATTAGTTTATAAAAGCAAAAGGCCGCTGCAATCTTGAGCGAATACACACTTTTGAACAGCTACTGTAGTATTGAAGCGTTCGTATGCTTTAGATGATGTCTGTAGCGGTATAGAACGTCCCATAATGCATCTCGGTAACAACACGCATGCGTAGTTATTATTAGATGAATGGTGGAAAAAAAGCGAGAATGTCTTCTAAAATCCCAAGAAAAGGTATATATTTGGTAATTTTCAGTGTTGATTGCTTGTATCGCGTAGACGAATTTTGTTATTCATAATAATCTCTATTCCTCTGTTTCAGCCTTAGCCATTCAGGCTCGAAAGAAGCGTTCTAAAGCAAAACCTCGATTCAAAACAGACGAGAAGAAGAGAGGATCGTGAGTTCATTTTCATATTTCTCCCAAATCCATTGAGATAGGAATTCACTTCATTTTGTATGTTAAGTTGTTGCGCGTTGAAGTTAAATGATGATAGTGACACTTTAAAACTATTGTCAGGGAAGTGCAAATGCAACTCCTGAAAATTCAGGGAAATTTATTGGCTTACCTGACTACACTTGGTCCCTTAAAATATTGCACCTTTGCTGTCCGTAAGTTTAAGGGAGCAACCATATAATTGAATAAATTATAACATAACATAAATGAAACTGGTGATGATTAACATTAATCATCATTACCAAAGAACTAGGTGCAGCATTTGCAAGCTAGAGAGTACACAAAAAAAGCACATGTCAACTATAATATCACCAGAAATGTTGCAAACTGTAGTTAAGGTTTATAGATGATAAGACATTAATTTTCTTAATTTCATGCTATGACATGATATCATGACCTGTGATAGAATTATGGTGTTAGACTTCATAGAAATGAAATGCATTTGTTTCTTTTTTATGGTGTGATTATTTAAGATAAGATAGTATTATGCCCCAATTTTCCATCACTTGCAATTTTAAACAGCTTTTGATAAAAGTTTTCCTCTATACAAGATGGTTCAGCATTTTAGATTGAATAAAAGAGAATGTCACCCACTTCAGATGGCATGTTAATGACAGATTTTGACAGTATCTTTGATTTGATTTTTATTAGTTTAAATCAAGTATGAGAATTTCCAGTGGAATATCACAATGTTGGGACCCATCAAGGCCAGATTTGAGATTGATATATGTATTGCAGGTGAATACTTTTGTACACCAGGAACTAGGTGATAGGGTTTTTGTATCATACCCCCTCCCCCCCACTCACACACATACACAACACACACACACATCACAGAAATGAAATGGGCTCTTGAAAGTAGAGCTGTAATGAATACACCAGGTAGCGAATTCGAATACACATCACGATACAGGGTCACAAATAAGAATATTTATTTGTGAATACAAATACACCCTGGTATAAAGCAGAAATAAAAGACAAACTGAATTCAGGTTGAATATATTTTAAAGTGTTTCAGTGGCTGTTATCTCATCAATCATAAACTGTATTCCCAACAGTTTCTGATGTTAACTCTCACTTTAATTATCTTAATCTATAAAACAGATAACATACTGATTTTGAAATACATTCTATGCTGTAACCTTTAGGATCTAAATCAGTTTCTTGCAACTTTCTCATAAAAGACAGTTAATTTGGCCATTATGCAATGTCATTGGTTTCAACAAGCGTTAGATTACTGGTTACAAGCAAGTTCTACGAAAATATCCTAATGTACCCAAATGAAAGAACCGAAAGAACTGTGCTTATTGGTTAGAGGTAAGAGACTGGACTGTACTGTACTGAAGCTGATACATTTACGAGACCTGGCTAAAAGAATTAACATGGCCCAAAAATGCCCTGAAACGAGTATTTATATATTATTATTTATATATTATTCATAAATTGCATCATCAATTTATGAGTTGTTAATTGGCTTGTAAATATTCAGTTACTTGCCTCGTGAATGCAAATAACAAAAAGTACTCAAATACTGGCAATATTCATTGCACTGAATACATGAGTGTATCGTTACACCTTTAGCGGAGCCATTCACCCTGGTCCAGCTTTACAACAACAAAAAAAAAAAAAAAAATCATACATATTTATGTACCTTTAATAACTTACCTTTACCTTCAAATCATTGATTCAAGGGTGGTATTCATCATCAGTGATTGCTCTATTTAATTAACCTGGGCATGAAATTGAGAGTGGTTGTTGTAATGGCCATGTTTGTTAGCTAAATGTTAAGTTAATTTAACATTTGTTTTATCTTACATCCCTGAAACAAATTGATACAAAATGATGAATATTGGCTTGGATGAGCCTGTGATACTTTTACAAAAATTATCTCATGTTTCTCTACTCTATGCTCTAGTTGCCATGACAACCAATTGAAAATCACCTTGTCAGGTTGTCTAAATTATATTTGATTTTGGCAACTAATGATTCTCCAGTATGATGCTAACACTAATATCATCCCGTAATAGAATGGAGACCTGATATCCACCATAATAAAATCTGTATATGCCATTGAATAAGAAATAAATTGTCTCCAGAAATGGAAATCAGACTTAAATTTAAGTGGCTTAGATAATCTGCCATACAGGGTTTTTCGACACAAGAATGTCAAGATTGTTTTCATCAATCCAGATTCCTAGGACAATTCTATATATCATCTTATAATGCTTTAACTTAGCTCAAAAGTTCCAGGTGTCTGGTGCAATTAGAGTACCTTTCCTAGTTATTGTGTTTTAAAATGGCATCCACTGGCAAACTTGATGTGGAGATATAGGAGTTATCCCAAACAAAACATTAAAAAGTGATATTTGGGTCATATTTGTTACTTAAGATTATTATGTTCAAACAAAGACCTATAAAATTTCTGCTATTCTTTTTATGCTCACCGAAGGTGACGCATATAGTCGCCGCTCCGTCCGTCCGTTTGTCCGTCCCACTTTCCTTGTCCGGACTATTTCTCAGGAACTAACGGCTTGAATTCAACGAAACTTTATGGGAAGTTTTATTACCAAGAGGAGATGCGCATATCGTCAGCATGACCCGGTTCCTAAATTTTTCAAAGAGTTATGGCCCGTTGACTTTTTGGCCTATAGTACATATTGCATGATTCTTGTCCGGGCTATTTCTCAGGAACTAATGGCTTGAATTCAACGAAACTTTATGGGAAGCTTTATTACCAAGAGGAGATGCGCATATCGTCAGCATGACCCGGTTCCTAAATTTTTCAAAGAGTTATGGCCCCTTGACTTTTCGGCCTATAGTACATATTGCATGATTCTTGTCCGGGCTATTTCTCAGGAACTAATGGCTTGAATTCAACGAAACTTTTTTACCAAGAGAGATGCGCATATCCTCAGCATGACCCGGTTCCTAAATTTTTCAAAGAGTTATGGCCCATTGACTTTTCGGCCTATAGTACATATTGCATGATTCTTGTCCGGGCTATTTCTCAGGAACTAATGGCTTGAATTCAACGAAACTTTATGGGAAGCTTTATTACCAAGAGGAGATGCGCATATCGTCAGCATGACCCGGTCCTAAATTTTTCAAAGAGTTATGGCCCCTTGACTTTTCGGCCTATAGTACATATTGCATGATTCTGTCCGGGCTATTTCTCAGGAACTAATGGCTTGAATTCAACGAAACTTTTTGTGAACCTTTATTACCAAGAGAAGATGCGCATATCCTCAGCATGACCCGGTTCCTAAATTTTTCAAAGAGTTATGGCCCATTGACTTTTCGGCCTATAGTACATATTGCATGATTCTTGTCCGGGCTATTTCTCAGGAACTAATGGCTTGAATTCAACGAAACTTTATGGGAAGCTTTATTACCAAGAGGAGATGCGCATATCGTCAGCATGACCCGGTTCCTAAATTTTCATAGAGTTATGGCCCCTTGACTTTTCGGCCTATAGTACATATTGCATGATTCTGTCCGGGCTATTTCTCAGAAAATAATGGCTTGAATTCAACGAAACTTTATGGAAAGCTTTATTACCAAGAGAAGATTTGCATATCATGGGGGTAACTTTGTCCCTCAATTTTTCACAGAGTTATGGTCCTTTGCTTTTATGCAAACGGTATATCTTTTGTCCGAGCTATTTCTCAGGAACTAATAGCTTGATTTCAACAAAACTTTATGTGAAGCTTTATTACAAAGAGGAGATGCGCATATCTTCGCCTTGACCCAGTTCCTACATCCTCCCACCCATTGACCAAGGTCTTATTTGTAACAATTACGTTCTTCGGGGAGCATCTGTCAGTTCTACTGACTTTCTTGTTTAAATATTTTAAAGTAATTCATATCTTGCAATAGAACAAAACATTACCTTCAAAATGACACCTACCAGTAATATATTAATAGTATAGAAATTAATTTTTATTTTTTTTTATAAAATACAGAAGCCCTTGCATGAACAAAAATATGTAGATTTTGTTGTTTTCCTCTACTCTGGTTGAATTTGAATCAAATTTTAATGAATTTACAAAATTAAACTGAACATATTTTCTTGCACTTGAAAAATGATACTTTTATAGGAAAGGTATTTTTCTCTCTGTGATTTTCCATATATTTTAGGCAGTTTGTAAAATTCAGTGACCTGCCGTGTGACAAAATAGTATTTTCCTCTGTCTGTTACAGGAGTTTCCTATCTTTGTTAAATAGGTCTTTGGTTCCAAGTGTTACAGTAATTTCCAATAAGTATCAATATGTATTGTAGTATGGAACTATGGAGTCTGTTGCATCACAATGAGATTTGAAAGATGATACTCAGTCTTAGACTGGTTTTGGTTTAGACATCTTTACTGAAATTTGTAAGGTTTGTTCGTAATTTTTCATTTGATCACCCTTAACGTTCGAAGACCAAGATAAACCAACAGCTTATAAAAACAGTAAAAACAACTCACTTGTTTATTAACCCTTTCCTTCATAGAGGACACCATGAAAAGACCTATGCGAACAGCATAAAACCAGATCAGCCTGCGAGTAAGTCGCAGGCTGATCAGGTTTTATGCTGTTCGCTGCTCCACAGTGGTCTGGAAATGAGGACTTTATAACTAAATTTGGTAAGGTTTTACTGTGGTTTTCTGCAGATCAGGCTTTATGTGGTACCTTTTGAGTGCGTCAAAATGAGTCTATATGAGGGAAAGGGTTAAATATCAGTACAATACTTGAATCAATCAGAAAGTTTTTATGCCAAAATAACTGAGAGAAACTGTGTATGTTCAGATACAAATCTCATCCCCTTTAGATATGTTAAAATGTGATACTGTTATACATCTATTCAATGAATAATTCAGATATTGTTTACAGCATAGTCCCCAAAAAACAGGCCATCTATATGAGATTTACAGTATGTTCATGAGTGTGATTTTAAAGCAGATTCTCAAGTTTGATATTTATGAAGTGAGCAAAGTTTGACTTTCATTCAAGAAATACTGGCCTGTCATGGTATAGAATTCATGGTTTTCCAGTTGTTGAAGACAAACAAATTGTGGGTTATCCAAATGTCAAGTAATTTTGAGACTGGCAACCTGAATCAGAATTAGAGCAGTGTGAAAAATATGTGTCAAAGTTATGTACCCTACACCACTAAATTTCTAACAGCAATGCATTTTAGTAGTGTAGGGTACATAACTTTGGGTTAAACAAGCACCAGTCCTGCTCTCAGGAATATTGATCAAGTATTACCTGATAAAGCCTAAAAAAAAAAATTTGTGTTTCGGGGATCCTGACCATACCTAGCAAAAACCCGTTGACCCTAAAGTTTTTAGGGGTGGTTTTTCGCAGCCATTTTGATACCGCTGTTTTCTGCAGTTCATTCACTTTTATAAATCACATAACACTACAGTATCTATGCATGCTTGTATTGTAACAAGTTAATATAATGATGTATTGACAACAACTAGGCATAAAAATATTGGTAAAGCTAGAGGTTTTTTTTCGTTTTCAACATTGCTAAAATTTTGGTCAGCTATCCGCTAGTTTCTTGCAGCCATTAAACTTCAGAAATTTTTAATGGGAAAAAAAAAGCAGCAAAAAACAAACATCATTTTCAATGATGTCATTAAGCAAACTTTCCTTAACTTTCATCTAAAATTAGACAGATTTTCTTATAAATGTCAAGGGAAAATAAGTCAGCGGTTTCTACAGTACATTCACCAGATATATATATAGTTTAAATTATAAACTTAGAAACTTAAAATGACTCCTGTCTCAGAATCTCAAGGTAATACACTTTAAAATCAATTTTACCAGCCCAGATAAATTATGATATATGTCATTGAACCTTTATATTTGAAAATAATTTGTACAGTTTTCATTATGACCCTCTTTGAAGAGGGGCAGAACTATTGTTTTGCAAATGTTGATCTGTCGGTCAGTCAGTCTGTCTGTTGGTAGACCACTTTGTTTCCGATCAATAACTTAAAGAAAATGCTTGGGCCCACATTCCTCAAACTTCATAGGGTGATTGTTCATGTTTAGTAGATGACTCCTATTGATTTTGGGGTTGGGTGAGAAAATTATTTCTGATCAATAACTGGAGAACGCATTGGCCAACATTCCTCAAGCTTCATATGGTGATTGGTCATGGTTAGTGGATGACCTCTATTGATTTTTGGGTCAATTGGTCAAAGATCAAGGTCAAAGTGACCTTGAATGTGAAAATTGTGCGTAGGGGGCATATGTGTCATTCTGACAACTCTTGTTTGCATTTGTTTTGCTGTTTGTAAAGCTTTAAAATATCAGTGGTTGCTTGTAAAATGGATAGTCTTTCAAATGAAATTGACATGTAACATGTTAGATCAAATAAAGTTTATCTTCTCTAATAAATTAGCCTATGACTATTCAATTTTGAAATAATTCAGTCACTACCAAATTCAACAATAAAATAATGAAAAATATGATTGTAAGACTTTACATAGACAGAAAATATGTTGATGTAACTTGGTTATAAATAAAAAAAAATGTTATGCAGTGTTCTGCCCAGACTGCGCCCTTGCGCCATTGGCACTAAATAAATGTAAATGGCGCATAAATATCTCCACAGATGGGCCATTCGGCGCGCTAAAATTGTGAGCCTATCCAATCACGAAATAAAACATTTGAATTCATAAATTTGCATTGCCGAAAGTTTCCCATCATTTTGTACAAAGTGTCTGTTTTCATACCAACCAAGTGTCTAAGCGATCTCAAAGCGTAATCTTCATTCTAGAGAGTTCCGATTGCTGTTTTGATTGGTGTTTAGCCAATCGATATCCTGTGGCAGACGGCAAAAGAAAAATGAAATTTTATTAGTTTTCTTTAAATCGCAGACTACATGAGTACAAAAAAGTAGCCAATCTAATGATAACAATGCATCGTGTACACAGGATGTGAGCGCGGAACAACCAGTGTTAGTAGCAATTTAAATTCTTCCCCCAAAATGCGTCCCCCGCCCACCTCACATCAACTGCATCTGATACAGACAAAAAGAAAATGGCAACAGTCCCAGTTATCGGTGATAAAAGGAAGAAAAAGGAAAATCAGATCCTTTCAAAAAAGGTGGTTAAATGAATTTAAATGGTTAGGATACTGTGAAATATATCAAACTCTATGGCATGTAAACTCTCGCTCTATAACTACACATGCATGTAGAAATTGGAAAACAAGCAAAAATAAAAGTTACTCAAAAAGGCCCTTGGTTGATATGGCCCATTAAATGAATTTGAGAATGGCCCACATTTTCTTGGCTCAATGGGCCATGTGGCCCATAGTTTTTGAAGGCTGGGCAGAACACTGGTTATGGTCATGGAAAATTAATGTTTTCACTTGTTGCTATGACACTCTTAAAATTATATTTTGAAACTTGATAAAGAAAAAATATTATTGTCCTACCAATCTTCAGATTTTTATACATCTAATTTTTTTTTTTGCAGTGTTCATGAGGACACATTTGTACAACTATAGTTACTTTGGTCAGAGCACATAATTATTTTGGATCTTATTTGAAATTGTGAATTTTAATTTGTTTATTTATATAACTGTCTTGTAATGCTATCATATCTAGAAATCATTCAATCTTCACTTTATATCTAATACATGAAATTTCATGTACATATTATGAATTGACAAATATATTAATTTACTATCAGCCTAAAAATGGTATATGTGAACTAAATTATTGTTTTTGCTGGCCAGACAGTTTAGAATCTGAGCAACAATATTGTTTGTCACTGTGTCAAAATGAGTCTATATACATGTACATGTGAAGTAAAATGTAAGGCAGCCCTCAAATTACCCAATCAGCCTCTTTGCTTTAGAGACTAAATAAATCTGCTGATGTATTTCAAGCTGATCATGTTTCATACTGTTTGCTGTTCACTGACAGTGGCAATACCTAGTCATACTGTAAGGGTCTTTTAGGTTACATGTTCTATAAAAGTAGACCACTTTGCTGGCAGCTCAACTGAATAGGCAGAGTACCTTTGTACTTAGTCAAGTGGAAGTATATGTTTATGTAGGGCATTGAAGATATAGAGCATTTATGATGGTACAGAACTGGTAAGATGTGTGTGAAAGGAGTGATCAACAGGTGTGCTTGCTTAACTTGACAATAATGTTGGGGGAAACTAAATAATTGTCATGCTTATTTACTGTTTGATAACATAATTACATATCTCTATTTTGTTTTAGCAAGGAGCAGTTAGATTTGTTTTGGTTTGTATTAGGATTATGTAGACATTTAAGTAATTAATCCAAAAGTTTTCTTGTATTTGTAAATCCATTCAAAATTTCACTTTCCCATTTTGGGCTCAGGAGCAAGAATTCACTTTCCCATTTTGTCTCAGGAGTAGGGACAGCATAGAAATTTTCTATGGAATTTTACACCCCAGAGTCACTCCTCTAATTTTGGAAGTTCTTCTGATTTTTACACATTTTTAACTGGATGTAACAGGCTAGCTTGTAGCCATATTGCCCATATAACCTCAGCTGTAATTTTCATCAATAATCTATTTCCAGAAACTATTGATGTGCTTTCTCTGTTATATGTGAGACTTTTGGTACTTTCTGACCTAAAAACAAGTTTTTACTGACACAATTTAAAGAAATACTTGATAATCAGAGAGAAAGGAATACCATTCCATGCATGGAATTTCTTAGACAGTTAATAATGTTCTTCTTAAAGAAAGAAAAGATATATGACTGTAGGCATTTTTTTGTTCTTTTTTTCCCTTAAAATATCTTGTGTATTATTAATTTATAATTTAAGTGCTGCAATTATGAATCTATATGATTCTGTCATTAGCACACTTTACTACAATTAAATAAATATGCCTTATAAAATCGTGTTGTGATGTTCAACATATATATATATATAAATTTTAAAATACATCAGTTTTGATGTATCTTCTCCGAGAAAATTACATATCTATCTAGCATTATATAAGTGATGAATCTTCTGTGACACTGACTGGACCGTGGAAAACTGTATTTATTAGCAACTGTATCTTCAAAAAGTTGAGTTAATTTCATTGTTATCATGTCTTTAGATGAGAACAATAATTGTTCATATTGAAGGACATGTTTATATTTTATTGAAATATGAGGTGCCAGTGGATGGCAGGTTAGAGATTGATCCGCTTCTGTGTCAATAAGAAAATATTGATCCCAGTATGTGACAACATATTTGTCTGCAGAGATATTGAAAAAACTGGGGTCATGCTTAGACCATTTGTATTACATGGGACATCTTACAAGCTGGCTGGCAACTGAGTGGAAATGTTTATTGATAATCCTTTAGAGAGATGAAAATATTGTTACAGGGTTATCAAGACAGATTGTAATCAAAATATGTGTAATTACTGAGAAAGTTCAGTAACTGCAGTGTTTTGAAAGGATTTGAATGTTTAGAAATTTCTTTTATTCATGTCGTCATCCAAAGGAAGTTACAAGTATAGAAGCAAGAAGAAACACAAACAATTTAGGTAATTTTTGTAATCATGCACCATTACATCATTCTGAGAATATCTGTAGAAGTGTGAATTAAGCTTTATCTTGTGTCTGTCTTGTAATGAAATGAAAAGATATGTAACTATGTGTATTTTATGTTTGTCCCTTATAACTGAATCCCGTGTGTCATGTATTTTCTTCAAGTTGAGTGCATGCCACTCAACTTGTGATGATTCTGTCAAGAATCTACTTTATAACAATGGAGATGGAGGCAAGAATCTACTGATGATCTTTACATTTATACAGACATATCTCCAATGATTCTCTGCGTACCAGCTGTCTTTGTACCATTTGTATTGCATATTTATTCTTCTGTGAATAATAATGTACTATACAGAGCAATAGTTGTTTTATTTTGTTGTTGTTTTGGGGTTATTTATCATTGTAACAGTATTTCAGTCATATAAACGACCTTTAGTGTACAGAGGCCCCTGGGTAAAACTACGGACCATGTCACACCACACTGAAGACTTTAAACTCACATGAAAAATCCAAGTGATGAGACTGGGAAACAGTTTTGGTAAACATGTGGTAATCGGCCATGTTGGATGCCTCAGCCCCCACCTTTGTGATACCACATTTAATTCAGAACAATGTATATATTTATCCCGGCAAACCACAATGTATGTATATGCTGTGTGTCACATTTTGTGGGTGTTCTGTAACAATTTGTCTGTTTTCCACCACAGTGAGCCGGACCTTCGCTACCTCTCTTACTATTTCCCTCGTGAGTCCAGTGACCCACTATTTCAGTAAGTTTAGACTGCTGTTTACTGCAAGCTTTCAGTTTTCCCAGAATTCTTCAGCCGCTTTGTACTGTATATGGTATGCTACCGCGGATCAGTTGGACATTATTGTTATTATCTTGCAGTTTTATTTTGTTCTTGATTGATTTCCCTTTTTATTTCAGTATTTACATTTGTGTCCTCATATATGTTGGACGGTATTAACATGGAACTTTTAGGAAACATGTGGCTGTAACAAAATTTGATGTCAAAAGTACATAATATATTAAATGAAAAATGTAGGATAAGCTGTTGAAAAAAGATTCATAATTGGAGATTTCTGAATTCTGCATGCTCATAAAGGAGTACTACATTGTTTTGTTTTGTATATATATTACTCTATTTTGTGTTATAATTTGTAACAGTCTCTGCTACAGGCTACATGTCTTGTGTTTAACCACTGTATAATGATTCAGCTGTCAGGGAAGGGAATGAGTCAAGTGTTATCGCTGTGTCTTTAGTCTTTATCAGTGTCTATGAACATGTAATGCTTCATTGCTCTTTTCAAAATTGATATAATTTGTTTTCAATGACAGACCTTTTTTTCAGATGATCAGGAGTGGGCTGTAATACCATTTTTTTTTGTGGGGATGGTGGGTGGGGTGAGGGATTTGGCAAAATTAAATGCATGAATTAAAAGAAATTTTCAGAGGGGAGTATGCCTGATTGACCCTTGATAAAGAAGAAAAGGAAAAAAACAACAAAAAACCCCTGATATATGTGTTTGAAAACCAGAATGATATACTAATTTCTGCCAGTCTTATGTATACATACATGCACTATGTCATCTGTGTGATGTTTCAGAAAGAAGAATGCTTGCCTCCATTTGTGGAATAATAAATCAGTATTGCTATCGTAGTCGGATTAATCTTGGATACCTGCATAGTGAATAATTACATGGGGATGCCAGTCTTTCAGTCTATTATGGGGAGGTACTGACAGTGCATTGATACTTTTTTAATCCTGTCTGAAGAAAATCATGGTAAAAACATCTCATTTGGCCAAAATAAGTGGAAACTTGTCCTTTTCAAATAAGAGATGACTACCTTGTATGACTAGTTTACCTTTATAAGGGATTTTGTTTTTCTCTTTTGCAGATTTAACAAATCTCTCGAGATCTTGTCCCTGGATATTATGTTCCTGGTCAGCTTGGATGTTCTTTTTACTTAATAATAACTGCACACACACACACACACACACACCCCACTCTTGTAAGAATCAGACCCATATTTTTGGATATATGAAATTCTCCCACAATTTTGTTGTGTAACAAAGCTTTTATCCAATATAGATTGCTGTTGTTTAATAAAAGTAACAATACAGAGGCTGTATGTATACCATGAATGAAGACAAGCGTAATATCTAAGTAATTTGTTAAAATTACAGGGCAATACTGTCTTCATATACAAAATGCCCCACAACCTGTTTTGGATGAGATATCTAGCTTGATGCACCTGGAATTCTTGACAATGTTAACACAAGCATTGCATATCAAATAATATTTTGAGGTTATGGAGGGCCTAGATCCTGCATACTTGTGTTGCCTTTAGTCCCATATAACAAGAGATTGTGTTGACAAATCAAGAAGTTGTATCTTAGTTGATCACGAGTCTTAGAATACTAGATCTTTCAAGACAAGTGTTCAGTTTGGTGGTTTTGTTGGTAGGATATTCAATGGATTTTTGGTTTTCTGTTGCTATTATGTGTGTCAGCTACCATAGGGGTATAATACATTAATAGTGAGTTCTAACGTGGATGCTGTCTGGTGTGACCATACGTTTGTTGTTAGAAGAGCTTGCTGTAATATGACTGCTGTGTGGTGGCCTAGGTGTTGTGGTCCACTGCTGTTGTCGGCATGCTTTCCTGTGTATGTAGCGCAACTATTGTGTGATCTGTATCAAATGAAGCATGAACTATGACATATTTCAAACTAGTCATCTGTTGTTGTTTTTTTGCCTACAAAGTTAAATGTATTTTATTGACATATATTGATTTTTTTTTCTCTCTTAAGATCTATGTTAAATCAGTCAAAAGTGGTAATTTTATGTGAAAATTTGCATTTTAAATAAATGTTTTCTTTGTGTCATTGGAATTCATATATATATATAATGATATGTTGTAGCCTATAAGGATTTATTGATATAGTTTATATTCTTGATATGTGGAGATCATTTTAAGAGAAATAAGAAAACTATTTTGTAGTTGTACTGGAGGGCTATATTGATAAAGATGTCAGAATTGGCCATTTGACCTAGTTAAGAAAGTTGTTAAAGTTTAATTGGACAATTATTCTGAAAACCTACACTGTATAAACATTTACTGGTGTTGAAAATTTAATAAACAATTCCATACAAAAAAAAAAAGATTGAGCTAGCCTGTTATTTTTTAAATTTGGTACCAAATTAAGAGGTGTTTGTCAGATTGGTATATACCGACCCCGTTGGCCGAGAGAGAGAGTCCGCCTCGGGTGCAGGAGGTCGTGGGTTTGATCCCCGGCCGCAATATACCAGCATATAAGGGTAGTTGCAGGACTGGTTGGCCTGGTGTCAGGATAATGTGACCGGGTGTAGTATCATGCCACATGTCTACGGCGTGATACTGCAGTGTGGCAGCACTATATCTGTGTCAAGTAGACATCGTCTCCAAATGACTGAAATACTGTTGGTGGGACGTTAAACCCAACAAACAAACAGATTGGTGTATAGTTTTGTGCAATAATGAATATTCTTAATTGATAATCTTGCTGCTGAATGGAATTTATTTTATGTTTGTTTTAGATATTGACTTAATACATGAATTTACAAAGATTATCAGAAGCAAACAGTTCTATTGGTTGTATTGCCCGGTACTATTTCATGTCCTTTTTGCAAAAAGAGATTTCTTTCTTTTGGTCAGTAAATCAATCAGTCTGATGGTTGGTAATCAGATCTGACTGTATCAATTGATTGGTTAGTCTCGTATTACTTTGCAAGGATATGTCAAGTAAAAGGTGCCTTTATAGGCCTTTTATACTCCTGCAAATTAAGTTTGGAGTTGTATATAAGAATCACAATGTCCTTTCTTTCATACTTTAGGTTCTGAGCTATAAATCTTTGTCCCTAAGAAACAACGTATGTGGCACAAAGGTTGCAAATGGCTTGAGAGAGTGCCATGACCTTGAACCAAGGTCATTTGCTCAAGGTCAAGGTCTTAAAAAGTCCATTGGCCGTGCCTAGATGTCCATCATGTCTCCCTTATTCTTAAAAAAAATCTTAATATATGATTTTAGGCTTAATTCAATATCATACATGGTTAACATAGCTCTTGACAAACACTTGAAATTGATGTCTGTCTTGAAAAACCCTTTAATTTAAAATTCTAACATTATTCAGAAAAAGTGTTTATAAATTAAATTATTAAAAATCAAAAGAAACATATTCATATTGGCATTAAAGCCAACGTTTCAGTTTATGTAAGTCCTTAATTTTGAAATTTAAGGCTTTATAAAACCTTAGAAAAAACCATAAATTTTGCTTCAGAAAATTTGTAGGAAACATAATTATGTCATAATCAAGTCAGCATTGAATCCAATGGATAAAGTTATGGTCAATATGAAAATCAAAATTACTTTTGTACCATAGAGATTATTGATCAGTGTGACTTTGTGGTTAGAGACCTAATAGATCTATCTCTAAAATACTTTGCAGAAAACTCGTATGATTATGAATGCAGTTTATTCTTTTCTACATTGTTGAAATGTTCATCTGTGGAAAAAGATCTTTAAGTTAACAGCTACTGATCACCATTAATCTATAAATGGTCAGTTTTGTTTGGAAATAGTGGTTATCTCCTTCACACAAGGAACAACTACATCCTCTTGTTTTGATTACCTGACATTCAAGTGGGTAGAGGTGAAGGTATGGTGATGATACACCCTCTCCGTCCATTGTTCAACATATTGAACAGTAACAGTAAATAAAACGAGAAGAGTGCAGTAAATTTTTTGTGTCTACTGTAAGGATTGGTTACTGTGACTCATAAACAAACAGCCTTGAACTATTGGATATTTGTCAAACAGTGAACAAGAGTTGCTCCCCTTCCTTTGTTAGGTTTGTTGGCAGCAGAGGGGATGGGAGAAGAATACTTGGTCCACAAATTAAGTATTGATCAGATGGGTGAGGAAAACAGGATTTTTTTTCTCCTGTAAGAGTAAAATTTCATGGGAAGTATTTGGCAATGTGAATACTCTCAGTTTGAAACTTGTTGTTGGATTTTATTTGCAGCTTCTGTTGGGTCTTTGGTGTTTGAAATGCATTGGAACTCTTCAAAGTGGATGGATTCTTAAATATCACAATTTGCTTTTTTGTAACCATTAGGGAATGAGATCCACATTACTACTTCTTCTCTATTAAACAAGAGGCATTCATCTCTGAAGACAAATGAAATGCTCATCAAGAATGATTATTGGGGAAAATAACTGGAAAATTGACAAGGGGAAACCCAAATAAAGACATGGAATTAGAAGTCAAATGTTCTCATTCATTTTCCATTCCTGTTTAGCATAGATGAGTAATTGGTTTGGTTGCCTGGCATCTGTCATCAGTAAGGTATTGTTAGAATATTGAATACCAAACAACAGCGATAGTTAGGTCTCCGGAATGTTTATATATTTTCTTTTTCGTATTCATTTGTCTGGATGATTTCTTGAGTTATTTATGTTGTCCCCTTTGAAAAATTAAATGAATTGAGCTTTTTACAATTTTACTATTTATGACAGGATTTTCCAATAGTGAGAGAAAAAGGAAAAAAGACATATTTGTCAATAATTGTGTATTCAGGTCCTAATTGCTTCTGATTGATTAATTCAAATGACATGCAGTCTCAGTGAGACTTGGTCTGCTTGAACTAAAAACTTAGAAAGCCTAATGATTGATTTGTAATGTATGTTCTGTGTATTTATGTGCATTTCTGTATTGACCACTGTCTCTGGCTATTGATCAGTAGAAACTATCTCTCGAGATCTAGAGGAGTACCTCTGCCATATTTATGTGAGATGTATGCATAATTCCATATGGTCTCTCAAAATCTGGGCTATCCCAATATCAGATAGGTTGCTGAAGAATTATGAAGAATAACCTGACTGTCAGCCATATTGTTTAGATAGGAGTTTGATGTTCATGTAATGTGACAAGCAAATTTCATCTTGTCTGTTAATCTGCAGAATAAGCCTAAGAGCCATAGAACAGACCCCAGCTTCATGCATTTCTTATAGATAAAAATTTGTACACAAATTACTGAAGAAACAAAAAAGATAATAAGTTTTTAGATGCCATCTTAGGTGCAGATTTGTTGCAGCAGTAATGTGTTCACTCCTTCACTTTCTGCTCCTAGCCCTACATTGGCAGTTTGAATGGTATGTACCACTCCTTCTGGTTGGGAATGATAATTGTCATCATCCCTTTGTAACACTCATGCTGCGGACCTCTACAGACTAAGGTGGTCCTTTACAGACTAAGGTGGTCGTGGATTGTAGGATTTGGTCGAGGATCAGGCAGTGTTTCCAGTCAACTGCCTCTTGACCTGTGCTGGTTACAGTTTTGTCAATAAACTGATGCTGAACTCTCATAGGATAATGTTTAGACAGAAGTGTCTCGCACTCAGATGGTTCCATCTCAGTTGGTATGAAGGAAGTGATTATCACATTTCTGAATGGGAATAATTACCGAGTCTGCATTAAGAGTGATATATGGTGACTAAAAGAGTTGGATGTTGTTTTCTTCCGTGTATGGAATTAACAGACTGCATTAAGAGCCAGCTGAACATGTAAATTCCTCCTTTTTATTCTGTTTATTGTTTAGATGAGAATGATGCATTGATGTTTTTATGTCACCTGCTGTAAACATAGGTGACACATAGGGATCGCTTTTAAGTCGGCTGTCTGTCCGTCAAACTTTTTTCCGTCACACTTCGGCAGGTGACACATATGTTCCAAAGGAAACACTTATTATTGTGTTTAAAATAATGAAATGTATTTACTGATTGCCTTATTTTATGGGAATTATTTTTTTTCCATTGCAAAATTACTCACTTAAATATATAGAATGAACTTTTTCATGGCTCATTAAGCGTTTGAAATTTTTCATGGTAGACATTCATGCTTTAATATTTTAATCATATATAATAAAGTAGGTGAGTGAATAAGATTTCAAATGTAAATTATCTGTGATATATGTTTAACCCTTTCCCTCATAGAGGAAACCATGAAAAGACCTATGCGAACAACATAAAACCAGATCAGCCTGCGAGTAACTCACAGGCTGATCAGGTTTTATGCTGTTCGCTGCTCCTCAGTGGTCTGGAAATGAGGACTTTATAATTAAATTTGGTAAGGCTTATCTGTGGTTTTCTGCAGATCAGGCTTTATGTGGTACCTATTGAGTGTGTCAAAATGAGTCTATATGAGGGAAGGGGTTAAGTAACCCCACCCCAAGACCATTTAATTTGACATTTTTCTCATTTTATTTGTGTTTATAATTAAGTCAGTTTTTCCTCAAAAGACTTTTTTTTTTCGATTTTTTTTGGGAAAAGATTATCAGTATTTCAGTAAATTATGATTCTTTTAATTGCAAATTTTAAAGGAATGTTTTTATAAGAATTGTAGATTATGACTAAATTCATAAGAAATAATCAGATGATACCTAATATATATAAGCTTTTAAAAGCTTGAGGTCAATAACTATTTGCAGTTATAGCATTTGATCTATCATCAGAATTTTGATTTTGGAATTTGGAATTTTATACACTGATTTGGAAAAATACTGGTATAATTGCTTGAGAAATTGTGTTGATTTATTGCCCCTGCAAAAAGGGGCTTAATATAACCTCTCCATGAGCTCTGTTAACCATCTGTTTAAGATATGATTAACATTAACTTAAATTGAATATTTGTAACTTTTAGCCAATGAAAAGCTGTAAATGCCTCTGAAAAACACTTGTTGACCTGGCTTTCAACAGTTTCCTCTATTCAGAAACCTTCAAACATTTAGTGCTGAGATACACTGAGTTTGGTGTCATGTCACAACAAAAAAATATTGTAAAGGGAAGAAATAAGAACTATATAATTTTTGAAAGTGTTTAAGTTAAAAGCAAAAAGTTATAAATCCAGCAAGTTGATGTAATTTATGCAATCATATGAAATGGACATTTATATATTTTGTTTCTTTGTTGGGTTTAACATCCCATCGACAGTATTTCAGTCATTTGGAGACTCTGTGTCTACACTGCAGTATCAGTCAGAGATATGACACATCCAGCCAGCAGTAGTTTTGTCTGGTAAACTGACGAAGCAAATTACTGTCATTTGGGCAAATTATGCTTGTAATGGAAAGAGGTAATTGCTGACTCTTCTTGTTCCTTCGTGTAACAAGCAGAACAGTACAAAACAAGTTACACTACCCCAATTGTATATTGTACACACCATGATATTCAAGCACTAGGCCCTGTAACTTAAAAATATTTAAATGGCAGGGATTTAACATTTTTCCAAATGCTCCAGTCATGTTCTGTAGGACTTATATGATATCCCGACAGCGCTTTTGCTACTAGTGTCCTTTTCAAAAAGAGTTTTATTTTTATAAGCTCACAGAGCAGAGGGTGGGGGAGGGGCACATTTAATAATAGTATAAATAGTAAGCTTAATGTCTGTCAACCGTTGGCTTGGTCAGTTCAGTAACCCCTGAATGGGTTGATAGATTTTTATGATCTTTGATACACATAATTATATCCCTCTAAATGGATGGCAAAGTTTGACTTTGTAAAAATTTGTAAATTATTGACAGGGTTATGGGTTATGGTCTGTTTTTTATTTTGAGCTTGCCAAAAATGCCTTGTCTGTGATTGATAACTCCTAGAGGGATTTAGATAGTTCTTGGTATTCATACATTTTTAACTTAATAAATAAAATAAAAGCCAAGTTTGACTTTGGACATATTCCATAAATATTTAAGTAACACAGTTATTGCCCCTTTTCAAATAAGAATTTGCTAGAATACCTTAATAAGGCTTCATATTCTCTTTCAAAGCACAGTGTGTGTTTGTTTGTGTGGATATATTATCACATTCAGTGATTTTTCTCTTTTTTCAATTATTGAAAAGATTTAATTATCTTACATGTACATTTAAACATGACTTTGTGATCAGTTATCATTAAGGTAATTTTTTCATGTATGCAGGTTTTTCTCCCCAACATTTATATTAAGTGCTGTTCACAAGTGCTTCCCGTCTGAAAATTTCATTTGATTTCTTGCTGATTTCCCCAAATCTGCTGTTTTCTTTGTAAATAAGAAAACTTGTCCACATTTAAAATGGCTTCCATATATATATATACTTTGAATATTTCATTATTCAAATTCAATGTCTTGTTAGGGTTACCCCTTTTGTATGAAAAATACTTTTTCCTTCTTCCTCCTATTTGACAGACTCAGATTTTTGTGTTACAGCCCTACTGACCTTTTTCTCTCAAATAACATTCATAATATTCCCTGGAGTATTCCCTATAATTTACATGTACCACCATCCTGCAATGCTGGCTATGGCACCTTTGTCAATGTCTGAATATCATATTTATCTATTATCAACAATTGTTGATAGTAATTGTTTTAATGCTCATTGAAAGACTTTAACCCTTTTCCTCATAGAGGAAACCATTAAAAGACCTATGCGAACAACATAAAACCTTATCAGCCTGCTCCTCAGTGGTCTGGAAATGAGGATTTTGTAATTAAATTTGGTAAGGTTTAACTGTGGTTTTCTGCAGATCAGGCTTTATGTGGTACCTATTGAGTGCGTCAAAATGAGTCTATATGAAGGAAAGGGTTAAGGGGAGGATACCAGGTGCTTTTCAGTTGAGCTCCTTGTCCAGAGACGTGAGGTCATATTCAGATAAAATAATCACCTTGTTATGCTAAAGCTGGTTTCACACTTGGAACATTTGAACCACTGTTGGCCAGTATATAGTACCACAGGACCACTGTGCCCCTATACTGATTTAACTAAATGCATAACTGTGTTTGCAAGAATATAAGAGTATATACTTTGTAACAAAATGATCCTGTTTTATGATAGTACATGAGTTTACTTCCTGAAAACATTGTGAAGGAAATCCTTTTCACGGGTTGACGTTTTTGTTTCTGCTGTTTATGAATTATCACTTTACTTAAGGGAACATCACATTTAATGAAATCAGTGGTTTGGCTAATGTTCTGGTGAGGTAGTTACTTTATTAATCGCATGCAAAAAAAGCAAATGTCTGTAGAGACATTGTTTTGTTACAGCTAACTCAGTTTACAAGAGAAACTTGGTCATACCTCGTGATGTCACCTCCTCCTGTTTTACCTGTGGAGTAAAAAAACAAAACAACATCAAACTAGGTTAGGTATGTTATGTTGGCATTATAGTCAGCTATATGCTATTGTCAACACCAGGTAGGGATGCACATATGTTGCCAACCTGTAGACTGGTGTAAAGGCAATCTGTGGTGGAGCATTGCATGCTGATTATAGCAGCTCTCTTGTTTATTGGATTTATGGTGTATTGTCAGCTTAGCATGGTGCTGCAGCCCTAATGAACTGTTTAAAGGACTTTTGGGCAGTTTTGGTGCTGGTGCCGCACTTTAGGAGGAGAGGTGTGTACAGGATATCAACGTGTTGTTTCCGATTTCTGTCATGGATAATGCATGACACAGTGCCTCCTCTGCCAGCGCCAGTTCAGAGGTGACATATTGCTTTACTCTTCATTTGTGCATTTTGCTGTGGTGTGTATGTGGGGGGGGGGTGATGTGAACATAATTTTTTTTTTTTAAGAGAGCTTTTCCTCATTTTATTATCAATTGACATTCGAAATATGATTACTACAATATTTCTTTATGATGTAAGTTGGGGTTGGGTGGACTAGATGTGATATAAATAAAATCAAACTATATTTAAAAAAAACACAAAAAAAAACAGGATTTTTATCTACTTGTCATTTGACTTAAGATGGATATATTTTTTTCCCTTCATTATGATTTTGACTGATGATAATTACTAAAATTCACTGCTTAAGGTATTGAAAACCTATTTCAGGTAGCATTTAATCAGGGTTCCCACGGTCAGGGAAAAGTCAGGGAAATTTGAAATTGGTCAGGGAAATGTCGACCAAACAGCAGGAGGATTATAATAAGGAAAGGCTAAGGCAGTTTCTTCCATTTGGCTTTTTTCAGTCAGTTTTAATTGTCAGATTGGCATAATATTAAACAAGTTCCCAATAGTATCTGGCACACCATCATTTCATGTTTGAAAATAAAAAAAAAAACATCTAGAAGCAACTTAGTTTTGGAAGATCTGTATTTGCCACTGGATTTGCACTTAATTTGGTCAGGGAATTTTGAGTATGGTCAGGGAATAATCAGGGAAAAGTCGGGGAATTTTGATTTTACAATTTTGTGGGAACCATGTTAATGAATGTGAACTGCTAAATTTCATCACAAAGAAAGGCATACCCTGGTTTTAACTTTCACTTACGAGGGGAAAAAAACAAAACATCGATAGATCAACATGTCTGGATGCAATGAGTCTTCAGTTTTCAGTCAGAGAAGAATTTCTGATTTGGAAGATCTACATATGTGTACATTTCTAAATTTGACTTAGAGAAAAAATATACATATAAATGTAAGGCCTTTGTATTTCATAATAATCATCATATTTCTCTTAAGACTGTATTTTATTTTGTATTTTTGGCATTCGAATATTGTAAAATCATTATGGCAGAGTGACAGTGCACTAGGTCGGGGTGTTTATATATTTAAGATGGTTTATCTACAAAAGTTTCTTATACTTGTTGCTCTTCAACATCATGTTCAGTGTAGACAAGATTCAAGAAGGCAAAATGATAGAAGCTTTGAAATTGGGGGCATTCAGTTGTGAAATCAGGCAGATATCCAAAGTATGATCTATAATTGGACAAGAAATGGTATTATCAGATGTGTCTCTTGGCAGCTGTAATCTGCTCCCTGTTCTTGAAAACAGAGACAGCAACAAAGCTTAGTGTGTAGATGATGAGTTTCTGTGGATAAAGGACCTGACCCAGTGCTCTCAAAAATAAATATATGATACTTTTAAATACAATATGTCCATGCCCTTATTCAAATAAGGTCATATGATATTTGAGTTTGAGCCTGGAATAAGATCATTATATTAGGTCTTTTTTTGAGAACTGGGTGCCAGAGGGTGTCTAACCCTATTTAAAATTTCATTTTATCCACACACTCTTGGACTACTTTACTTTGTGACAATGTTTGCAGCCATAAAGTCTTGGCCATGTTTGATTATGGCTGATCAGTATCAGCCTTTAGTTCAATTCTAGCTGATATCGACAGGTCAGGAGTTATGCTCCTTTTAGTACAACCCCCCCCCCTCAAAAAAACCCCGCCAGATTTCACTCTAGCTTCTTCATTTCTTAAGCAGTCATCTTCAAACTTTATGACAATATTTATTGCCATTTAGTATCAGCCATTAGTTCGATATCAATATGGCTGATATCGGCCAAATAGGTTAGGTGTTATGCCCCTTTTGATATAAGAAAATGCAAGATTTCACTTTGTTACATTTAACATATCAAGCAATCATCTTCAAACTAAATTAAAAATATTCATGGCCATAATCTCTCAGCCAAGTTTGATAATGGCTGTTATAGTCCAATTGGTTAGAAATTAAAGGCCTTGAATTTTTTTTAAAAAAAATGCCAGATTTGTACTGTTTTTACACTAGCAAGCATCATTTAACTTATACACAATGATAATGGCATCAATATCTCAGATGAGTTTGATTTGGCTGATATTTGGCTGATAGATCTACATTTTACCCTCTTGAGATATCAGAACATCATACAAATTTGCTGTTTTACTCTCTAACATCTTCATTCCTTAAGCAGTGCAGGCAATGAAGGCAATGTTTCTCAGAGGAGTGACTTCAGGGCCATCTTGGCCCTCTTTTTTTTTGTTTTTGTGATGTAGAAAATAACCATATTTTGAGGGATTTTTTAACGTAAATTTCCTGTGCTGTTAAAGGAGGAGAAAAACATTCTTTTGTAGAGAACAGCAGACAATAGAACAAATATTATTAAAAGTTACTCTTCTATTTGCAGCAATTTTTTTTGTAGCAAATGATCAGTGTTTTAATATATTTATTTAAAAAAAAAGATAAATTCAATGTTGGTGTTGACGTAGGTTGCCAATATGTATTGTGTAGTTTGTACTATCACAAAAATATTTGTTTAAAAGCAGAAAAATAAACCTCATGCTTGTTACATGGCCTAGTTAGGTCATCCTAGGATTTGGACTTCTTACAAATAAGGGCCATTCATAACTCTCTTAAAGGACAAAATGTTATGAAGTGATTTATCTACAGTGAAACCTCGTTAGTCCGGGCTCCATTATTCCGGAAACCTCGCCATCCGGACACTTTTCTCTTGGAACGGATTTCCACAACGTAAAAATGATTCGATAATACGGAAATTCGCGTTCCGGATCCGGACATCCATTTTGGGAACCAATCTTCCATTTACTATTTAAAATGACTCGATAATCCGGGTACCAGTTCAGACTGGATTTCCCACCTACTATTTTTAGACATAATTCGGACTACTCTTTGCGCGTGACTGTTATAGAAGTGTCACCTGCAGATTGTTTACACATAGCCGCGAGCGTTTCACACTAATCAGTCCAGAGAACAGGGGGCAATTAAGGGCTGGTATAGCCGCAAGCTACATATAGAACTAGCGAGTGAAGAAGGTAAAATTTATTCACAGCTGCAGATGTATGCTGTAAAAAGAGACAGAACAGCCAACCATCCTTTAGATCGTCTTTTGTTCATGTGTTTTGTTTTCAGTGCGTACATTTAATATTCATTTGTTTGTGACTGTTTTGGCTAAAATAATTAAATCCAATTCATTTTGCTCACGAATGCAGAACAAGAAATGGGTCACAATTATGCTGTCACCTACTTAAGGTGTCTTTTTCTTCTTTTAAAGAATGCTGATGTCAAGGATGGATTTAAATAAAATTAAACCATCATTTGTAAACATCAATTTAAATACATAATCATATATAGTCCTAAGCATATAATTTTAAATATAATTATTATTAATGGAAAACAAACATAGACACACACACACACAGTGTACAATGAGAAAGTATGAAAGAAAGAAAGAAAAAAGAAGAAGAGAGATATGGATTGATTCATTAATACGGAAAATTCATTAATCCGGAAATTTAAACAAGGACCAAAGTGTCCGGACTAATGAGGTTTCACTGTATATGGTAGTGTTGAATTCTAAAGTTTTGTAGAAAAATACAAGGTCATTTTTCTTGACAACAAAAGACAAATTTATGTCGAGCAGTTACTTAAAAAGTATCCTTTCCAAAAGTATTCATTTATTCAGATGTTTAGATTCTGAATATTTTAGAAATATCCATGTTATAAAACTGCTTGTTAGCTCTGCAAGCAGAATGTTTGGCTTGTTTTACTGATTGTACAACTCATTGAACAGAATCAGTGGGATTTGATGGATGTAAATACAAATAGTAGACCTCATGTCGCTAGTAACGGAAAGGCTTTCTTGTTTACTGTCTGGCTATGTATTTAAGTTTTGTCAATACTGCAGAGTAATGTTGAGTTTATCTAGAAATAGATTCATTTTTCTGAGGATTACAGGAATTTGTTCAGGAACTTCACGGTGTTCAGAGAGTCAATAATAGACTTTGTTAAACATGAGGCATGACATACTGGTGTTAAAGTGGATATGAATGAGGTTTTAGTTGTGATCTTGAGGTCTTGAATGACTGGTTTGATCTTGAAATTGTCTGGTGTTCAGAAGTTTGTTACTGAAGCAACACATTTCATGCACTAGTAATATTATTATTATCATTATTATTATTCACAAGAAGTGGGTGTTATATGGGAATCTTGCTCATCATGTTCTGTCTTGTCACATCTTGTCCTGCACTCACATTTCATGTAGACAAGTTTTGGGTATTAACCCTTTCCCTCATAGAGGAAACCATGAAAAGACCTATGCGAACAGCATAAAACCAGATCAGCCTGCGAGTAACTCGCAGGCTAATCAGGTTTTATGCTGTTCGCTGCTCCTCAGTGGTCTGGAAATGAGGATTTTGTAATTAAATTTGGTAAGGTTTAACTGTGGTTTTCTGCTGATCAGGCTTTATGTGGTACCTATTGAGTGCATCAAGATGAGTCTATATGAGGAAAAGGATTAATTACCTTTAATGATAGGCCTTGTAGTGTTTATTGTGTGCGTTGGAGATTTGTCAGTTTTGATATATCTGACTATTTAGACTGACCAGATTGTATTTGCCTCATGATGGATTTTGGCTATTCTGTTGGTCTCTTGACTAGTTCAGCCATTGGTTTATATTTCTTCAATATGCAATAGCCTTATGAATTGCAAAGTAATGAATTACTTGACAAACAATGTAAAATGGTAATACAAGAATACCGGCCAAGTAAAAACAGACTTTTGAAAGTGCTTCTTTGGTGATGTAATAAAACATTTTACTAATTTGAAAGTTTGTATATGTAGCCCATCAAGGAATATATGAATAATATTTTGAAATACAGAATTTTATATGAATGGATTCAATAGGAAATGGTGAAACAAAAACCAAACATTCTAAATAGAATATTGGTATGTGGTTTAATGCTGTCTTGATATTGCAAGAACTGCATGGATGTCAAGATGAAAATAGCAGATATTCAATCATTGGGGAAGAATTCCCCAGCACATGCAATAAAATGGGACACTTTCAGATGCATATGGCCTTTGGGCTGTATCAAGTAACACTGATAAATGGCACCTGGCTTGAATGATGGGGCTAGTCTCAATTTTGATACTTTTATCCTGTCAATGAATCCTGGAAATGAATCATGACCTTAAAAAGGTGTAGAGATGTATGCTCATTCTTGTATAAACACATGTTGATAGTCATGCAGCATTCAGCTACACCAGTATGCTTCGGGGGGGGGGGGGGGGGGGGGTAGGTATAGGTTTTGACAGGCATGAGTATTTTGCTACAGTTCATAATAATGTAATGTTTAAGTTCAGTTGCCCCAGTAATTTGAAGTGCATATTTATTATCAAATGAAGTGGAGCTGACATGTATGTTAAAGGAAACTTTTTATTTTAGAATATTAGAAAAAAAAAATCTGTCTTCTGTGTATAGGATAGAGGTTCCATGGTTTAGAATCCCAAAGTTGTGTACATCCGTTTTGATGTCAAATTTCAAGATAATCTAAGGTCTTGAATGGGTTCATTAACGAAGAATGGTGCTGAAAATGTCTGTGAAGGAAGATGAACTGAAGATATACTTGAAGATTTTCAGAAGCAAATATAGTTTAGGACTTGACTACATGATATAGGTTTTCTGGCTTATTTGCAGGAAACTTGTTAAATGCAAGTATGAATAGAAGTGCCAGTGTTGGGTGCCAATATTTTATACACAGTTTTTCATGCAGCATTTGATGTGTTATATAAGGGCTTGTGTATATTTCAGATCTGACCCACGTGCAAATGACCCCATCTACGACGATGAGGAAGAGGAGGAAATTCTAGGCTCAGATGATGATGAACAGGAAGATCCCAAAGACTACTGTAAAGGTTAGTGAAGTCCGCATGCTCTTTAAACTCTAGTCTTTTAGGCATGTACAAATGCTTTTCTAATGGGAATCCAGCTATAAAATCAATTAGCAGAAGCAGGACTTAGGATGAATAAGCCGGAAATTGTTTGATTAGATTTGCAGCAAACCTGATTACCTTATATAAAATTACAAATTTGAACAAGCCTGAAAAAGCATTTTATTAGTCAGGATACTTGTGGGTTTTTGCTAATTTCGACCACTGTGTTATTCTTAGATAATAATGAAATTATAAAGATAAGAGCAAAAAAAAGGGGGGGGGGGAGTTATTGATTAAAAATTTTTCCTGAGCATGTACCAGTGGATCAAACATTCATAAAATGTTTACCAGCCCAATAATCTTCATAGAATATGGAACTGTTTGCTTGAGAAATTTTTTAATGGAAAATGAAATCTATATTAATACTAGTTATTACTCGTTTGATAATAAATCTCTGCAACATGTGTATCTGCAAATCATTCTTCTAATAAATATGATAAGTTTTTCCATATTTTTCTTTTTTGGTCCATATCATTTCTGTTTAGGTTCAATCAGATTCTGAATTTATCATTTCATATGGTACAAATTGATCTCAATCCATTTTCCTGTGCTACTTGAGAAGGCCAATTTGGTGGTGTCAGCTTAACCCTTTCCCTCATAGAGGAAACCATGAAAAGACCTTTGCGAACAACATAAAACCAGATCAGCCTGCAAGTTACTCGCAGGCTGATCAGGTTTTATGCTGTTCGCTGCTCCTCAGTGGTCTGGAAATAAGGACTTTTTAATTAAATTTGGTAAGGTTTAACTGTGGTTTTCTGCAGATCAGGCTTTATGTGGTACCTGTTGAGTGCGTCAAAATGAGTCTATATGAGGGAAAGGATTAGGTTTCTGTATATACTGGTCTTTTCTCAATCTGGTATTCATCTGGGCTGACATTGTGATTTAATACAATATGTAGGGTGAAGTGCCAGTCACGTTGACAAGGTATCAGTCACGATGATGCTGGTCAAACTAGAAGAAACCACTGGTAATTAGACATTTGTGGGTATTGATACAGCAGCAACTTGATTTCCCAGCTGACTCCTGGGTCTTTGATGTAGACATGATAGTGAAGAAGTTCTAGTTCTGGCATATGTCTGTTTCGAGATGATATAGATGGCTGTGCTAGTTGTGTGTCCAGGGAACCAGCCTTTAGACAGACATATTAGCAGTCAGTTTAAGGCAGAGGAGTGAAGGAAACACTTGACATGCAACATCTTTGTTTATCGTTTTTATACACAGAATATGACCATCTGGTATCTTGAAAGGCTTTTTTGTAAAAGTCAGTGTTAAGATTAGGTTCATATGTTTGGTAATCAATATACAAGTATCTACAGAGAGTTGGGAAGAAGTGAATGTTGAATCATTATTATAGAGGTAGTTGAAATACTTCAAATCTAATTCTTTAGCTATTATGTGTCCTAAATTATATACTGGACATTTAAAGAAATCTCATTCAAACTCAAACTAAGGCAAAAATAGAATTTACAATTTTGTCAGACTTATCCTGATTTGCCTAGCAACTTACCCAGTAATGCTTCTTTCACTCAAACTAGAAGTGATCAGTCAAGTATGATATATAATTCTCACTATAAATCTCAGTCCAAAAGAGAATATACTGGATTATATTCATCTAAAGGACAACTTGAAGGCTGACTGCTTAAGAAATATTCCATCTTCATGTGTGATATTGGGGGCTGCTTTTCCATCTCCTATTTTCATATGCAGTTAGGATAGCTGTTGGCCAGCCCACAATACAGTAATGAAACAGATATGGGATCAGTCCTGGATTTACAGCTACATTGTTAGGTGATAATAAAGATGAATGAGATGTTTTGGTAAAAGGGGTGTATGTGACATATATAAAGTTGTTAAGAGTTTTATACTCTTTATTACTTGATGAGATGGTAACAGTCAAACTGAGACATTCATTCAGTCTTTGTTGTAACATGGTGCAAAAATGCCACTTATCCCCTAGGACAGCAGTGCTGTTCCATGCAAGGGACCATTAGAGAGGGACAGTGTGTCATGTTTAGAGAGACATGTAAACTGAGCAACTGTTGTATATATATTTCAGGTGGTTACCACCCAGTCAAGATCGGAGATCTGTTCAACAACAGATACCATGTGGTACGCAAACTGGGCTGGGGCCATTTCTCCACCGTTTGGCTCTGCTGGGATCTACAGTAAGTTCCTCTGTCCTCACTGATCCTCATAGTCCATCATTGATGTCTCATTGTCTTTACTTGACCTGGCAACATCCTCATATTTTCCTCTCTTGTCAACACACCATCCTTAATAATGTCCTCATATAATCCTTACTTTGTCCTCACAATGACTCATATTGTTGTAGATATTTGTCATTCTGTCCTCATTCTATATCAAATTTTCCTTCCTCTGTCCTCAATCTTGTCTGTACTCAAAATTTCATTACTATATCCTGATACTTTTCCCATTCTACCTTACCATTCGCACTTCCCTGATATACAGTCAAACTTGTCCAAGGGACCACGTCTTTTAAGCGACTTTTTGTCTTAAACGACCATTTTATTTCCCCCCAAAAGAATTTACTATATATCTCTGATTTATTAAGCAACTTTTGTCTTGTGTGACTATGAAACAAATATGAATGGGGATTGGAAAAGGCGGCGTCGTGTGACAGAGAACCAGGACATTAATGACTTAGTGCAAAAAAAAAAAAAAAAAAAAAAAAAAAAAAAGTAAATAAAACTCGTTAACAATTGTGGCTGTATCTTATTTTTGCAAAAGAGAGAGAGAGAGATTTCTTTAAGTGATTGACTGCACATAACAAAAATCATGCAAACAAACGAGAGAAAGAAATAGAGAGTAAATTAATTTAAGAGAAAATGATTCCACACAAAAAAAAAAAATTTAAAAATAAAATAGAAATGTAAATAAAATATTTAAAAAAATTTAAAAAAATTAAATAAATAATATAATAATAAGACCATTATTTTTACACTATCGTGATAATAAAACATGTCAATTTTTTTTTATATAAAGAGACCGTTTTAATAAGAGACCACTTTTATTCTTTCCCAAGGGTGGTCTCTTAAAACAAGTTTGACTGTATTCATCTCTCCCTCTTCTTCCTAACATCTTCCTCTTTATTTCTTCCCACCTTCCCCTTTCTGTACTAAGATTATAATTCAGGCATTAAGAATTTTGATGTAAGACATTCCAGAGGCTTTTGAAAATTGGATTCACCTTGGGCTGTGCATGGCTGTCTGGATGATCCCTGGTGGAAAGTGGCTGATTGTTTTGTTCTTTACCAGCATTCTTATGCCTGTAAACCTGGATTGTGTATTTAGCATTATTGAATAATTAGCCTTCACTGGGCTATTAGGTACTGTGCATGCACATTTCTTGCAGCTTTGAATTGATCTTTGTCATAGTAAGTCTAGCTAGATAGAGGCACTTGTATGTTAGTTGTTTCTTAATTTAAACATGTGAATGTGTTACTGGATGAAAAAAAACAACAAAAAACACAATGTAATATATATTGGTTGTGCAGAAGTTAACCATTGCATGAAGGGAGAGAAACTTGTGGTTGGCATTTTTCAATACAGTAGTTGTCCTAGAGCTATATATGTGAAATAGTGTAGATAGTCAAAAGATTTATAATATTATTGATTATAATCAGTCTTAATGGGGCTGAATGGGTGGGAATTCCTTTTATTGTGTTGACACACTTCCAACTTGAACAAAGCTAGCATTTGCTGACCCAAATTATCGACCATCAATTAACAGTAATTATTTCTGCAGTTTTCCCAACCAAGCAGCAGCATTTAAATGCCATTCACCTAATAGCAGTTCAAATAGCAGCCTTCCCTAACTGGCAGGGTGTATGCAGACTCCTAGGTGTTGGTGCCAAGTTCTAGAGGCAGAGCTGCTGTACTGTAAACACACTTCACACCGGCCTGTTTCTATCAAAGTCCTGGAAGTAGAGTCCCCACTCCTGTTTATGATAATTTGGGATTGTTTGTATGATATTGTCCCAAAAATATGTGCTTGAAGGGTGTGTGTGGAGTGTGTGTGGGTGGGGGGGGGAGTAATGTTGAAGATATATTATCATAGATAAGGCTTTTTAATTCCTTGTTTTGCAGACAACCAGAATTAAGCTGAAGATAAAAGAGGAGGGGAAAATCTGCAAAATTATTTCTTAAAAAAAGCAGGAGTGGCATTTAGTATTTCATCATGAGTACCTAGAAAAATTAGTTTCTGTTCAAATGTGATAATGGCACAGGGTTCCTTTCTCTCCCAGTCACAGGTAATTAATTTCTGTGATGATAAAAGTCATTAGCCAGCTTTTTGCTGAAAACAAACCAAACTTATTAATTTTTGTACATGTATTGTTGCTATTTGCTGGTGTATTCATATTCAAATATTTTAGAATTCAAAAGTTCTCTGTATGTTTGTAGAATAACTTATGTGTTAAGCACATGCTACATTGGATAGGCAGAAGATTCTGTCAACATTTTATGTAAATTAAGAGCATTATAGCGTAAGAATTGATCGGCTGACTCCATAACGCATTTTGGCTTTATAGTTTGAAATATTCCAAGAATAGTACGAGACATTAGAGTCACTGTAGCACTGGCGCCAAGCTAGAATTGCAGCTTTTATTCTCAGAATTGCATGCAGGCTACAGTAATAGTTACCACTCGTGAGATTGATTTTGTTATAGTTTAAGATGCATTAGCAACTTTTATCCATATATTATCAACCACTTATGAGACCGATTTTGAAACTTCATCGATGTCTTTGGGGTGTCAGACAGTCAAGTTAGATAAAAAAAATTTAATTCAAATTCTAAAAAAGTCTGGTTTTGGATTTGAAGTATGTGGCTTGAGTACAAGCAGCTATTAATACTATGCATATGGTAGATATAAATAAGATTGAAGTTGTTGGATTGATTCAAAACTTCCCCCTTGTCTTTAGGGGTATCAGATAAACAAGTCAGTAAGCCTTGATAAAATGAAAATGTAGATTACAGACCTTTTTTCCCCCATATTAATCTTTTGTTAAGCTTTGCACATATATTTTTGTAAATCTCAGCATATATATTAATATGCAGGTATACTACAGATTTAAACATTACATTTATGTTGCCATGGGTATTATGCTTTAAAAAGTTGGGCATGCTCTTTCTGACAGTTTATGTAAATATGTAATTTACATAAAGCTGTAGAACTTTTGCATGCTTAAAGCATTTATAATATAATAATTCTAAAAAGCTATTTTTGTAAGATCATATTTCTTTAGTCTCTTTTTTGATAATGATTTCATTTAGCATGCTGAATTTTGTTCTCAAGTTTCTTGGAGTTGTTATTTCATATGTACAAATGAAACAAGATTCTGCTTTAATTTAACATTGGAAAAGTAATGATTCGTCTTAAACGGTGTTAGCATGAAAGTAGAAGATTTATCCGATTTTGAGAGACTTGCTAGTGTGTATCTAGATATTGTCTAGTATGATGATGTACGGGTACACGAGGATGGGAAACTATAAAGCTTGTTTAATCTTCACCTTATATAGACAGGTTTTGATGCTTTGGCAAACAGAGCAGACACAGAGCAGACAGGATCTGTCTGATCAGGGTCTCTTCTGCTTGCTCATACAGTATTTTTGCTTAGATTCTATACAGCAAAGAAAAGATCAGTTATGTGTCATATAGAAATTAAAAATTCAGTAAATTAAAATTAATTAATAGGTTTGTATTGTAATGAGTTGAACCTATATTATTTAAGAACTTCATGTACTAGAAAACCTAACTATTTGACCAGTGGAAACCAATAACAGCTTGAAATAGTAACTTGAAAGCTGATCAGGTTTTATACTGTTCACTCACTACTTTTAAGTTAAGTTTTGAAGAGGACATGAAGATAACTTTATTTGGGCATCAGCTCTTGGGAACGAGGTTCTGCTGGCATTCTGTCCATACCTCATACTTATAGGTGAAGCATAATTGTGATATCAATATTATATATATCCATTGTTAGAAGTCTGGTAGAAACTTAAGTATGATAAAGCCCTATTTTAGAACAGTACATTGATCATATACTGTCCCTAATGCAGCAGGATAATAGTTCTGCTGTCAGTTTCTGACCTTGTCTGTTAGAAGAGGCAGTTTCTCAGATGCTCCATATACAAAAATATGGTTACGACTAGATCAAGCGTACTCCTCTTGGAAAATAACATTAGATCTAGTGTGACCATATGCTATTCCATACTCTGCCCTAAACAATCATATCTTTATTTCTTTTTATGCATTTGGTAGTCAAGTTCTAAAGTTTGACCAGTACTTAGTTTTCAGGCAAGAATGCTTCATGGCCTTCCGAGGAGGGTCCAACCCAGGAGCTGTCAAAGTTAAAAGTTACTTGTTTTCAAATTTACATAAAAAGAAATAATTAAACTAAAACTTTTCTTCCCCAAGGATGTCATGACAGATGCTAGAGCATATTACAATATAAAAGATAATAAACCGAAAAATACATCTGGATGAACTGGATTTACACTGATTGCATGAGACATTTTATTACTGTCTTTCTTGGACTCTAAGAATATGGTTCAGGAATTCTTGCTGGCAATATAGATTGTCTGGTAAGTTTGCACCGTCTGGTTGCAGGCCTGATGTAAATGGCAGCATTTCACATGGAAAATTATTCAAGTCTATGCTAATGCATTGATTGTCTGTCAGTGATTTGTTCTTGTAATTTTTGCTAGACTTGTCTGTGTGGAAGTGTATTACTTACGTATCCAAGTCATTTGTCAGTAGATCAGTCTTGTTTATCTGTCTTCATTGACCTGATTGTGTGTGTTTGTGTGTCATTCAATATCGGATGGTTCCAATTGATTTCACAGCTTAAAAGACTGATTATCATCTGTAAGATAAATTTCATCAAGGTTTTTCTCTGTCAACACATAACAGTTTATACATAGATTTGTTTTTCAAATGATTTATGATATGGTAATTGCAGGGTCATGAAAGTCACACTAAATTGTTCCCAAAATGAGTTTTCAGGCAGTTTCCATGCTGGTATGTATAGGGTGTTTGATAAGGTTTAAGATGGATAAAATGGAAAGACAAAATTCAGAAATGAAATAGCATAAAAAATTCTCCATTATGGTAATTAATGGTGTTAGCTGATAACACTGCAGCCAGATGATATCTGCTCGCACATTATTTAATGGATAGGCTATTGTAGCTGTAAACAGGTTTTTGGGATGACAACCCGAAAGTATTGATTTGCCTTATATGCTGTTCATTCAGTAATTATGGAATTAGGGTGTACGTTATCGATGCCAGACATTTGGTTTATGTTGCAAGTGATTGAAGTGTGCTTGGTATAGAAAGAGGTAGCTAACAGTCAAGGGACCCATGTATTAAGTGGAGTAGACAACAGAGGTAGTGGAATGTTGTGATTGTGGGTGTGATTCCTCTCTCATCTCCTGTAGAAAATCCTGGCAAGGTTTTGACTCCTGTAGAGTCTATAGACACTGCATGTAATGACAGATTTGTCAGGCTTGAGTTGCAAGGAGCCAGTAGTCAGGCAGCTGTCTGCGTAGGTCAGGGTGTGCAAGAAAAAATAATAGATTTGGGATAGATTGGAGGAGTTGCGGAGGCTGACTGATCTATCATGTGGTGCTGCTTGTCCAAAGGAGTCAGCTCATTGAAGGTCCGACAATCGCTAATGATGATGATGAGGCCCATTGTTTAGGAAATACTGTTTTTAGTATAAATTATTTGACTATCAGCTTTAGATATGGCCTTGACATCTGTGAGCTATGGCCTTGATAACTGAGCTATGGCCTTGACATCTGTAAGAGCTTTGAAATCTGTGAGCTAGTTTGAGAATGTGTTTGTGTGATTTTACTTCGAATTAATACTGCAGTACAATTGAGGTTTGATCTTGATTAAACCAGCTTTTGCTCATATCAAAAATAAAATCATATCTAATTTCCATTCTGCACTTGATTAAAATCAACTTCCAGGATCCACATCTCAGATAAATGAGATTTAAACCAATTAGGAAACCATTTATTTTCCCCCATTCAGCAGTGTTTGCTAAAAAGTGTTATAGCAACATTAAGGCTGTTTTTTGTTTTTTTGTTTTTTTTTCATCTTGACAATTGAAGCTGGAAGAATAATAATTATGCAGTAATAATACATCAAGGTGTCTTCCCATGCGTAACTAATCAAGATAAAAATAACATGTTGTGTTGATGTTGCTAACATACCTACATCTCAGAACGGTCTATAAGTGGTGAATAATTGATGGATTTCCCATGATTGTTGCGTAGTGAGTAATGTATATCCCATACGTTGATTATGCATCTAATGCTTGTGAGCTTTTCTGCTTAATGTCTTTGCTCACTTCTTAATAGTACCTGTGTGTTTGATGACATGTTTTGATCAAATCTCTGTTGTTTGTAATTTACAGGGCTGAGGAGTGAGTTTATTTGTAATTTATACAAAGTTGTTGTTGATCCATGAGTGAATATGATAAAACAAACCGTGGATGGGAATTCTTTCAGTACAGATTAAAATGATAAGATCTTGAAATTAATTTGTCAGAAAATATGTTAAAAGTATAATATACTGGAATGTTTACTCTTTAAAAAGATTTCCCCCTATCCCCTATGCAAAGAATGACTCCAATTCCCCTCCCCCATTAATAATTATAGCTCACTTGATTTTGAGCTTTATGATTGGTTTTCATTTGTCATCAACTATTACTTGTGAACACTCTAGAGGCCATTTTGGCACAATGTTCGTGAAACATGATCAGAATGTTTACCTCCATGATATATTCGTTGACTTCTAAATTTAGTCATGTGGGGTGAAAAAGTAGGTCACTTGGTCAGATCTTAGAAAATTTCAACATTTAATTTAGAGGTCACATTTTTGGTCAAACTTCATGGAACTTGGTTATAATGATTGTTTTTACATTTATTAATTTTAAGATGTCATATGAGTTTGAAACTGAAGCACACAGTTCACCAGATCAAATCTTAAAGATTAAACTGAATAACCTTATGGCATGATTTTGGCCAAAACGTCAAAGAAGTTACTCTGAATGTTTGACTCCATGAAATGTTCTATTAGGTCAGGTAGGGTCAAAATCTAGGTCACTAGGGAAAGTCTTAGAAAATATTGTGAACACTCTTTTTGTCACTTTTTTGGCCAAAACTTAAAGGAACTTTGTCAGAATGTTCTCAACATTAAATTTCAGATGAGCTTGAAACTGAGGGATGTGGAGTCAAAATGTAGGTCAGCAGGGCAAATCTTAAAAAATAAATTGCGAACACTAGATGCGACATTTTCCCCCCCTTTCTATTGAAAAATACTTTTAACAATACAAAGGCCATCTTGGCCCTCTTGCTTTAAGATGATGATTTCTCTGTTTGGGTAAGAAGAAAATCTTTGACTTAAAGTTATTACCCAATTCTAGAAGGTCTTGTGACAGCCAGAAGATCAGGAATCTAAATTTAAGCTTTGACAAAGCCACTGATATGGATCCATTGCCACCATCTCATACCCTCGCTGTTATTTGTACGTCATTTGTACGTCATTGCTGGGTCTGGCTGAGATGGGGCCTGTGGTTTGATGTGCAGTAAACATGCCAGGGGGACCATTATTGTTCTGATAGATTCTTTGGACATCATGCAATGATCTTTGAATATAATTCTTTTATTGGGATAGGTTTTTAGCTTGCCTGACATGCTCATGGTGAGCTATTGTGATCCCTTTTTGTCAGCATCAACAATTTTCTTTAAAAGAACATCATGAAAATGACTAGAAAGAGCAAAAAACTCACTTTCAGAGGCAGATCATTCAAAAAGTAGAATGATGATCCCCACTTTTTTCCCCATTAATATGTTTCTAGTGTAATTCTCTATACTCATGCAAAGTTTTCGAAAATTAACATGGTTAGTTTTAATTTTCTTGTTTAATTTAATTTAAATAATCCTTGTACACATATGCCATTAACATTTTAAAGTTTCACTTAAAAAATTGTCAAGAAAAGTATAAAATTACTTTTTCTCTCTTTTGTTAGCTCTTGATTCATTGATTCATTAACATTATATAAACTAACATTCTCTTTCTCTGATAGAAAAAGTGTTCCAACTGATAAAAACTGATAAAACCACATCTATGGACAACATACCGTGAAATTAATAACCTCTGGATGCATAATTTTTCCATTAAGTTGATGATATACCAAGAAGCCATCAGGGAATATGTATATGTGTGTTTTTGTTTTTTGGTGTTTTTTTTTCAAAACAAATGAGCAAATATATTACTTGTGTTACAAAACTCTGCCCAGTATCCATTCTTTTAATCTCTTGCTAATTTTTCATTGGAATCATCAGGCTAAAAAAAGAATTGTGAACATTTCCCCCAAGCAGTTGATATATGTTTTGTTGTTTAAGTAGAACTTGGGTACTTTCATGCATACTTTTACTTATGGATCAACACATTTCGAATCTTTAGAATGGAGTTTTGTTCAGACTGTTCAGAGAAAAATTTTTTTTTTAGACAGTTGTGTTACTTTTGGGGTGTTTACTTTTTTTTCTTTTTTTTTTTGTATTTATTTTTTTGTGTATGGAAAATGTTCTTAAAGTGTTTATTTACAGTATCATAATTCTTTTTTCTTTGAATTTATAAGTAGATACAAAGTAATCTTTCAAGATTTAATCATAATGGCAAAACAGACAAACACCAAGATCTGCTGCCATTCTATTTAATATTTGAATTCCTTTTGAGTGTTCCAATAATGTTGTCTCAAATAGTTAAGAATAATAAGATTTCATTGACATTTACAAGACTAATTAACATTTGATGAAGGAAAGGTTATAACTTACTACGTTTACAACACCCTTGGGTAGATGTGGCAACCAGTTGGTGAACCTGACAATTAGATTGTGATTCC
>CM037781.1:16022196-16040564 GCA_021229015.1 Solen grandis
CAATGCTTTATTTTTTTTCTACCGTTTTGAACTCTATATTAATATTTACACGAAAAAAAAACAACATTAATGTTCCTGTTAATTCATTTAAATTCGCGTTCGTATGCTTTATTATGGTGCTTGTTACATCCAATAGCAATACCCGAAATTAAAGAAACAAATTTCTTGTCCTATGATGGGTTTCTTTCAATATCACCGGCAATAAAAAGTAGAAAGATATTACTCGGTAAACGTTTGCAGGAAGTTTTATCAAATCTGGGTGTAGGATTAAGTGATATTATTTGAAAGGTTTGTAAATGAAAAAAAAATGAAGTATAGACATGGCGTTTGGAGAGTAATTTAAATGTATTTATTTTGTTATGCTCTAATTCATTATGAAGATGTATTACTTTGTGTGTCAGTGTGAAATGTATGATTTGAAATTAGTTTTAAATGATGTAGATGTTCCTACTGGAAGCTCGTTGCCATGCCATCTCAGCTATAAGAACAAAAAGATAGTACATGTATTTTCTTGAGTAGCTTTTATTGTTTGGATTGCAACTAAGTCCTCAGTGGTTATACATCATTTCAGCAAAGTCAAAAATCATAAATTACCTTTTTTTTTTTTTAAAGATTTCGAAAGGACAATGAAGTGACATTATTCTTCGAAAAGTGTAAAACTCACACAGTACTTGAAATTTCGATGATAAATTTCAATAAAATATACATTTTTATATTCTTAACTTAAGTGACACTTATGTAAAGTAGAGTTTAATAGCTTTCAAAATATGCATCAAGATATATCGCAAAATAAATATAGATACATTTATTTAAGTTTAAGATGGTTTAACTCACGTAATAGCTCACTCGCTGAGTGTCGTCTTTTCGGTCGGGAGGTCTGGGGTTCGAATCCAAGTCGTGGAACTTTCGTCCGGTGACCGCGTCAAACTAAATACGTATAGAATATTAATTGGTACCAGATGCATTCGGCAAAATGGAGTTGCTTTTGGAATATCAAGGAACTTGTCTCCCGTAAATTCTCTCAATAGAAATGATTGTTTGCACTTTCGTTTGTTAACCGTGACAGCAATTCGCAATTCATAAATACAACATGAAAAATAACGATCTTTACAAACGTAACCGATTATCGATTCACAACAACAGCCATTTTATGCACACTTATTTAACACCTGTTTATAAGTTAGATATTGACACTTTACATTGCGACTGGTGGAAATCATGTAAATAGTGTATAAAGAAAATGGACATATAATAAACTTCAAATTCTTAGTATTCTATTTAAAGAAGGGCATCATGAAATTGGTAATTTAGATCTGTTAACATAAAGGAGCCATAATATTGTTACATATATATCATAGATTTTGTTGACAGAAATGCATCAAAGTATTGTAACATTGGTAATTTAGATTTTTTTTTAGAAAGAAAGGCAATATGGAATTTGTAACAATATTAAAACCATGCGACAAATCCCTATGTTGATTATATCGACGTGTCTTTACTTATCATGTTGTTGATATTGCAAGTTATTAAACACAAACATTAAACAGAAATCGCAAACTAAACTGGACAATATTCGACATTTATTGAACTTTTATTTGAACACCTTATCTTTTTAGATCCACCAGTGTTTTTTGAAGGAATCTCTCATAAGTTTAAGTCTCAATCTGTTTAAACACAAAAAAGAAAATAGGAGATGTAAAATACATGCAATGAAACCATCCACTGAAACTAAATGCACCTAAAATAAGGTAAGAATATCATACGTAGAGTGTTTTGAAATATAAGTAACAACAGTGTCATTATATCAAATAGTATTAAAGTAAAGTAAAGGTTTCCTGATAAAATTTAAGAAGCAAACGGGGAAAATATCATTAAATAAACGTGTAAAAAACCAACAACCAAATGAGACGAAACTGCTGGACTGGCGTATTAATACTGGCAACGAGTTCCAGAGTTTTGGAGCACTAAGAATAAAGCATCTGTCCCCATATTTCGCTGTTTTGGTTCTAGGTTGGACTAGTGTCACTGAAACGTATTTGGGATCTAAGTACACGGCTGGGTCTGTAAATTTCTAATATCAATTGAATATACTCCGGTGATTGACCATGTAGTGCCTTGAACGTAAGAGTTAATATCTTAAACTGTATTCTTGCTTCTACAGGCAACCAATGCAGTTCTTTAAGGATGGGGGTTATATGACTGAAACGTGTTTTTTTTGTAATAATCCTTGCCGCTGTGATTTGGACAGTCTGTAGCTTTTGGAGAGTGTTTTTTGGTAATCCATATAACAGAGAATTACAGTAGTCCAATCGAGATGTAACAAGACTGTTAATAAGCAATTTTGTTGCGTCAGTGGTAAGATACTGTCTGATGTGGCTAATTCGGCGAAGTTGAGCATAACAAGATCGACACACTGAGTTTACGTGATCTTCTGAGTCTAATCTAGAGTCTAAAAAAGCTCCCAGATTTCTAACAACAGTAGCTGGTTGTATTTTAGATGCTCCAGTGGTTATTGAAATATCACCCACAAGCTTTTCATTGTATTTAGAAGAGAAAAGAATTACTTCAGTCTTATTTGTGTTGAGTTTAAGCATGTTTTGATGCAACCATGAAAATATGTCTGCCAGGCAGGCCTCGACACTCTGAACAGCTTCTGCAACATTAACTTGGTCAGTAGATTTGAAAGCTATGTAAAGTTGAGAATCGTCTGCGTAAAAATGATGAAGTAGACCGTGGTTTCTGCAGATGGCTCCAACTGGTTTTGTATACATAATGTAATTTTTCGGACCTAAAACTGAACCCTGCGAATTACTGTATTTCATCAAAACTGCTTCTAACAACTGGCCGTCAATACAAACCTTCTTGGTACCGGTCACCTAAGTAAGACATCATCCACTGAAGTGGTTTTCCCTCAATTCCAAAGTCATGTTTCAAACGATTCAAGAGTAAACTATGGTCGATGGTATCAAACGCAGCTGAGAGGTCAAGTAGGACAAGATTGGCGACTTTATTTTGATCTAAGGATTGCATGATGTCATTTTGGACTTTAATTAATGCAGTTTCTGTAGAATGGAACTTCCTATAGGCAGATTGATGTTGTTCATGTAGATTGTTCAGTGATAAATGACGCTCTAGTTGTGAATCTACTGCTTTTTCTAGAACTTTTGAAACAAATGGTAAATTTGAAACTGGTCTATAGTTTTTTAGTTCATTTTGGTCGAGGCCGGGTTTTTTGAGTAGTGGTCGTATTCGTGAACATTTAAACAATTTTGAAATTTACGCTGATTCTAATGATGTGTTAATGATTTTAGTCAATATCGGTGAAAGTTCATCGATGCAAGATTTCAACAGCCAAGTGGGAATTGGATCAAGTTCACATGATTTGTTTGGTGATTTCACGATTATTTGCTTGATATCCTGTTCAGACAATGAAGAGAAAGCCATCAGATTAGAAATTAAACATGGCCGAGATGGTTCTACAGCTTCTGGAACGCTCGTTGTTGAGATGTCTGCCCTTATATCATTTCTAATGCCCTTGATTTTGTCAATGAAAAAATCACTAAAGTCCTGCGCTAATTCCTTCGATGATGTTGTAGAAGGTAAAACCGCTTCGGTTTTCGAGCCAAGAAGATGATTTGTTATTTTGAAAAGACATTTCTGATCTCGTCCTGAAGATTTTATTTTGTCCGTATAATAAGCAATTCTGGTTTGTTTTAGCAATTTATTTACCAGAACACATTGTTCACGGTATATCTGATGATCTATTATACGTTTTGACTGTCGCCATTTACGCTCTAGCTTTCGGCGATGGTGTTTGGCATCGTGAAGTTCGTATATATATTACATCGTTTACGAAAAACGTTATCACAGCTTATATTTAGCTTCCCTCGATGGCTCTGGTAGCGGTTATGTGGTCATTTTTGTGGGAGGAAACCGGAGGACTCGGAGGAAACCCACGTGTCTTGACAAGCTCTCTTCTATTGTAGAGTGGCCAATCTGGAAGAAATGTATACATTAAAATTATACTATAGTATAGTTTGAGAAAGCTTAATTCATAATTAGTTAAATCGTATGGAAAAGAACGCTTTTTATTCATATCCATGCAATCTCGGCTTTCCCAAACTTGCAACATCTTAGAAGATCATTAGACTGACAAATGTATTATCTTTTCTTTTCAGATACTTGTAAGAGAGAGAGAGAGAGAGAGAGAGAGAGAGAGAAAGAAAGAGAGAGAGGTACTTAGCAGAATAAAAATACTAGCATGCATCTTGCTTTTTTGGATGTTTACCAATCTATGTAAGTATCACTATCCAGTTTTTATTACTTTTCGTAATATAAAAATCCCGACACTTTAATTACAAGAACGTGAGGTAGTGGGTTTGATCCCGAGAGGCGTAATACCAAAATATATCGTATCAATACTGTACTTCAATAAGATCAGTGTGAACAATATTACAAACCATTTTAGAACAAAACATGGGTATCGAAAAGAATACTAACGTGAAAGATAGTTTCATATTTCATTTCTTCAAGTTAAAACTTTGTTTAACATCGATTAAAAAACACTTTATCACATTTTATATCAATCACTCTCGATGGCTCTGATGGCGACGTGTGTGGCCATTATTGATTTTTTTGGGAAGAATCCGGGAAGTCCGGAGAAACCCCGCGTCTCTGGATGGACGACCACCGTACCTTCTCACAAACGTAGCCAGGAATTGAACTCGGGAAGTATTGGTGAGAAGCGAGGCGCATTACTACTACGCTATCTACTACTTATTTTTTTTTTCTAATTAGTTAAACAGTTAATCAGCCTTTCTCCCCAGATAATTCACGCCTGCATGCTACATACTAATACTTACCTATTAACAATGTGTTTTTCCCTTATTTTTGTTTTACAAACAATACACTTTGTAACACGTTGAACACAATCCACGCACGTGACATAGTGACCGCATGGAGTGGTCACTACCCCGATGTTAGAGATTAGGCAGATTTTGCATTTTAATCTCTTCTCTAATTTAAGGCTTATAACTGAAACAGAAAGATAACTACTGTTATGAATTACTGGGAAGTCTTGCACCTATGATACTATCTTGAAAAAAAAAAAGATAAAGGGTATTTACCGCGAGGGTTATGTTGGTAACTTTATAGCATATTGTTTGTTGTTCAGTAAACTAAACCATGCCCGAGTGAAAATAGAAAACAACGAAACAATAACCCTAAATGGACTTTTTTTTTTAAACAAGAGTTTCTTATGACTATGAACCTTATTACGGCTTTCCGCAAACCTGCGGAAAACGTATAGGGTTTGTTATGTTTCTTCTTCTTCTTATTATTAATCCTCATTTTCCAACCAAATCCAAGAGTTAATTTTAGTATGTTGCCAGTGTCTGAGCAACATGAAAATTAAATTGCCTCGACAAAAAAGTTCACATTTTTAAATTCTATCATTTTAAATTTTCAATGACGTCAAATGACGTCAGGTTTGACGTCAGCATCAAAAGTTTGTTCGCGCTCTGGAGCCTTTATTTTTTGTCGTTTTATCTTGATATTTTCACAGAAGAAGTATGTTATAGTGTAGATGAGCTCCTTGTCTTTTAAATTTTCGAATTCGAAAAATTTAAGAATTTATGGCAAAACCGAGTTTAGAACTTGGGTCCTAAAACTATCATTTAATGTTACAAAGGCTACTGATGAGTTAGAAGCATGAAAATTGGACAGCTTATCGGCCAAGAGGTCTACTTTCTTTTTTCGTAAAGATTAGCTTTTAAGTCACGTGGTTATGACGTCATTTAAAGGGCAAAATCCTATTTTTTTCAAAGATTTCTCTCGCTCTGGCATCATACATTTCGAGTCAATTTTAATGAAATTGAAAATGCAGCGATAAAAAAGTATCTTTTTATACATTCTATCATTTTCAATTTTTATTGGCGTCATATTTGACGTTAGCTTCAAAAGTTTGTTCGCGCTCTAGAGCCTTCAGTTCTGGTCCGATTATCTTGATATTTTTACAGAATATGTATTTTAGGATGTAGATGTGCACCTTGGCATTTAAATTTCCAAATTCGAAAAGATAAAGATTTCATGGCAATACCGAGTTTCGAACTTTGGTCCAAAAACTAAATTTAAATGTTACAAAGCCCCCTGATGCGTTAGAAGCATGAAAATTGGACAGCATATCGGTATAGAGGTTTACATTCTATTTTCTGCATTATTTATTTTGAGTAACGTGGTTATGACGTCATCAAAAAGATAAAAAGCATTTTTTTAAAAGATTTTTCTCGCTCTAGTATCATGAATTTTGAGTCAGTCTTAATTAAATCTTCAGAATTGATAGAGTAAAGATTGAAGTGATGCATACTGCAAAAAAAAATTTTTGTCACGTGGTTATGACGTCATGCATACTAAAGCAAGAATTATTTTAAAAAATCATATAAAATCGCCAAATAGACCAATGAATTTATAATTTTCAAAAATGTCGAAACTTAGTACGTTCATAAGGTCTTGAAAATTTCAAGTAATTACGTCATCAAACATGTCGGATATTCATGTTTGATGGAATGCCTACTTGAAAACAAACCTGTTCGCATTCTCGAAGATATTTTTTTCTGGATTAATAGAACGTTAGCTGAACATGTCCTTGCAAAAAAATGATATTTTTCTTTAGACACTTGATTTTGACGTCGTTGAAATATAAAAAAATCATTAATTAATATGTATTCGCGCTCTAGCGTCATGAGTATTGATGCCAATCTTAAGCATACCTTAAGGAATTTATGTTGTGTCACTTGTTTATGACAACATAGATTTGTAAGCAACATATTTTAAAAAGATCAAAAGATTGGATATATTAAATTTTAGATCAGTAAAATTGCCGTACCTTAACATGCGCAAAAAGTCCAGAAAATTTCAAGTGATTACGTTATCAAACATGACTTATTCATGTTTTTCGAAAAAGGGCTATTCATGTAAATCTATTAATTTGAAGAAAGAAATGAAAGTGGTCATTGGTTTGATTGAGCCAGATCCCAGTGTTCTTTTGCAGGAATGAGTGCCTGCGTTGAATAGTGAATTGTGATACGTTTTTGAGTAAATGAGTCGCATTTACGATGAAATAGTATAATTATACTAGAGCCAGAAAACCTATACGGATACTTATTGCATTTGTTATCACGGCTTTCCGCAAACCTGAAGAAAATGACGAATACATATAATTCTATCTACCGATTTTTTGTGTATTCTAAGGGTTTAACGGTTTCTTTTTCTAAATCTGTAAAAAAAAAGGAAATATATAAAGCAAATGAATTATTGAAAGTTTCAAGACGTTTATTACATAGAAATTAGAAATTATTTTCATTATTTTGCTTACACCTCTGCCTTTGTTTCCATCTATTTTTGAACATGTAAAACTAAATCAGTTTAAAGGTTGAATGTCATGGATTTCAAATTATTTCCTTTTCTTTTTTTACAATTTAAACTATATGGATCAAATTGCAATGATTTTTTGTTAAGTCATATGCTTAGGAAGATATTAAATAAAGAATAAAAAACAAACATTTAAAATCGATTGAATAATGTAAGAAAATTTTTTGAGGATAGTATTATCTTAAAATTTTCCTGTTGTTTTTATTGCATGATAGTAAACGGTTGCTTAATCAAATAAGATCCATATTTATACTTTCTTAATATCTTCTTAAGACAATAAAAATGAAAATAAAAAAAATATTAAAAGCTTATTTTTGAACATAAGTATATATTTATGATAATGATGATTTACGTATTAAATTTAACATTATTATGCTTCATTATTACATTTCTTTGTATTAACTTATATATTCAATACCTTTGGAATAAGCAAACGGAAAGCCGCTTCGTTTGTATCTTAAACAAACGACTTCTAGTTGGTATTGTTGCAGTATCAAGATTTTAACTCTTACAATCAACATATAACAGTCCTCCTACAAACGATAACTAAGATCTTGTCTATAAACATCATTCATATATTGCTAGTTAAATCTCTAATATTTGGGGTCCCTACCCCAAAATCTATAATATATCATTTAATACAATATAAAATAATCTGATTAAACTATAGTGGTGCTTTGATGCATGTGTCTCAAAATTCTTAATTAAAATCTTGTTTCTCATAACTTTATTGAACATTGCATAATACGAAATTTATGCTGGGTCGGTGGTTATGGTAAACAAACAGTTCTTCCTGATGAAATAAAAATCAAAACAGGAACGTTTTGTGTCTCATAATTATGATAAAAACCAGTTTCATTATTATCATCGAAATCTCCATTTTTCACACCATCTTAAATTCTGTTCCTGGAAAGAAAGGTTGTGAAAAAGAAAACATATTTAAGAATTGAAAGATAATGTATTTAAATTCATATTGCTTATTTACTTTTTTCTTCAAATATTTCTAAGTTCCCAATGTGATCCCCAATAAGTTCCGGAGAGGCATGATATTTCAGCACATTTAGTTCAAGAATGAAAACATGAGATGCTGTAAAAAGATATCACAGTGGAAATCAGGTATTTAATAAAGCTGAATAAACAATAACTATATACATGTGTATTTTAATATAATTTCCAAACATATACCGTTAGGCATGATTCCTTACATATAGTAGTAATTTAAAAAAAAATCCTACATCCTATTTAGAAAATACTTTATGACCATTGACCTTAAGTAAAACAAAACAGTTTTGAATTGATTGAGTCTGTATAGTTATATGCTCATTCAAGTTTCCTAGAGCTGAATCATTCATGTGACACACAGTAATAAAGTCTTCTCCTTTGCAATTGTTTCAAATCCAAATTCAAAACAGTCTTATGATTTGTTTTCATTTGACCTATAGTTTGTATGTAAACCTTTTAAAGCCACAATGATACCAAAACCAGCAGGCACAAATCAAAAATGAAATGTATAATGAAGGTAACAAGTTTTCCCTCATGTATTTTCAAAATCTTTGTATATGAATTTAAACTTGGCGTTTGACAGCTTATCACAGACCATGAATTCACATGATTAACGATAGCCGAGTATTTCTCCACGACATTTAACAGATCTAAGACTTGAACCGGACCTAAGGTCTAAGCCAAACATGGTGGATTCAGTTTTACCTTAGTGGAGAGATGATCAATACATTTGTAATTGGAATTTCTTCTTGCTGACAATATAAAGAATTTATTTTTATTAAGTATAACATAAATACAATAATGAATCATACAAAAATACATAACAATATCGTACTAAAAGTTACAATGCATCATTTCTTTTTTCTATTTTCCTTTATATCATTAATTTAAAAGGTTTTCAGGAAAATTGGTGAATTTAAAAAGTATCATTCATTAAACTAGCAAGAACAAAACAGCCTGTTCTTGCTGTTTTAAATACATTGTATTAAATATTCATCGATTTTCGCTACATCTTAGAAAATGTTAAAAATACACGCTTCTAATGTCCAAGGTGTTTTTCTTTCATTTAAATCTGTTTTTAGTTGATGTATTGTTTTGTAACTATATGTATGCATGTGTTTTAACCTAAAAAGACATCAATAAAAAAGACCCCAATCGACAAGTTTCATATCTTGTGTTAGAGCAGTAGTCATATCGGTTCTATTTATATCAGAAACAAGAATTTGAATTAAACAACATTTTTCTTGACGATGTCTTTCATATCATTGACATATAATATGAATAAAAGTAGACCCATTATGGTCCTCTGGAGTTGCACTCCACTAGTTATTTCACAAGACAATCCGTGTTGCATCCTGAATATAAAACAAACCGATGATATGAGTCAAATATGAAACAATATAGGCTACAACGTCTTAAACAAATCCTGCAGAAATACCACGAGACAGATTAACATGACTTTAAACTGTTTATATATGTAAGAACTTTTTTCTGATACTTGTTAAAAAGACAAGCAATTGGAAAAACATATGTTGACAAATAATGATTAAACCCATTTTTCTAATACTAGTAATTAACAAAAGATAAGGGTGATTCTGTTTCAAAACTGCTTGCAATACTTGCATAAAAGTTAATATTTTAAGATTCATTCTCTTTGTTGAAACGAATTTTACTATTGATTAGCAAACTAATGCTTTTTTGAAGATGTAAATATCTTTCGATATACTTCCATAGTGAATTAAAATCATCACTATACTTATTAAGATGATTTGTTTTGAAAAACTATTTGTCATTTGTTCAATCCAAATAATAGTCTGACAAGAACAACAATAAAAACAAATTCAGCACTGATCCATGGTTCAGTATATACTCGGAAATTTGACAGGAGCGACATTGTAAATAATTACAGGAACATGCCTTAAAAAAGATTATGATTATGCTTCTGATGTCACAAAGTAAAACTGGTTTCCGGTCAACTGACAGCAAAATGCTTTGAAAATCATATTTGTTATAGCACCAATATATATTTTAGAAGTTGTTCTGGTAGAGTTTATAGTTAAATACTCAATCAAAGCAGTGTTTAAAACACAAAAATAAACATACTAGCGGTTCTAATGAAATATAGGAATGTTTTAGCACCACAAATAGGTATTTTTGCCAATTTAGCAGGTAAAATACAGGACATTTATGATAAAAATGTAAATGTTTATTCTTATTATCTCTAGGTCTGGCATATAGAAGAACGTTTGAATATAAGGTCGAAATGTTTAGATAATCCACAAAAGTAAGAGTAACAACTTTAGATAAACTAATAAACCAGATTGAAGTCATCTTAGATGGTTAAACGTGCGTTCTGAAATGGAGGCTAATATATAAATAAACCTTACGAATAAATTTGGCGCATGCGCATCAACAGTTGCATTTTTCAAAGTATGAAACATTTTGAAGGAAACCAGCATTTCTATTTCAATTAGAACGGTTCTGTTTTGTTTATATTAATTTAAATAAAAACTGCCGCGAATGAGAGCTACCAATATGTTTGCAACGGGAAGTAATTATTCGAATCCATAAACTTTTCAAAGGTTGTTTATGTTTCGTGTTTATGAATTACATAAAGCGTTAAATATCTAACAAGAATAACAAGAACTAGATGTCATTCGTCTAAACGAATGATAGGACTTTCTGTAACCTGTGTTAATGCAAAAAGCAGGAGATAGAAGTTTCATGTAATGTATCACCTCTGGTAGGATTTCATGTTCATGGTGATTAATTGACATTATATTATAAATAAGCGTTTAGTTACGAAGAAAAAAAAGAAAGTAGCACTAGTAGTAGTATGCTTATGACGTCATATGACGTCACGACTCAAAATATATTAAGAAATTCTGCAGAACTGCAAACTGTGTAAGTTTCAACTTTCTATCTCATCCCGAAGTTCTTTAGCCCTAAAATGAAATTTTTGGTCCTATGTTCGAATCTTACTTCAGCCACAATACTTCGGTTTTTCGGAATTAAGGTTAGCTGACAAAATATTCACACCTTAGTTTCAAGATGTACCATCTGTAAAAATTTGAAGAAAATCTCATCATAAATGGCGGCTGTAGAGCGCGAACACCATTTTTCACTATTTTTAGCTCTGACGTCACGTGACGTCATAGGGTGTTGAAAATGCTGTTGCTTAAAAGCGCATACTTTACTGCAATAACTCTGAAATTTTCATTATTCTGAACAATTGTCATCATGTCGAAATCATTGCCCCAAATTAAAAATAAGTGGTATGCTTATGACGTCCTCTGACGTCACGACTCAATATATGTATAGAAATTCTGCAGAACTGCAAACTGTGTAAGTTTCAACTTTCTATCTCATCCTGAAGCTCTTTTATCCTAAAATGAAATTTTCGGTCCTATGTTCGAATCTTATTTCAGCCACAGAACTTCGGTCTTTCGGAATTTCGGTTAGCTGACAGGATATGCACACCTTTGATTCAAGATGTACCATCTGTGAAAATATGTAGAAAATCCGACCATAAATGACGGCTGTAGAGCGCGAAAACCATTTTTCACTATTTTTAGCTGTGACGTCATGTGACGTCATAGGGTGCTGAAGATGCTTTTGTTCAAAAGCGCATTCTTTACTGTAATAACTCTGAAATTTTCATTATTCTGAACAACTGGCATCATATCGAAATCATTGCACTAAAATGAAAAATAAGAAGTATGCCTATGACGTCACATGACGTTATATGACGTCACGACTGAAAATATATGTAGAAATACTGCAGAACTGCAAACTGTGTAAGTTTCAACTTTCTATCTCATCCTGAAGCTCTTTAATCCTAAAATGAAATTTTCGGTCCTATGTTCGAATCTTATTTCAGCCACAGAACTTCGGTCTATCAGAAATTCGGTTAGCTGGCAGGATATGCACACCTTTGATTCAAGATGTACCATCTGTGAAAATATGAAGAAAATCCGACCATAAATGACGGCTGTAGAGCGCAAACACCATTTTACACTATTTTTAGCTGTGACGTCATGTGACGTCATAGGGTGCTGAAGATGCTTTTGTTCAAAAGCGCATTCTTTACTGTAATAACTCTGAAATTTTCATTATTCTGAACAACTGGCATCATATCGAAATCATTGCACTAAAATGAAAAATAAGAAGTATGCCTATGACGTCACATGACGTTATATGACGTCACGACTGAAAATATTTGTAGAAATACTGCAGAACTGCAAACTGTGTAAGTTTCAACTTTCTATCTCATCCTGAAGCTCTTTAATCCTAAAATGAAATTTTCGGTCCTATGTTCGAATCTTATTTCAGCCACAGAACTTCGGTCTTTCGGAAATTCGGTTAGCTGGCAGGATATGCACACCTTTGATTCAAGATGTACCATCTGTGAAAATTTGAAGAAAATCCGACCATAAATGACGGCTGTAGAGCGCGAACACCATTTTTCACTATTTTTAGCTGTGACGTCATGTGACGTCATAGGGTGCTGAATATCATAAAAATCAAAATTTCCTCACGTGACTAATAAGCCATAAAAATTTCATCGTCCTATGTCCATTGCAACATATAAAAATAAGCGTTTAGTTAGGAAGAAAAAAAGAATAATAATAATAATAACTAGATTTCATTCGTTGATACGAATGATAGGACTTTCTGCAACCTTTTGAAATGTAAAGATTAATACCGTTAGAAAGAATATATATTATATTTCCTACCTTTTACTTTTTTTTTTCGTATGGACTTCTCATGCATGAAATTTGTGAAGTAAGCCATATGTCGAAAATAAATAAATCTTTATTTTGATATCGCTTTCTTATAACTTGACGAATTTTAATTGTTGTTGTTGTTGTTGTTGTTGTATTGTGGTTTACCGTCGCTGTGATAGTATTTCAATCATATAGAGACGTCCAGCTAATTACAGGTGGAGGAAGACCCCGAGTACACAGAGATACGCGGATATAACCACCGACCTACCGCAAGCCAGCTGGAAGGCTTCCTCACATGAAAAATCCGAAGTCCCTACCGGAATTCGAACCCACAGCGGTGAGGGGCTGAGAGATTCCAAGTTTAGTATTCTAGGTAGCAAAATAAGTGTCCTGAAAATCCCTACAATTCAATTGTAGCATATTTGGGTCTAGTTTTATAGGTTTTCAAAATATAAGCAATTAAACTTAAACTTATTAATTCTGCATATCAAAATTCTTTTTTTTTTTTAATTTCGTGTACAGTCGCGGGAATAAAACCGTAAATGCTACCATGCAATAGATTCGTCGACGCGTGTAGCCTCGTGAGTTAAATTTCAATAATGCTTGTACATACGATGGAGACGACTGTATTCGTTATAGTTAGTGTTTATTAAGAGAGAATTTAACAGTTAAGAAGCCAGAACGAGCGTAGCGAGTGACGGCTTCTAAACTGTTAAATTCTCTCTTAGTGTTTGAAATTATATTTTGTCCAATGAAATCGTTCCATTTTTTTCAATATTTTGTCTCCATTTAATTCATTTCATCGGCATCAACTTGTCACTAAACACTATTCCGCTAAATCAACTGATCAATTTAAAACCAGCTTCAAGCACCTTCACTGCGCATGTGCGTCAAGATGTGTCGAGAAGCGGAGCTTTATGTGTTCACCAAAATAGACTAAGACCACAATTACCTGCCCTTGGTTACCGGATGTGCCTACACAGAAAAAAGTGACCCTATTTAATGCTGAATTAATGTGAGATTTTGACTGAAAGACATGCAATAAAGGATTGAATTCTATAGAACAGTTAAAATAGTCATAAAATGCCCAATTTGGAGGCCTTATTAAAGGCCCCGGTGTACTAAATTCATACGCATGTTATTTGGCCTTAAATAGGTCAAAAAGCAGTCGGGTAACTCCATGTTTAAAATGTACAGAATTATTTCTCTTGAATAGATCTATCTAATGAGGGTAAGTTTGGATGCCAATGTCCCTTACAGAAATTGTCATTTGTATATATGCTTATATAGAACATATTGTAAATTTAAATTGTGGTCTTAGTCCACGAATGTGTAACGTGTTACAGGGATTTTTGATGTGAACGCATGAACATCGACAAAAAATAATACACAGCAACCATAGAGAACAAACATTTACTCACCAGCATTCTGATTAATCCAAAATAACAAAAGAACTCTACCCTTCCGCTTAGTTTAGTTTAAACATGTATTATTGCCTAAGTAATGATGATACAACATAAGATTTTAAAACATAAGTAAGAGGGTTTGACCACAAGTTCTAACAACATTAGTATCGGTCATCGCTTTAAAGACACTTGTGTAATTTCAATGTCTACACATGTTAACACAGCTAAACAAAGCGATTAAGTAAATATCCGATTAAATACATTCAAATTGAAAAATGTATATAAATAATGAGAAGAAAAGAAAAAAAAACACACTTACAAACAAGGGTTACTTAAATAAAAAAACAAAAATAATGTCCAAAACACAACATATATAGGTGCAGATATATGAACCTTTCTAAACAGTATCTTTTATTCAAATTTCAATCACCACTTTTTTGCCGAAGAGATCAAAGTCGGCTTCCGGTTCAATGCTCATTTGGAGCGTAGATCTACACAGATATACACAGCTAGAGCGACGCATTGACCTTTGACATAACATGTTACATGTCACGTGATGTAATTCACGCCGGGAACAGGTTGATAGGGCGGAGTCTAAAAAATCAATACTATATTTGGAATGTGCGACTGCGTTAAATTTCAAAACATAATTTCAAACATTAAGAAAGTTAGTGTTATTTAGTAAGCATTAAGTCCATTAAATCGGTCGCGCGGCTTTGCCGCGCCACACCGATTTAATGGACTTAATGCTTACTAAAAAAACACTAACCTATACTTAATTAACACTGACTAACTTAGAGTTTGCCCCGCCCTATTACTACGTTATGCTGCTATATTAGAAGATGGCGCCATATAAGTGTTACGTCAGCGTGTTGTTAAAGTATTCACACACGTGCACGTGCTTTCCAAATATGGATGTAACACATAAATTTCGCGCATTTTTTGACCGTCGGCTCATTTCTTTTTCAGATTTCAATCAATTTATGTGATGGCTGTTTTGTTTTATTTATTTATCTTGTTTTAATTAGTTGAGAAATCAGAAAATATCAACTGATTGACATTAAGGAAAGAACGAAATATGTAAAAAATAATCGTTTAAAAAAGTCGGTGTCAGCGGAAGATATCAAGGCTAGGAATACCCCGGAAATACCAAATCAAACGAGATAACACATGATCTGTAAGTTGTTTAAAAACGTTATATCAATTATTCAATTCTTGTATTTACCAAATTCGTAAACATAGGTACTGGTATAGCTCCCTTGGTTGGCGCTCAGCTTAATAAGGGTAGTTCTAGGACTGATGGCCCGGTGTCCGGATAATGTGACTGGGTGTGGTATCATGCCAACTGTCTACGACGTGATACTGTGCAGTGTGACAACACTACATTTGTCTCAAGTAGACATTGTCTCCAAAAGACTTAAATACTGTCGGTGGGACGTTAAACCTAATAAACTATACTTGTATTTTAGTATTTAATTTAGCATCTTTTTCTTTCCTTAGGAGTCCCTTTGCAAATTTTTCCGAATCTCCTCATTCTTATGTAAATGTTTATCTATAAACATGATTATTTAAGCAACTTTAATAAATGTTTACAAAAGACGTCAACATGCGCCAGTGTGCACACCTCGTGTAAAGGGATCGGTGTAGAAAACACTGCTATATATGATATCAGTTTGTTTGTTGGGTTTAACGTCCCACCGACAGTAATTCAGCCAGTCACGATGTCTACTTCATGCGGGTATAGGACTACCACACTGCAGTATCACGCCGTAGACATGTGGCATGATACCACACCCAGTCACATCATCCTGATACCGCGCTAACCAGTCCTGCAAATACCCTTATATGCTGAGCGCCAAGCAAGGGAGCTATAACAGTACCATTTTTTACGACTTTGGTATGTCGGGTCGGGGATCGAACCCACGACCTTCCGCTCCCGATGCGGACGTTCTAACCACTCGGCCACCGGAAAGGGTACGCTTGTTTAGCTAGTAATATCACTATGATATAAGTAAAAAGTTTTTTTGCAATTTATATGACTAATACATAGCTGTAAACTTACATATTTTCGTAAAATGCTTCAATTAACGTGAAAGCGAAAGTAGAATATTTCTCGAAAATTCTTACACTTGGGTTTATATTCGTATTTTTGATGTAACTTCCTTATACTTTAATCAATTTTAAAACTCTAGGTACCAAAACAATCGTCTTAAAATTCTCTACATCTCACTCGCTTAAGGTGTTGACTTATTTCTAATGAGCTTTGAGATATTAGCCGTAGAACTTTGACAACACGGCAGCATCGCTGAAATTCTACATTTTTAAATTCTTATTTTTGATGTAACTTCCTTATACTTTGTTCAATTTCAAAACTTAAGGTACCAAAATAATCGTCTGAAAATTCTCTACATTTCGCACGCTTTATGTTTTATTACTAATACTATTTGAGATACAAGCTCTTAAACCACCTGAAAAATGAAAAAATCACCAAAGCTACATACACGAATTTCGTTTTTTCCCCATTACTCCATCAATCTTTGGCCAATCATTAAGGTTTAGGCATCAAAATAACGGCCAAACATTGCTCTACAAATAATATTCATCATCATATTTTGAAAAATCAAAGGTTTTCGAGATATAAACTGTTAAACACACTGGGGCTTACCAAATTTTCATTTTTCCGCCATAACTCAACCAATTCAACCCCGATCATCAAAAACTAAATATCATCTGAAAGGTCTTTCTAAACACTACAAATTATACGCATAGTGTCTCGATAGAATATTTACCGTTTTTGAGATATTTAAGGCCGAAGTAAAACCCGATAATTGATATATGACCTTGACCTTTGGGATTTTCCGGAAACGAAAGTGACATGGCTCCATAAAATCTAATAATGCATCTTCAGACAAAATTTCAAGCAAATCATACAAAAAATAAAGCCTACAGGGCTTAAAAACCGTTAAGTTTTAATACGAAAGTTTTAATAGCATTATGACGTCATGTGACGTTATATGGCGTTCATCTTTTCAGAATGTAAAGAAAACCTAGAGACTAATATTCAGTCCAAATATCAGCTATCTAGCTCTTCTAGAAGCGATTTTATAGGCATTTGAAATTTGACGTCATTAGTTCGAATCTTGGATTCGCCATAAAACCTTTGGCTTTTCGAATTTGGAAACACGGACACCGAAAGGCACAACTAGAGCCTAACATACACATTCTGTGAAATTTTGATGAAAATCGATCCAGAAATAATGTCTGTAGACCGCGTACAAACTTTTTCACCTGACGTCTAATCTGACGTTATATGACGTCATATGAATATGAAATTCATTGCATCCGAAAGCTCATGGTTTGAAATATATGCCATAAAATTGTCATTGTTCTGAGTCAATGGCAACACCTCAAAATTAACACAAATATAAGAGGAAGAAAAAAAGAATAATAAGAATAACTAGATGTCATTCGTTTAAACGAATGATAGGACTTTCTGCAACATCTGCTTTATATAGAATATATATAGAAGATGACATAATAGATAATCTGTCCAAATTGCAACTTTCTATCTCCTCTATTTCTATATAAAATAGCACAAATAGAACACATTCTGTGAATTTTAATAAAAGTCCGCCCATATCTTGCACATGTAGTTTACATACAAAATTTATACTATGTCATATGACATGAAAGAAAAATGAATCAGTGTTCAAATGTAAGTTTCTAACTTTCATCACACATAGAATTTCATCACTCCAGCTCAGTTTTAACCTTGTTTAATTTTAGCCTCAGTAGGAAGAAGTAT
>CM037781.1:16040664-16090664 GCA_021229015.1 Solen grandis
TTTTAGAATGTAAAGAAAACTAGAGACTAATATTTAGGCCAAATATCAGCTTTTTTAGCTCATCTGAAAGCGATTTTATACGCATTTGAAATTTGACGTCAATGGTTCGAATACTGGAATCGCTATAGAACCATGGACTTTTCGAATTTGAAAAACGGACACCGAAAGGCACAATTAGAGCCTAACATACATATTCTGTGAAATTTTGATGAAAATCGGCCCAGAAATATTGGCTGTAGACCGCGTACAAACTTTTCCACCTGACGTCAAATCTGACGTTATATGACGTCATATGAATATAAAATTTCATTGCATTCGAAAGCACATGGTTTGAAATATTTGCCATAAAATTTTCATTGTTCTTGGCCATTGGCAACACATCGAAATTAACACAAATACAAGAGGAAGAAAAAAGAATAAGAAGAATAGAATAACTAGATTTCATTCGTTGATACGAATGATAGGACTTTCTACTACATTTGTTGAACACTTAAAAGCTAAAAAAGTAAAAAGATATGAAATTCCAGCCTTTAACTTGCTTTTATATGGCCATAACTTAAAATAAACTGTGAAAAATATAACCGTTTAACTTGGAGGATATGGCAACAGTAACTGAAAATCATTTTTTTATATCGATTTATTTAACTTGGATTTTTTTTATAATCTATGTTACAAATCAAATTTATTTAAAATGCTTACAATTCGAATTTCATCCTGTAATAATTGCCGAAGACCGCATAAAAGCTTGTGTAGACAGCGTCAAGTTTGATGTCATGTGACGTCATAGGCATAAGAAAATCATTGAAATGAAAATATTAAGTATTTTGAATATATCAAGTAATTTTTTCATGCTCCTTACAACTTTGCAACATATAGAAATTAACGCGTAGATATATTAACATTCTTTTTGACCTTATGACGTCAAATGACGTTAATCCTTACAGAATATGAATAAGTCTCAAAGACTAATATTCAGTCCAAATATCAACTTTCTAAATCATCTGGAAGCGATTTTATATGTATTTGAAATTTGACGTCAATGGTTCGAAACTTGGATTCGCCATAGAACCATTGCTTTTTCGAATTTGTAAAAAGGGACCCGGGATACACATATAGAGCGTTACATATACATTCTGTGAAATTTTGATGAAAATCGGTCCAAAAATAATGGCTGTACACCGCGTAAAACCTTTTTGTCCTGACGTCAAATCTTACGTGATATAACGTCACATTAATACGAATTACACTGCATTCTAAAGCACACGGATTGATGTATATACCATTAGATTTCCATGGTCCTGGGAAGTAAACAACATATTTAAATTAACGCGTATATATCAGAAATTATTTTTGACCTTATGACGTCATATGACGTCATGTGACGTTCATCTTCATAGAATGTAAAGCACTCTTGGAGACTATATACTATCCAAATATAATATTATATTTCTAACTCATCTGGAAACGATTTTATACGTATTTGAAATTTGACGTCAATGGTTCAATTTTGGATCCGCCATAAAACCTTTGCATTTCGAATTTGGAAAAAACGGACACCGGAATGGTAGACTTTAACATACACATTCTGTGAAATATTAATGAAAATCGACCCAGAAATAATGGCTGTAGACCGCGTTTTAAGCATTTTTAGACGACGTCAAGTTTGACGTCAAAACACGTCATAGTCAAATGAAAATTATTGAAATGGAAACAGTTCTATTTGAAGCAAATGCTATTAAATTTTCAAGGTGCTCGGACGTAAACAACACATAAAAATTAGAAATTACCTTTCACCTCATGACGTCATATGACGTCATATGACGTTCATCTTCAGAGAATATAAAGTAACCCTCGAGATTTATATTCTGTCCAAATATCATCTTTCTAGCTCATTTGTAAGCGATTTTATAACGCATTTTTAAATTTGACGTCAAGGTTCGAATCTTGGATTCGCCATAGAACTATTGCATTCTCGAATTTTTAAAAGCGGACACCGGATGCACAACTAGAGCCTAAAAATACACATTCTGTGGGAAATTTTGATGAAAATCGGTCAAAAAAATAATGGCTGAAGACCGCGTAAAAACTTTTTCACCTGACGTCAAATCTGACGTTATATGACGTCGTATGAATATGAAATTAATTGCATCCGAAAGCTCATGATTTGAAATATATGCCATAAAATTTTTTGTTTTTGAGTCAATGGCAACACCTCGAAATTAACACAAATATTAAGAGGAAGAAAAAAAGAATAATAAGAAGAATAACTAGATTTCATTCGTTGATACGAATGATAGGAATATAACTTCCATAAACTTTGAAAAATAAACTGATTAACTTGGAGGATATCTCAAAAGTAAATGTAAATCATTTTTTTTATTAATTTCATTTAACTTGGCCTATTTCTATAAACTATGTAACGAAACAAATTTATTGAAAATGCTTACAATTCGATTGTCACATAATTCGATCTAGCTTTAGATATTTTCAAGATTATAAGCAATGATTGAACTTAACATTTTTCCGAAAAATGGAAGTGACATAGTTCCATAGGATCAAATGCCTCACCTTCAGTAAGAATTCATGCAAATTAAACAAAAATATAAGGCATACAGGTCTTAAAAACCGTTAAATTAAAAAAAAATGGCCTTATAAGGTCACATGACGTCATATGACGTTCATCTTCTCAGAATGTAAAGAAGACTTGAAGACTTATACTGAAATTGAAGTTAAAAATAAAAGTCTGCCCATATCTTGCACATGTAGTTTACATACAAAATTTATACTATGTCATATGACAATGAAAGAAAAATGAAACAGTGTTCAAATGTAAGTTTCTACTTTCATCACACATAGAATTTCATCACTCCAGCTCAGTTGTAACCTGTTTAATTTTAGCCTCAGTAGGAAGAAAAATTTAATATTTGTATAGTGCTATATCCTTTCGACACCTGTAACGTAGTTAAACGTATTTAGCGATTTTGGCGTGTTTGGGCTTCCGTAGTTTTGCCATAAATTCCTGGAATTTCGAACTATGGTGATATTTTGAAAGGTAACATCCAGCCTACAAACTGATGCAATATGAATATCGTTAGCATAAACAATGCAGTTTTTAGATGGTCTAAAATGTGGGGCTGTTGTGAAATTTTCAAGGCTTGCAAACTGCTCGCTACTACATAGTGTTGCAAATACGGATTTTTGTCTTGTGCCGTTGTACATGTATTAACTTCAATGCTTATTTGGAAACAGTCAACATTCGACAAAAAAAAAAAAAAAAAAAAAAAAATCAAGATATAGCCCATCAATTGCAATTTGATATATATATATATTTTTTTAAGTCGTTTGCGCAAGTATTTAAGCTTGGTGACCCCTGCGCGTGACCTTTTCCATATTTGTATGATGCATGATTATGAAATATCTTATTTTCCATGTAACTTTCTTATATGAAGTCCAATTTCAATAACTTGGTACCGTTAGAAAGCTCTTAAAACATGCTACATTTATACGCATAATGTATAAACTTATCTTCAGTCGTTTCTGAGATATTGACTGTTAAACCTCAAGAAAACAGCATATTATCAGCAAAATTAGTTTCATTTCATTTATTTTTTTTGCTTATAACTTTGTATTGCGTAAACCAATTTTAATAAACTAATATCTTTGGAAACCCGTCAATTATTCAGTTATAATTCTTATTCATACATATATTTACAAAAATCGATATTTATTGAGATATGGCTACATATATGCAGTAGGGTGAAATCAAAATTTCCTCACGTGCCTAATAACCCATAAAAATTTCATCGTCCTAGGACTATTGCAACATATTAAAATAAGCGTTTAGTTAGAAGAAGAAAAGAATAATAATAATAAACAATGACGTCACATGACGACATATGACTTTTATTTTTCACATAATTGTTAAGACACCCAGTGACCTACTAACTGACAAAATTTCAACTTTCTATCTCAAATAGGACAGTTTTTATAAGCATTTAAATATTGACGTCATTGGTTCGAATCTTGGATCCGCCATAATGCTTGGACTTTTCGAATTTTGAAAAACGGACACCGGTATACACAATAAGAACGTAATATACACATTTTTTTTTTTTTTTTTTTGTTTGATTGAGCGCCCATCAGGGAAAACCCCATTTATTATCCCCGTAATAGGTTCAATAGGGGTCGGAGAGCCATCCCCAATTGCCCTTACAATAATGAGAAGAAACAAGAATAGAATACTAAAGTAACGTACTATAGGCACATTATTAATTACATTTAGAATATGCATGGTATTAAATAATCCTATTTAAACCTATATCATTAAGAATAACAATACATAGAAGTACATTCATTAATATTAATATGGACTGTAGAACAATTGGAAAGGATTGCTAACAAAATAATTACTATGATAAGAGATGTCTTGATATATCCAGTTAAACTCCTGCAATATTACATACACATGATGTATATGTATTTATATAATCTGAATTTCCTATCCTTAAAAATATAAGAATGATATTCAAGACTTTAATGTATTCAATTTTGTCATTTTCTTTATACTTTAAATGTTTTTTGGTGATGATGGTTATATTTATCCCATTTAAAATACTTTTTATGAATAATTTTAATGTTGGAGAAAGGAGTCCATTTTTTGTTAAACTCTATTATATTATCATTCATTAATGCAATGAATTGTTCAGTTTTGTAAAATTTAAACACACGTTTTTGGAAGCTATTTATGTTGGGACATTGGCAATGTTCTTTAACCTTAAAAATGTACAATTTAGCTAGAATAATGATGCTATTCAAGACTGTAGGAAACATTTTATTACCAAATATTATGTTCTTTACATTTAATGAAAAATCAACTCTAGGACAGCTATTTCTTATTAGTATTTCTAAATCATTCCAGAATTGTCTGACTCTTATGCAATCATAAAAGAGGTGTATAATTGTTTCATCTTCTGTATGACAGAAAGAGCAGTGACTATTATCTTTTATATTCATATTCTTAAGTAAAACATTAGTTCCAATTATCCTATGGTTAATTCTTGTTTGAAACCACTGTAGAGTTGAGTCTTTGTTGCAAATGAATGGTAACTTAAATATTTTTTCATCTTTCATATTTAAATTTAGACTTAACTCATCTGACCACTTTTTAACTGAAGTAGGAATTGCCTTATGAATCATTTTATCATAAATTTTTCTGCATCCTTTTGCATTCTCTAATATGATGATTAGTGGAGAGGAATATTTGGGTCTTGCAATTTTTTATCTAAACAACACAATTTACTTTTTTTCATGTAACATTTTACTGCTGAAATCAAACAAGCATATTCTAAAAGTTAGAGAAAGCACCATATTTTGTTTTAAATTCTTCAAATTTTAAGAACGTGCCATTATCATTCAGGATATCATTTACTAGATATATACCTTTTTCTAAATATTTCTTTTTCATTATATAGTTACCTCCGACCTTTATATTATTATTATACCATAAATAAACTCTCTTGAAATCTAAAGATCCAATGGGAATTAATGTATTACTAAAATGATAATAGGACATAAAAACATCTTTCCAAAATGGATTATCAATATCTCCAATAATTTTAAGAATATATTTGTGTCCCAGTTTTAAAAGGTATGATGTTGTATGATATGCTGAAATTGGAAAATTCATATATTTCCTGTTTTCTATGAACATTCTCCTGATCCAGGTATTTTTCAAAGCACAGATAAAATATCTAATATTAACCATTCTTAGACCTCCATCATTGTGGTTCATATATACAACTTTCCTTTTGATTTTATCTGGTTTCCCATCCCATAAAAAGTTAAAGAAAATAGATTCATTTGTTTAATTATTTTTTCCCCCGGGTTGGGTATTGACAAAATTAGGTGATTAAGTTTAGGAATTGCTAATGTTTTAAGGACCGTTATTTTTCCTATCGGTGTAAGTAATCGTTTTGACTATAGAGATAATAATGTTTCAATTTGATTTATCTTTTCCGTGTAGTTACTGTTAATCATAGTGTTAAGGTTTGTAGAAAATTTTATCCCAAGTAAAAGTAAATTCATTAACCCAACTTAAGTCTAAATAAGAACAAAGTTTAAAATTACTGTTTTTATTACTGCCTATCCAAATAACTTTTGTTTTTTCCATATTAACATTAAGGCCGGAGAATTTTGCATAGAATGTTAAGGTTTCAATGGCATGTTTAAGTGATTTTTCAGTCCCATCTAAAATCAATGAAGTGTCATCAGCAAACTGAGATATTTTAAACTCTGTATTATTTATTGTTATTCCTTTGATGTTTTTGTTATTTCGAATGAGAATAGCCAGCACCTCTGCACATAATATAAATATATACGGGGAGATGGGATCCCCTGACGACAGCCACGACCTGGATAAAACCAATCAGATAAATGCCCATTAACAAGACAACAAGACTCAATATTTGTATAAAAAGTTTTAATCCATTGTTTAAAAATAGGTCCAAAATTAAAGTAATTTAAAACTTTATCAATGAAAAGCCAAGATACAGAGTCAAAGGCTTTTTCAAAATCTATTAAAAGGAGAAGCCCTGGAATTTTTAATTTTTCTGTGTAAAATATCAAGTCATAAATTATTCTTGTGTTTTTCAAGCTATTTTAAAAAAATATTTTTAATCTGTTTGCCATACTTTGAAAGTTCTTTTAGTAAAGGTTAAAAAATAGGTCTCCAATTTTTCAAATAACATTTATCTTTATCACCCTTAGGTATGCAAGTTATTACCCCCTGTTTTTGTGTCACAGATAATTCCCCATGAGATAAACCGAGTTTAAGGACCTAACAAGAAAGGTTCCAATATCTGTCCAGAAAACTTTAAAAAAACTCCACAGTAAAACCAGATATACCTGGACTTTTATTATTTTTCATTTTTTTAAGAGCTTCCAAGCATTCTTTCTCTGATAGTAAACCTTCTAATGATTGTTTTTCACTATCATTTAATTTTTTAACATTATGCTTACCGAGAATTGAATTTAAATTTACATCTAGGGTATCTTTTTATTGTAAAGAGATTTATAAATTCTTTTACCTCTTGTAATATGTCACTTTGTTCCGTTATTTTGAATATTTTTATTTGTTATTAATTTTGTCATTGATTTGGAAATAAAATTGTTATTCTCAAGACTACAGAAGAATTTACTATTCTTCTCACCCTGATCGATCCATTTTGCTCTAGATCTGATTTTATTTCCTTCCATTTTCTTATCCCTTAATTCCCTGAGTTCTTTTCTTTTTTCCTCTAATAAGGTATGTTTAGTGTATATTTCTTTTTCAAGCAAATTAATTTGATCTAGTAGTAATTTTTCCTTTATATCATCTCTTTTCTTTACTCGAGAGCTATAAGCAATAGTACTACCCCTTATTTCACACAGAAGTGTTTCAAAATATTCTGTGAAAATTTGACGAAAATCGGCCCATTAATAATGGCTCTGGACCGTGTACAAACTTTTGTAGTCAATTTTAAATGTGACGTCATATGACGTCATAGGCTTCTGAAAATCATTGAAATCAAAATTTCAGCGTCTGATTTATTTGTCATTAAATTTTCATTGTCCTTCGATAATTTCAAAATATAGAAATACTCTTGTTAATATTAGAAATACATCTTCATTTATAGACGTCACGTGACGTCATATGACATTTTTTTCTCACAAAATGTTTAAAACTTCCAGAGACCTATATACTGACCAAATATCACTTTTCTATCTTAAAAAGGACCGATTTTATAAGCATTTAAAAATTTACCACCTTGGTTCGAATCTTGAATTCGCTATAAAACCATGGACTTTTCGAATTTTGAAAAACGGACACCGAGATGCACAACTAGAACTTAATATACACATTCTCTGAAAATTTGATGAAAATCGGCCCATTAATAATGGCTCTGGACCGTGTACAAACTTTCGTAGTCAATTTCAAATGTGACGTCATATGACGTCATAGGCTTCTGAAAATCATTGAAATCGAAATTTCAGCATCTGAAGCATGCGGGGTTAAATTTTCATTGCCCTTCAAAAATTTCAACATATAGAAATAATCTTGTTAGTATTAGAAATTCATTATCATATAATGACGTCACGTGACGTCATATGACATTTATTTTCACAAAATGTTTAAAACTCCCAGAGACCTATATACTGACCCAATATCATCTTTCTATCTCAAATAGGACCGATTTTATAAGAATTTGAAAATTTACGACCTTGGTTCGAATCTTGGAATCGCTATAGAACCTTGGACTTTTCGAATTTTGAAAAACGGACACCGGGATGCACAACTAGAACTTAATATACACATTCTGTGAAAATTTGATGTAAATCGGTTCATAAACAATGGCTCTGGACCGCGTACAAACGTTTGTTGCATATTTCAAGTGTGACGTCATATGACGTCATAGGCATATGAAAATCATAGAAATCAAATTTTCAGCGTTTTGAAGCATGTGTCATTAAATTTTCATTGCCCTTCGACAATTTCAACATATAGAAATACTCTTGTTAATATTGTAATACATTAACATATAATGACGTCAAATGAAGTCATATGACATTTATTTTCACAAAATGTTTTAAAACTTCTAGAGACCTATATACTGACTAAATATCAACTTTCTATCTTAAATAGGACATATTTTATAAGCATTTAAAAAAATTTACGACCTTGGTTCGAATCTTGGATTCGCTATAGAACCATGGACCTTTTCGAATTTGAAAAACAGACACCGGTATGCACAACTAGAACTTAACATACACAATCTGTGAAAATTTGATGAAAATCGGTTCACAAACAATGGCTGTAGACCGCGTACAAACTTTTGTAGCATATTTCAAATGTGACGTCATATGACGTCTTAGGAATATGAAAATCATAGAAATCATAATTTCATCGCATCAAGTATATCCCATTAAAATTTCATGGCCCTGGGACCATTGCAACATGCTTAAATTTACGCTCAGTTTGGAAGAAAAAAAGAATAAGAAGAATAAAAAAACATAACAAACCCAATAGGACTTTCTGCTTTAAGCAGAAAGTCCTAATATAAAACATAACAAACCCAATAGGACTTTCTGCCGAAAGGGCAGAAAGTCCTAATAAGAAGAAGAAGAATAAAAAAACAGTACAAACCCAATATGACTTTCTGCCTGTAGGCAGAAAGTCCTAATAATAATAAAAAACATAACAAACCCAATAGGACTTTCTGCTTTAGGCAGAAAGCCCTAATAAACAGTACAAACCCAATAGGACTTTCTGCCGAAAGGGCAGAAAGTCCTAACTAGAAATTTCGTTTGTTGAACAAACGATAGGACTTTCTGCACTGCACAATTCGTAGTTAAACATCTTGGGATGTCAGACAATCTTGAAATGACATGCACCTGTAGAAGATATCAATCCATATGTTTAAAAACGATGGAGATCAGTACAGAAGTATCAGCTGTAGAGCATTTACTTGTTGACAATGTCAGTTGAATGTCTGGTAACGTCAGACGAAAAATATCACTGCATTGCAAAAGTCGTTGTTTTAATTTTTCTCCCATTAATATTTCATGACCGTAGTTACTTTGCATCACATAAAAATTAATGCATAAAAGAGTGGAGGGAAATCGTGTCCTCCAAGGTTCAAAGACAAAAACGCCTAATCCTGCAGAAAAAAACATATAAAGTCTAATTTTAAAATGCTAGGTACCCTTCAAAAGGTCTTCAAATTATCTACATTTCATACGCTTTATGTATAAACTTATTGTTAACAGTTATCGAGATAAAAACGGCTAATCCTTGAGAAAACACCAAATATCGAGTCAAAATTATGTCATGTCATATGGTTTTTGCACTATAACTTTGTCATTACTGAACTGATTTTCAAATGCTGCATACCTATTGAAAGGTACAAATGTGCTCTAAAACACTTGTTCATATTGTTATTTTAAAAAAATCAATATCAACATGGCAAAGACGTTAAAAATAACTGCAGAAAAGCAAGACAAAATGGTTGTTGCGATCTATTATTTTTCTAATAACTTTCTTCAGTGAAGTCTAATTTTATAATGCTGGGTACCATTTGAAAGGACTTCAATTCTCTACATATCGTACGCTTTATATATGAACTTATGTTTAACTGTTTTCGAGATATAAGCTGTTAAACCTCGAGAAAACTGCAAATTTGCAATAGAAAAAATAGTCATTTCTGATTCGATCTTAAAATGCTGCACATCAGCAGAAAGATAAGAATGTGCTCTAAAATATTTGCTCATATTATTATCAACAAAAATCAATACCTTACGCGATATCAGTTGTGAAATGCTGTTGGGGTCACTACATATTTAGTTTTCCTGCCATAACTAAACCGTTTCAAGCCTGATCTTCAAAAACCGGATGTCATCTGAAAGGTCTTTTAGAAAGCACTATAATATAAATACCCATAGTCTCTTGATAGAATATATATTTCGTTTTTGAGATATGAAGCTACAAAGAAAAGAAGATGGCCCTAAACTTTTTGACCCAACGTGACCCAGTTTCGAACTTGTTCAAGCTTTCATGCAGGTAAATATGGCTTCTAGAGTGTAAACAAGATTTTACATCAATTTGACCTCGTAACTTTTTGACCCAACGTGACCCAGTTTCGAACTTGTTCAAGCTTTCATGCAGATAAACATTTTGATAAGGTTTGGTGAAGATTGGATCAAAAATATGGCCTGTAGAGTGTTAACAAGCAAACTGAATAGTGCTAATAAAATTTTTATGATTTGACCTAGTGACCTAGTTTGTTACCCCACATGACCCAATTTCGAACTTGTCCAAGCTCTCATGCAGATTAACATTCTGGCCAAGTCTGGTAAAAATTGGATTAAAAATATGGCCTCTAGAGTGTAAACAGGATTTTACTTTAAATTGATCTATTTTTGGACTTCATGACATACTTTTTGAACCCACATGGCCTAGTTTCGAACTTGCCATTAAACATTCTGACCAAGTTTGGTGAAGAATGGGTTAAAAACTGTGGCCTCTAGAATGTTAACTGTTGACGACGAACGAAGCGGCATCACAATAACTTCGTGCTCAGGTGAGCTAAAAACAATATTTGACATATGACCTTGACCTTTCATATTTTCCGGAAACGGAAGTTACCATTCACAATGGAACACGTATCTGCACATGTTGTGAAAAAAATATGCAAATCGGTCTAAAAACCACTATTTTTAAATTAAATGTTTGGTAATTATGACGTCATATGACGTCGAATTTTTCAGCATGTAAAGTAAACCTCAGGATACAGATGCTATCCAAATTTCAGCTTTCTAGCACATCTAGAAGCGAAGTTATGATTAAATGAATTTTGACGTTTTTGGTTCGAATCTTGGTTCAGCCATAGTTTCCTGGTCTTTTCATATTTTCAAATATGGAAGAAGTATGCACATCTAGGACCTAATGTACACATTCTGTAAAAAAAAAAAATCATGAAGATCCGTCAAAAAATGTAGGCTGTAGACCGCGAAAAAACTTTTGTTGCAGTTTTCAGTAATGACGTCATTTGACGTCACTGAAAATTAAAACACTGCAGCTCGAAAGTGATTCTATTTTGTTGATCATTGTAAAAAAATTGAACGTTCTATCCCTACAAAAGTTTGTACGCGGTCTACAGCCATTGTTTGTGAACCGATTTTCATCAAATTTTCACAGATTGTGTATATTAAGTTCTAGTTGTGCATCTCCGTGTCCGTTTTTCAAAATTCGAAAAGTCCATGGTTCTATAGCGAATCCAAGATTCGAACCAAAGTCGTAAATTTTTTAAATGCTTATAAAATCTGTCCTTTTTAAGATAGAAAAGTGATATTTAGTCAGCATATAGGTCTCTAGAAGTTTTAAACATTTTGTGAAAATAAATGTCATATGACGCCAAGTGACGTCATTATATTATACTGTATTTCTAATACTAACAAGAATATTTCTATATGTTGAAATTGTCGAAGGTCAATGAATATTTAATGACACATGCTTCAAACGCTGAAATTTTGATTTCTATGATTTTCATATCCAATATTCGAACTATTGACGTCAAATTTTAAATACGTATAAAATCGTTTCCAGATGAGTTTGAAATCTAATATTTGGAAAGTAAATAAGTCTCCAAAAGTGCTTTACATTCTATGAAGATGAACGTCATTTGACGTCATATGACGTCATAAGGTCAAAAATTATTTCTGATATATACGCGTAAATTTAATATGTTGTTAACTTCCCAGGACCATGAAATCTTATGGTATATACTTTAGAAATGCTGTTTCAGACAATATAATTTCTATTTCAATACATTTGATAGGCATATGACGTCATATGACGTCACACTTGACATATTCTACAAAAGTTTGAACGCGGTCTACAGCCATTACTTATAAACCGATTTTTATCTTTTTTTCACAGAATTTGTATATTAAGATCTAGTTGTGCATCCCGCTATCCGTTTTTCAAAATTCTAAAAGACCATGGTTCTATGGAGAATCCAAGATTCGATCCGAGTTCGTTAATTTTCAAATGCTTATAAAATCGGTCCCATATGAGATAGAAAGTTGATATTTGAACATTATGTAGGTTTATGGATGTCTGAACGATTTTCTGAAAATAAACGTCATGTGACGTCAGATGACGTCATTACATGAAAATCTATTTCTAATATTTACAAGAAAATTTCTATATGTTAAAATGGTCCATTAAAATGTAAATTATATGACATTTTGCTTCAAACGTTGATATTTTTAATTCTACAATTTTCATATGCCTATGACGTCATATGACGTTACACTTGCCATATGCTATTAAAGTTTGTACGCGGTCTACAGCCATTGTTTATGAACCGATTTTCATAAAATTTCACAGAAAGTGTATATTAGGTTATAGTTGAGCATCCCGGTGTCCGTTCTTCCAAATTCAAAAATGCAAAGGTTTTATGGCGGATCCAATATTCAAACCATTGACGTCAAATTTTAAATACGTATAAAATCGTTTCCAGATGAGTTAGAAATCTAATATTTGGAAAGTAAATAAGTCTCCAAGAGTGCTTTATATTCTATGAAGATGAACGTCATTTGACGTCATATGACGTCATAAGGTCAAAAATTATTTCTGATATATATGCGTAAATTTAATATGCTGTTAACTTCCCAGGACCATGAAATCTTATGGTATATACTTTAGAAATGCTTTAGAATGCAATGTAATTCATATTAATTTGACGTTATATCACATCAGATTTGACGTCAGGACAAAAAAGTTTTACGCGGTGTACAGCCATTATTTTTGGACCAATTTTCAGCAAATTTCAAAGAATGTATATGTAACACTCTAGTTGTGTATCCCGGGTTCTGTTTTACAAATTTGAAAAGACGAAAAGGCAATGGTTCTATGGCGAATCCAAGTTTCGAAACATTGACGTCAAATTTCAAAAACATATAAAATCGCTTCGAGATGATTTAGAAAGTTGATATTTGGACTGAATATTAGTCTTTAAGACTTATTTATATTCTGTGAGGATTAACGTTATTTGACGTCATAAGGTCAAAAAGAATGTTAATATATCTACGCGTTAATTTCTATATGTTGCAAAGATGCAAGGAGCATGAAAAAATTACTTGATATATTTAAGATACTTAATATTTCATTTCATTGATTTTCTTATGCCTATGATGTCATGTGACATCAAACTTGACGATGTCTACACACTCTTGTACGCGGTCTACAGCCATTATTACAGGATGGAATTCGAATTGTAAGCGTTTTAAATAAATTTGATTTGTAACATAGATTATAAAAATAGTCCAAGTTAAATAAATCGATAAAAAATGATTTTCAGTTACTTTTGCCATTTCCTCCAAGTTAAATGGTTTATTTTTCAAAGTTCATTTAAGTTATGGCCATACAAAAGCAAGTTAAAGGCTGCAATTTCATATCCTCTTACTTTTTTTGCTTTTAAGTATTTGACAAATGTAGCAGAAAGTCCTATCATTCGTATCAACGAATGAAATCTAGTTATTCTTTTTTTCTTCCTCTTATATTTGTGTTAATTTCGAGGTGTTGCCATTGACTCAGAACAATGAAAATTTTATGGCATATATTTCAAACCATGAGCTTTCGGATGCAATGAATGTCATATTCATATGACGTCACATAACGTCAGATTCGACGTCAGGTGAAAAAGTTTGTATGCGGTCTACAGCCATTGTTTGTGAACTGATTTTCATCAAATTTTCACAGATTGTGTATATTAAGTTCTAGTTGTGCATCCCTTGTGTCCGTTTTTCAAAATTCGAAAAGTCCATGGATCTATAGCGATTCCAAGATTCGAACCAAGGTCGTAAATTTTTTAAATGCTTATAAAATCTGTCCTATTTAAGATAGAAAGTTGAGATTTGGTCAGTATATAGGTCTCTAGAAGTTTTAAACATTTTGTGAAAAAAAAGTCATATGACGTCACGTGACGTCATTATATGATAATGTATTTCTTATATTAACGAGAGTATTTCTATATGATGAAATTGTCGAAGGGCAATGAAAATTTAATGACACATGCTTCAATCGCGGAAAGTTTGATTTCTATGATTTTATATGCCTATGACGTCATATGACGTCACACTTGAAATATGCAACAAAAGTTTGTACGCGGTCCAGAGCCATTGTTTATGAACCGATTTTCATCAAATTTTCACAGAATGTGTATATTACGTTCTTATTGTGTATACCTGTGTCCCTTTTTCAAAATTCGAAAAGTCCAAGCATATATGGCGGATCCAAGATTCGAACCAATGACGTCAATATTTAAATACTTATAAAAACTGTCCTATTTGAGATAGAAAGTTGAAATTTTGTCAGTTAGTAGGTCTCTGGGTGTCTTAACAATTATGTGAAAATAAACGTCATATGACGTCACGTGACGTCATTTGTTTATTATTATTATAATTCTTTTCTTCTTCCTAACTAAACGCTTATTTTAATATGTTGCAATATTCCTAGGACGATGAAATTTTTATGGGTTATTAGGCACGTGAGGAAATTTTGATTTCACCCCTACTGCATATATGTAGCCATATCTCAATAAATATCGATTTTTGTAAATATATGTATGAATAAGAATTATAGCTGAATAATTGACGTTTCCAAAGATATTTAGTTTATTAAATTGGTTTACGCAATACAAAGTTATAAGCAAAAAATAAATGAAATGAAGCTAATTTTGTTGATAATATGCTGTTTTCTTGAGGTTTAACAGTCAATATCTCAGAAACGACTGAAGATAAGTTTATACATTATGCGTATAAAATGTAGCATGTTTTAAGAGTTTTCTAACGGTACCAAGTTTATTGAAATTGGACAACATATAAGAAAGTTACATGGAAAATAAGATATTTCATAATCATGCATCATGAAAATATGGAAAAGGTCACGCGCAGGGGTCACCAAGCTTAAATACTTGCGCAACGACTTAGAAAAAAAAAAATATATATATATATCAAATTGCAATTGATGGGCTATATCTTGATTTTGTATTTTGTTTTTTGTCGAATGTTGACTGTTTCCAAAATAAGCATTGAAGTTAATACATGTACAACGGCACAAGACAAAAATCCGTATTTGCAACACTATGTAGCTAGCGAGCAGTTTGTAAGCCTTGAAAAATTCACACGCAGCCCCACATTTTAGACCATCTAAAAACTGCATTGTTATGCTAACGATATTCATATTGCATCAGTTTGTAGGCTGGGATGTTACCTTTCAAAATATCACAATAGTTCGAAATTTCAGGAATTTATGGCAAAACTACGGAAGCCCAAACACGCCAAAATCGCTAAATACGTTTAACTACGTTACAGGTGTCGAAAGGATATAGCACTATACAAATATTCAATACTTCTTCCTACTGAGGCTAAAATTAAACAAGGTTACAACTGAGCTGGAGTGATGAAATTCTATGTGTGATGAAAGTTGGAAACTTACATTTGAACACTGTTTCATTTTTCTTTCATGTCATATGACATAGTATAAATTTTGTATGTAAACTACATGTGCAAGATATGGGCGGACTTTTATTAAAATTCACAGAATGTGTTCTATTTGTGCTATTTTATATAGAAATAGAGGAGATAGAAAGTTGTAATTTGGACAGATTATCTATTATGTCATCTTCTATATATACTATATAAAGCAGATGTTGCAGAAAGTCCTATCATTCGTTTAAACGAATGTTATGTAGTTATTATTATTATTCTTTTTTTCCAACCTTTTCATGTTGTTATTTCATTAAGTTGCTGAAGGTCTAGGACAAAGAAATTCTATCAACAGACACCTGAAGCAATGGCATTTTGGAATATATTATTTTTATCTTCACATGACGTCACATGACGTCAGAACTAAAAATAGCTACCAAAGTTTGTACGCGCTGTACAGCCGTCATTTATGGACGGATTGTCATGGAATTTTCACAGAAGTTATATATTAAGACCTCATTGTGCAGGATTATATAGGTTTGCCAAGATTCGAAAAAGCAAAGGTTCTATGGCGAATCCAAGATTCGAACCAAGGACGTCAAATTTTAAATACGTATAAAATCGTTTCTAGATGAGATAGAAAGTTGATATTTGGCGAGATTATATATCTCTGTGTTTCCTTTGCATTTTGTAAAGATGAACGTCATATGACGTCATATGACGTCATCAAGTTGTATAGAATTTCTGATTTCTTGATGTCAATTTTCCTCATGTTGCAAAGCTTCATAGACAATGCAAATTAAATGTCCTTTGTACATAATCAGGAACATTTAGATTCAATGTTTAAAATTTTCATATGACGTCACATGACGTCAGAACTATAAATAACTACCAAAGTTTGTCCGCTCTGTACAGCCGTCATTTATTGATAGATTGGCATGGAATCTTCACAGAAGTTATATATTAAGACCTCATTGTGCAGGATTCTATAGTTTAATGAAAGAAGGTTTTTAAATTTTAAATACGTATAAAATTTAAATTTGATATTTAGCAAGTTATTTCCTTTGCATTTTGTAAAGATGAAAAATCCTGAATGTCAATTTACTCATGTTGCAAAGGTTCATAGACAATGAAAATTTAATGTCCTATGTAGGTAATCATGAACATTAAGATTTAATGAGTAAAATTTTCATATGACGTCACATGACATCAAAACTTAAAAACGCTACCAAAGTTCATCCGCGCTGCACAGCCGTCATTTATACAGAAGTTATATATTACGACTTCATTGTGCAGGATTATATAGGTTTGCCAAAATTCGAAAAACACCAGGTTTGTCATGGTTTGCAGTGCAGAAAGCCCTATCTTTTGTTCAAAACAAAAGAAGTCTAGTTATTATTATTATTATTATTCTTTTTTTCTTCCTAACTAAACGCTTATTTTTATATGTTGCAATGGACCTAGGACGATGAAATTTTTATGGCTTATTAGTCACGTGAGGAAATTTTGATTTCAATGATTTTCAGCACCCTATAACGTCACATGACGTCACAGCTAAAAATAGTGAAAAATGGTGTTCGCGCTCTACAGCCGTCATTTATGGTCGGATTTTCTTCAAATTTTCACAGATGGTACATCTTGAAACTAAGGTGTGCATATTCTGTCAGCTAACCGAAATTCCGAAAGACCGAAGTTTCGTGGCTGAAATAAGATTCGAACATAGGACCGAAAATTTCATTTTAGGATTAAAGAGCTTCTGGATGAGATAAAAAGTTGAAACTTACACAGTTTACAGTTCTCTAGAATTTCTACACATATTTTGAGTCTTGACGTCTTATAACGTCATGTGACGTCATAAGCATACTTTTTAATTTTCATTTTAGAGCAATGATTTTGACATGATGCCAGTTGTTCAGAATCATGAAAATTTCAGAGTTATGACAGTAAAGTATGCGCTTTTTAACAAAAGCATCTTCAGGACCCTGTGGTATCATGTGACGTCACAGCTAAAAATAGTGTAAAAAGGTGTTAACGCTCTACAGCCGCCATTTATGGTCGGATTTTCTTCAAATTTTCACAGATGGTACATCTTGAAACTAAGGTGTGCATATCCTGTCAGCTAACCGAAATTCCGAAGTTCTGTGGCTTAAATCAGATTCGAACATAGGACCGAAAATTTCATTTTAGGATTAAAGAGCTTCAGAATGAGATAGAATTTTGAAACTTACACAGTTTGCAGTTCTGTAGAATTTCTACATATATTTTGGGTCGTGACGTCAAATGTCGTCATGTGACGTCATAAGCATACTTCTTAATTTTCATTTTAGGGAAATGATTTCTACATGATGCCAGTTGTTCAGAATAATGAAAATTTCAGAGTTATGAAAGTAAAGTATGCGCTTTTGAACAAAAGCATCTTCAGCACCCTATGATGTCATGTGACGCCAGAGCTATAAATAGTGAAAAAAATTGTTAACGCTCTACAGCCGCCATTTATTGTCTGATTTTCTTCAAACTTTCACAGATGGTACATCTTGAAATTAAGGTGTGTATATCCTGCCAGCTAACCGAAATTCCGAAAAACCGAAGTTCTGTGGCTGAAGTAAGATTCGAACATAGGACCAACAAATTCATTTTAGGATTGAAGAGCTTCAGGATGAGATAGAAAGTTGAAACTTACACAGTTTGCAATTCTGCAGAATTTCTACAAATATTTTGAATCGTGACGTCATAGGACGTCATAAGCATACCACTTAATTTTAATTTGGGGCAATGATTTCGACATGATGCCAGTTGTTCAGAATAATGAAAATTTCAGAGTTATTGCAGTAAAGTATGCGCTTTTGAGCAACAGCATTTTCAGCACCCTATGACGTCACCTGACGTCAGAACTAAAAATAGTGAAAAATGGTGTTCGCGCTCTACAGCCGCCATTTATGATCAGATTTTCTTCAAATTTTTACAGATGGTACATCTTGATACTAAGGTGTGAATATTTTGTCAGCTAACCTTAATTCCGAAAAACCGAAGTATTGTGGCTGAAGTAAGATTCGTACATAGGATCTTTAAACTAGAAAACAAGTTTGTAGTCATGTCCTGACATCATATGACATCATGTTAAGTCACAGATTAATACTTAGTTCTTATCATTTGCACTAATTTCGGAATATAATGTCAATTGTTCAGCATGAACATGAAATACTACCAGAGGTGAGTCATTACATGAAACTTCTATCACCTGCTTTTTGCATTAACACAGCTTGCAGAAAGTCCTATCATTCGTTTTCACGAATGACATCTAGTTATTAGGACTTTCTGCCTAAAGCAGAAAGTCCTATTGGGTTTGTACTGTTTATTATTATTAGGACTTTCTGCCTAAAGCAGAAAGTCCTATTGGGTTTGTACTGTTTATTAGGACTTTCTGCCTAAAGCAGAAAGTCCTATTGGGTTTGTTATGTTTATTAGGACTTTCTGCCTAAAGCAGAAAGTCCTATTGGGTTTGTTATGTTTATTATTATTATTATTATTATTATTCTTTTCTTCTTCCTAACTAAACGCTTATTTTTATATGTTGCAATAGTCCTAGGACGATGAAATTTTTATGGCTTATTAGTCACGTGAGGAAATTTTGATTTCAATGATTTTCAGCACCCTATGACGTCACATGACGTCACAGCTAAAAATAGTGAAAAATGGTGTTCGCGCTCTACAGCCGTCATTTATGGTCGGATTTTCTTCAAATTTTTACAGATGGTACATCTTGAATCAAAGGTGTGCATATCCTGTCAGCTAACCGAAATTCCGAAAGACCGAAGTTCTGTGGCTGAAATAAGATTCGAACATAGGACCGAAAATTTCATTTTAGGATAAAAGAGCTTCAGGATGAGATAGAAAGTTGAAACTTACACAGTTTGCAGTTCTGCAGAATTTCTACATATGTTTTGAGTCGTGACGTCAAATGACGTCATGTGACGTCATATGCATACATCTAAATTTTCATTTAAGGCTAATGATTTCGACATGATGCCAGTTGTTCAGAATAATGAAAATTTCAGAGTTATGACAGTAATGTATGCTCTTTTGAACAAAAGCATCTTCAGCACCCTTTGACGTCATGTGACGTCAGGGCTAAAAATAGTGAAAAATGGTTTTCACGATCTACAGCCGCCCTTTATGGTCAAATTTTCTTCAAATTTTCACAGATGGTACATCTTGAAACTAAGGTGTGCATATCCTGTCAACTAACCGAAATTCCCAAAGACCGAAGTTCTGTGGCTGAAATAAGATTCGAACATAGGACCGATAATTTCATTTTAGGATTAAAGAGCTTCAGGATGAGATAGAAAGTTGAAACTTACACAGTTTGCAGTTCTGCAGAATTTCTACATATATTTTGAGTCGTGACGTCAAATGTCGTCATGTGACGTCATAAGCATACTTCTTAATTTTCATATTTGGGCAATGATTTTGACATGATGCCAGTTGTTCAGAATAACGAAAATTTCAGAGTTATGACAGTAAAATATGCCCTTTTGAACAAAAGCATCTTTAGCACACTATGACGTCATGTGACGTCAGAGCTAAATATAGTGAAAAAATGGTGTTCACGCTCTACAGCCGCTATTTATGGTCGGATTTTCTTCAAATTTTCACAGATGGTACATCTTGAAAGTTAGGTGTGCATATCCTGTCAGCTAATCGAAATTCCGAAAGACCGAAGTTCTGTGGCTGAAATAAGATTCGAACATAGGACCGAAAATTTCATTTTAGGATTAGAGAGCTTCAGGATGAGATAGAAAGTTGAAACTTAAACAGTTTGCAGTTCTGCAGAATTTCTACATATGTTTAGAGTTATGATATCATATGACGTCATGTGACGTCACAGACTAATACTTAGTTCTTATCATTTGCACTAATTTCGGAATATAATGTCAATTGTTCAGCATGAACATGAAATACTACCAGAGGTGAGTCATTACATGAAACTTCTATCTCCTGCTTTTTGCATTAACACAGCTTGCAGAAAGTCCTATCATTCGTTTTCACGAATGACATCTAGTTATTATTATTATTCTTTTCTTCTTCCTAACTAAACGCTTATTTTTATATGTTGCAATAGTCCTAGGACGATGAAATTTTTATGGCTTATTAGTCACGTGAGGAAATTTTGATTTCAATGATTTTCAGCACCCTATGACGTCACATGACGTCACAGCTAAAAATAGTGAAAAATGGTGTTCGCGCTCTACAGCCGTCATTTATGGTCGGATTTTCTTCAAATTTTCACAGATGGTACATCTTGAATCAAGGGTGTGCATATCCTGTCAGCTAACCGAAATTCCGAAAGACCGAAGTTCTGTGGCTGAAATAAGATTCGAACATAAGACCGAAAATTTCATTTTAGGATAAAAGAGCTTCAGGATGAGATAGAAAGTTGAAACTTACACAGTTTGCAGTTCTGCAGAATTTCTACAAATATTTTGAGTCGTGACGTCATATGACGTCATGTGACGTCATAAGCATACTTCTTAATTTTCATTTTAGGGCAATGATTTCGACATGATGCCAGTTGTTCAGAATAATTAAAATTTCAGAGTTATGAAAGTAAAGTATGCGCTTTTGAACAAAAGCATCTTCAGCACCCTATGACGTCATGTGACGTCAGGGCTAAAAATAGTGAAAAATGGTGTTCGCGCTCTACAGCCGTCATTTATGGTCGGATTTTCTTCAAATTTTCACAGATGGTACAGCTTGAATCAAAGGTGTGCATATCCTGTCAGCTAACTGAAATTCCGAAAGACCGAAGTTCTGTGGCTGAAATAAGATTCGAACATAGGACCAAAAATTTCATTTTAGGATCAAAGAGCTTCAGGATGAGATAGAAAGTTGAAACTTACACAGTTTGCAGTTCTGCAGAATTTCTATATATATTTTGAGTCCTGATGTCAAATGACGTCATGTGACGTCATAAGCATACTTCTAAATTTTCATTTTAGGGCAATGATTTCGACATGATGCCAGTTGTTCAGAATAATTAAAATTTCAGAGTTATGAAAGTAAAGTATGATCTTTTGAAAAAAAGCATCTTCAGCACCCTATGACGTCACATGACGTCACAGCAAAAAATAGTGGAAAATGGTGTTCGCGCTCTACAGCCGTCATTTATGGTCGGATTTTCTTCAAATTTTCACAGATGGTACATCATGAAACTAAGGTGTGCATATCCTGTCAGCTAACCGAAGTTCCGAAAGACCGAAGTTCTGTGGCTGAAATAAGATTCGAACATAGGACCAAAAATTTCATTTTAGGATTAAAGAGCTTCAGGATGAGATAGAAAGTTGAAACTTACAAAGTTTGCAGTCCTACAGACTTTCTATACATATTTTGAGTCGTAACGTCATATGACGTCATATGACATCATTAGCATATTTCTTAATTTTCATTTTAGGGCAATGATTTCGACATGTTGCCAGTTGTTCAGAATAATTAAAATTTCAGAGTTATGACAGTAATGTATGCGCTTTTGAACAAAAGCATCTTCAGCACCCTATGACGTCACCTGACGTCACAGCTAAAAATAGCGATAAATAGTGTTCGCGCTCTACAGCCGTCATTTATGGTCGGATTTTCTTCAAATTTTCACATATGGTACATCTTTAAACTAAGGTGTGCATATCCTGTCAGCTAACCGTAGTTCCGAAAGACCGAAGTTCTGTGGCTTTAATAAGATTCGAACATAGGACCAAAAATTTCATTTTAGGATTAAAGAGCTTCAGGATGAGATAGAAAGTTGAAACTTACAAAGTTTTCAGTTCTGCAGAATTTCTACACATATTTTGAGTCGTGACGTCAAAGGACGTCATGTAACGTCATAAGCATACTTCTTAAATTTTATTTTAGTTCAATGATTTCGACATGATGCCAGTTGTTCAGAATAATGAAAATTTCAGAGTTATGACAGTAAAGTATACGCTTTTGAACATATTATTTTTCAGCACCCTATGACGTCATGTGACGTCAGAGATAAATATCGTGAAAAATGGTTTTCACGCTCTACAGCCGCCATTTATGGTCGGATTTTCTTCAAATTTTTACAGATGGTACATGTTGAAACTAAGGTGTGAATATTTTGTCAGCTAACCTTAATTCCGAAAAACCGAAGTATTGTGGCTGAAGTAAGATTCGAACATAGGACCACAAATTTCATTTTAGGGCTAAAGAACTTCGGGATGAGATAGAAAGTTAAAACTTACACAGTTTGCAGTTCTGCAGAATTTCTTAACATATTTTGAGTCGTGACGTCATATGACGTCATAAGCATACTACTACTAGTGCTACTTTCTTTTTTTTCTTCGTAACTAAACGCTTATTTATAATATAATGTCAATTAATCACTATGAACATGAAATCCTACCAGAGGTGATACATTACATGAAACTTCTATCTCCTGCTTTTTGCATTAACACAGGTTACAGAAAGTCCTATCATTCGTTTAGACGAATGACATCTAGTTATTCTTTTTTTCTTCCTAACTAAACGCTTATTTTTCTATGTTGCAATACTCCTAGGACGATGAAATTTTTATGACTTATTAGTCACGTGAGGAAATTTTGATTTCTATGATTTTCATATCTCTATGACGTCATATGACGTCACACGTGAAATAAGCTACAAAAGTTTGTACGCGGTCCAGAGCCATTATTTATGAACCGATTTTCATCAAATTTTCACAGAATGTGTATATTAAGTTCTAGTTGTGCATCCCGGTGTCCGTTTCTCAAAATTCGAAATTGCCAAGGTTCTATAGCGAAACCAAGATTCGAACCAAGGTCGTAAATTTTCAAATGCTTATAAAATCAGTCCTTTTTGAGATAGAAAGTTGATATTTGGTCAGTATGTAGGTCTCTCGGAGTCTGAAAAATATTTTGAAAATTTGCATCATATGACGTCACGTGACGTCATTATATGAAAATATATTACTAACATTAACAAGATTATTTCTATATGTTGAAATGGTCGAAGAGCAATAAAAATTTAATGACATATGTTTCACACGATATAATTTCGATTTCAATATTTTTTATAAGCATATGACGTCATATGACGTCACATTTTACATATTCTACAAAAGTTTGTACGCGGTCTACAGCCATTACATATAAACCGATGTTCATCAAATTTTCACAGAATGTGTATATTAAGATCTAGTTGTGCATCCCGCTTTCCGTTTTTCAAAATTCTAAAAGACCATGGTTCTATGGAGAATCCAAGATTCGAACCGAGGTCGTTAATTTTCAAATGCTTATAAAATCGGTCCCATATGAGATAGAATATTGATATTTGAACATTGTGTAGGATTATAGATGACTGAACGATTTTGTGAAAATGAACGTCATGTGACGTCAGATGACGTCAATACATGAAAATCTATTTCTTATATTTACAAGAAAATTTCTATATGTTAAAATGGTCCATGGGAATGGAAATTATATGACATTTTGCTTCAAATGTTGATATTTTTAATTCTACAGTTTTCATATGCCTATGACGTCATATGACGTTACACTTGCCAGATGCTACAAAAGTTTGTACGCGGTCTACAGCCATTGTTTATGAACCGATTTTCATAAAAAATTCACAGAAAGTGTATATTAGGTTATAGTTGAGCATCCCGGTGTCCGTTCTTCCAAATTCAAAAATGCAAAGGTTTTATGGCGGATCCAATATTCGAACCATTGGCGTCAAATTTTAAATACGTATAAAATCGTTTCCAGATGAGTTAGAAATCTAATATTTGGAAAGTAAAAAAGTCTCCAAGAGTGCTTTATATTCTCTGAAGATGAACGTCATTTGACGTCATATGACGTCATAAGGTCCAAAATTATTTCTGATATATACGCGTAAATTTAATATGTTGTTAACTTCCCAGGACCATGAATCTTATGGTATATACTTTAGAAATGCTTTAAAATGCAATGTAATTCATATTAATTTGACGTTATATCACATCAGATTTGACGTCAGGACAAAAAGGTTTTACGCGGTGTACAGCCATTATTTTTGGACCGATTTTCAGCAAATTTCAAAGAATGTATATGTAACGCTCTAGTTGTGTATCCCGGGTCCTGTTTTACAAATTGAAAAGACGAAAAGGCAATGGTTGTATGGCGAATCCAAGTTTCAAACATTGAGTCAAATTTCAAAAACATATAAAATCGCTTCGAGATGATTTAGAAAGTTTTTGGAAATTTTTAAGACTTATTTATATTCTGTGAAGATTAACGTTATTTGACGTCATAATGTCAAAAAGAATGTTAATATATCTACGCGTTAATTTCTATATGTTGCAAAGTTGCAAGGAGCATGAAAAAATTACTTGATATATTTAAGATACTTAATATTTCATTTCATTGATTTTCTTATGCCTATGATGTCATGTGACATCAAACTTGACGTTATCTACACACTCTTGTACGCGGTCTACAGCCATCGTTACAGGATGGAATTCGAATTGTAAACGTTTTAAATAAATTTGATTTGTAACATAGATTATAAAAATAGTCCAAGTTAAATAAATCGATATAAAAAATGATTTTCAGTTACTTTTGCAATTTCCTCCAAGTTAAACGGTTTATTTTTCAAAGTTCATTTAAGTTATGGCCATACAAAAGCAAGTTAAAGGATGCAATTTCATATCCTCTTACTGTTTTTGCTTTTAAGTATTTGACAAATGTAGCAGAAAGTCCTATCATTCGTATCAACGAATGAAATCTAGTTATTATTAGGACTTTCTGCCTAAAGCAGAAAGTCCTATTGGGTTTGTTATGTTTATTATTAGGACTTTCTGCCTACAGGCAGAAAGTCATATTGGGTTTGTACTGTTTTTTTATTATTCTTCTTCTTCTTATTCTTTTTTTCTTCCTCTTATATTTGTGTTAATTTCGAGGTGTTGCCATTGACTCAGAACAATGAAAATTTTATGGCATATATTTCAAACCATGAGCTTTCGGATGCAATGAATTATATATTCATATGACGTCATATAACGTCAGATTTGACGTCACGTGAAAAAGTTTGTACGCGGTCTACAGTCATTATTTCTGGACCGATTTTCAAAAAAGTTTCACAGAATGTGTATGTTAGGCTCTAGTTGTGCATCCCTGTGTCCGTTTTTCAAAATTCGAAAAGTCCATGGTTCTATAGCGAATCCAAGATTCGAACCAAGGTCGTAAATTTTTAAATGCTTATAAAATCAGTCCTATTTGAGATAGAAGATTGATATTTAGTCAGTATATAGGTCTCTAGAAGTTTTAAACATTTTGTGAAAATAAATGTCATATGACGTCACGTGACGTCATTATATGATAATGTATTTCTAATATTAACAATAATATCTCTATATGTTGAAATTGTGGAAGGGCAATGAAAATTTAATGACACATGCTTCAAACGCTGAAATTTTGATTTCTATGAATTTCATATGTCTATGACGTCATATGACGTCACATTTGAAATTGACTACGTAAGTTTGTACACGGTCCAGAGCCATTATTAATGGGCCGATTTTCATCAAATTTTCACAGAATGTGTATATTACGTTCTTATTGTGTATACCGGTGTCCGTTTTTCAAAATTTGAAAAGTCCAAGCATCTATGGCGGATCCAAGATTCGAACCAAGGACGTCAATTTTTAAATGCTTATAAAAACTGTCCTTTTTGAGAAAGAAAGTTGAAATTTTGTCAGTTAGTAGGTCTCTGGGTGTCTAACAATTATGTGAAAATAAACGTCATATGACGTCACGTGACGTCATTTTTTTATTATTATAATTCTTTTCTTCTTCCTAACTAAATGCTTAGTTTAACATGTTGCAATAGTCCTGGGATGATGAAATTTTTATGGGTAATTAGGCAAATCAGGAAATTTTGATTTCAATGATTATCAGCAGCCTATGACGTCACATGACGTCACAGCTAAATATAGTGAAAAATTGTGTTCGCGCTCTACAGCCGTCATTTATTGTCGGATTTACTTCAAATTTTCACAGATGGTACATCTTGAAACTAAGGTGTGCATATCCTGTCAGCTAACCGAAATTCCGAAAGACCGAAGTTCTGTGGCTGAAATAAGATTCGAACAAAGGACAGAAAATTTCATTTTAGGATGAAAGAGCTTCAGGATGAGATAGAAAGTTGATACTTACACAGTTTGCAGTTCTGCAGAATTTCTACATATATTTTGAGTCGTGACGTCATATGACGTCATGTGACGTCATAGGCATACTTCTTAATTTTCATTTTAGGGTAATGATTTCGACATGATGCCAGTTGTTCAGAATAATGAAAATTTCAGAGTTATAATAGCAACATATGCGCTTTTGAACAAAAGCATCTACAGCACCCTATGACGTTATGTGTCGTCACAGTTAAAAATAGTGAAAAATGGTGTTCACGCTCTACAGCCGCCATTTATGGCCGGATATTCTTCAAATTTTCACAGATGGTACATCTTGAAACTTAGGTGTGCATATCCTGTAAGCTAACTGAAATTCCGAAAGACCGACGTTCTGTGGCTGAAATTAGATTCGAACATAGGACCGAAAATTTCATTTTAGGATTAAAGAGCTTCAGGTAAGATAGAAAGTTGAAACTTACACAGTTTGCAGTTCTGCAGAATTTCTTAATATATTTTGAGTCGTGACGTCAAATGTCGTCGTGTGACGTCATAAGCATACTTCTTAATTTTCATTTTAGGGCAATGATTTCGACATGATGCCAGTTGTTCAGAATAATGAAGATTTTAGAGTTATGACAGTAACAAATGCGCTTTTGAACAAAAGCATCTTCAGCACCCTATGACGTTATGTGACGTTAGAGCTAAAAATAGTGAAAAATGGTGTTCACGCTCTACAGCCGCCATTTATGGTCGGATTTTCTTCTTATTTTCACAGATGGTACACCTTGAAACTAAGGTGTACATATCCTGCCAGCTTACCGAAATTCCGAAAGACCGAAGTTCTGTGGCTGAAATAAGATTCGAACATAGGTCCGAAAATTTCATTTTAGGATTAAAGAGCTTCAGGATGAGACAGAAAGATGAAACTTACACAGTTTGCAGTTCTGCAGAATCTCTACATATATTTTGTGTGGTGACGTCACATGACGTCATGTGACTTCAAAGGCATACTTCTAAATTTTCATTTTAGGGCAATGATTTCGACATGATGCCAGTTGTTCAGAGTAATGAAAATTTCAGAGTTATGACAGTTAAGTATGCGCTTTTGAACAAAAGCATCTTCAGCACCAGAGATATGACAGTAACATATGCGTTTTTGAACAAAAGCATCTTCAGCACCCTATGACGTCATGTGACATCAAAGCTAAAAGAAGTCCATACGAAAAAAAAAAAGAGTAAAGGGTAGAGAATTTAATATATATTCTTTCAAACGGAATTAATCTTAATATTTTTCAATTTTAGCAGAAAGTCCTATCATTCGTATCAACGAATGAAATCTTTATTAGGACTTTCTGCCTAAAGCAGAAAGTCCTATTGGGTTTGTACTGTTTATTAGGACTTTCTGCCTAAAGCAGAAAGTCCTATTGGGTTTGTACTGTTTATTCTTCTTCTTCTTATTATTATTATTATTCTTTTTTTCTTCCAAAAATTTTTTTAACCGGTTTTTATGACTTATTAGCCACGTCAGGAAATTTTGATTTCTATGATTTTCATATGCCTATGACGTCATATGACGTCACATTTGAAATATGCTACAAAAGTTTGTACGCGGTCTACAGCCATTGTTTGTGAACCGATTTTCATCAAATTTTCACAGATTGTGTATATTAAGTTCTAGTTGTGCATCCCGGTGTCCGTTTTTCAAAATTCGAAAAGTCCATGGTTCTATAGCGAATCCAAGATTCGAACCAAGGTCGGAAATTTTTAAATGCTTATAAAATCTGTCCTATTTAAGAAAGAAAGTTGATATTTAGTCAGTATATAGGTCTCTAGAAGTTTTAAAAATTTTGTGAAAATATTTCTCATATGACGTCACGTGACGTCATTATATGATAATGTATTTCTAATATTAACAAGAATATTTCTATATGTTGAAATTGTCGAAAGGCAATGAAAATTTAAAGACACATGCTTCAAACGCTGAAATTTTGATTTCTATGATTTTCATATGCCTATGACGTCATATGACGTCACACTGGAAATATGCAACAAAAGTTTGTACGCGGTCTACAGCCACTGTTTATGAACCGATTTTCATCAAATTTTCACAGAATGTGTATATTAAGTTCTAGTTGTGCATCCCGGTGTCCGTTTTTCAAAATTCGAAAAGTCCAAGGTTCTATAGCGATTCCAAGATTCGAACCAAGGTCGTAAATTTTCAAATTCTTATAAAATCGGTCCTATTTGAGATAGAAAGATGATATTGGGTCAGTATATAGGTCTCTGGGAGTCTTAAACATTTTGTGAAAATAAATGTCATATGACGTCACGTGACGTCATTATATGATAATGAATTTCTAATTCTAACAAGATTATTTCTATATCTTGAAATTTATGAAGGGCAATGAAAAATTAATGCCGCATGCTTCAGATGCTGTAATTTCGATTTCAAAGATTTTCAGAAGCCTATGACGTCATATGACGTCACACTTGAAATATGCAACAAAAGTTTGTACGCGGTCCAGAGCCATTGTTTATGAACCGATTTTCATCAAATTTTCACAGAATGTGTATATTACGTTCTTATTGTGTATACCGGTGTCCGTTTTTCAAAATTCGAAAAGTCCAAGCATATATGGCGGATCCAAGATTCGAACCAATGACGTCAATATTTAAATGCTTATAAAAACTGTCCTATTTGAGATAGAAAGTTGAAATTTTGTCAGTTAATAGGTCTCTGGGTGTCTTAACAATTATGTGAAAATAAACGTCATATGACGTCACGTGACGTCATTTGTTTATTATTATTATTCTTTTCTTCTTCCTAACTAAACGCTTATTTTAATATGTTGCAATAGTCCTAGGACGATGAAATGTTTATGGGTTATTAGGCACGTGAGGAAATTTTGATTTCACCCCTACTGCATATATGTAGCCATATCTCAATAAATATCGATTTTTGTAAATATATGTATGAATACGAATTATAGCTGAATAATTGACGTTTCCAAAGATATTTAGTTTATTAAAATTGGTTTACGCAATACAAAGTTATAAGCAAAAAAACTAAATGAAATGAAGCTAATTTTGCTGATAATATGCTGTTTTCTTGAGGTTTAACAGTCAATATCTCAGAAACGACTGAAGATATGTTTATACATTATGCATGTAAAATGTAGCATGTTTTAAGAGCTTTCTAACGGTACCAAGTTTATTGAAATTGGACTTCATATAAGAAAGTTACATGGAGAATAAGATATTTCATAATCATGCATCATAAAAATATGGAAAAGGTCACGCGCAGGGGTCACCAAGCTAAAATAGTTGCGCAACGACTTAAAAAAAAAAAAAAAAAAAAAAAAAAAAAAAAATCAAATTGCAATTGATGGGCTATATCTTGATTTTTTTTTTTTTTTTTTTTTGTTGTTGTTGTTGTTTTTTGTCGAATGTTGACTGTTTCCAAAATAAGCATTGAAGTTAATACATGTACAACGGCACAAGACAAAAATCCGTATTTGCAACACTATGTAGCTAGCGAGCAGTTTGCAAGCCTTGAAAAATTCACACGCAGCCCCACATTTTAGACCATCTAAAAACTGCATTGTTATGCTAACGATATTCATATTGCATCAGTTTGTAGGCTGGGATGTTACCTTTCAAAATATCACCATAGTTCGAAATTCCAGGAATTTATGGCAAAACTACGGAAGCCCAAACACGCCAAAATCGCTAAATACGATTAACTACGTTACAGGTGTCGAAAGGATATAGCACTATACAAATATTCAATACTTCTTCCTAATGAGGCTAAAATTAAACAAGGTTACAACTGAGCTGGAGTGATGAAATTCTATGTGTGATGAAAGTTAGAAACTTACATTTGAACACTGTTTCATTTTTCTTTCATGTCATATGACATAGTATAAATGTTGTATGTAAACTACATGTGCAAGATATGGGCGGACTTTTATTAAAATTCACAGAATGTGTTCTATTTGTGCTATTTTATATAGAAATAGAGGAGATAGAAAGTTGCAATTTGGACAGATTATCTATTATGTCATCTTCTATATATACTATATAAAGCAGATGTTGCAGAAAGTCCTATCATTCGTTTAAACGAATGACATCTAGTTTTTCTATGTTGCAATACTCCTAGGACGATGAAATTTTTATGACTTATTAGCCACGTCAGGAAATTTTGATTTCTATGATTTTCATATGCCTATGACGTCATATGACGTCACATTTGAAATATGCTACAAAAGTTTGTACGCGGTCTACAGCCATTGTTTGTGAACCGATTTTCATCAAATTTTCACAGATTGTGTATATTAAGTTCTAGTTGTGCATCCCGGTGTCCGTTTTTCAAAATTCGAAAAGTCCATGGTTCTATAGCGAATCCAAGATTCGAACCAAGGTCGTAAATTTTTAAATGCTTATAAAATCTGTCCTATTTAAGAAAGAAAGTTGATATTTAGTCAGTATATAGGTCTCTAGAAGTTTTAAAAATTTTGTGAAAATATTTGTCATATGACGTCACGTGACGTCATTATATGATAATGTATTTCTAATATTAACAAGAATATTTCTATATGTTGAAATTGTCGAAAGGCAATGAAAATTTAAAGACACATGCTTCAAACGCTGAAATTTTGATTTCTATGATTTTCATAGGCCTATGACGTCATATGACGTCACACTGGAAATATGCAACAAAAGTTTGTACGCGGTCTACAGCCATTGTTTATGAACCGATTTTCATCAAATTTTCACAGAATGTGTATATTAAGTTCTAGTTGTGCATCCCGGTGTCCGTTTTTCAAAATTCGAAAAGTCCAAGGTTCTATAGCGATTCCAAGATTCGAACCAAGGTCGTAAATTTAAATTAAAGTCTATTGGGCTTAAACATTTTGTGAAAATAAATGTCATATGACGTCACGTGACGTCATTATATGATAATGAATTTCTAATTCTAACAAGATTATTTCTATATCTTGAAATTTATGAAGGGCAATGAAAAATTAATGCCGCATGCTTCAGATGCTGTAATTTCGATTTCAAAGATTTTCAGAAGCCTATGACGTCATATTACGTCACATTTGAAATTGACTACGAAAGTTTGTACACGGTCCAGAGCCATTATTAATGGGCCGATTTTCATCAAATTTTCACAGAATGTGTATATTAAGTTCTAGTTGTGCATCTCGTTGTCCGTTTTTCAAAATGCGAAAAGTCCATGGTTCTATAGCGATTCCAAGATTCGAACCAAGGTCGTAAATTTTTAAATGCTTATAAAATCGGTCCTTTTTGAGATAGAAAAGTGATATTTGGTCAGTATATAGGTCCCTAAGAGTCTTAAACATTTTGTGAAAATAAATGTCATATGACGTCACGTGACGTCATTATATGATAATGTATTTCTAATATTAACAAGAGTATTTCTATATATTGAATTGTCGAAGGGCAATGAAAATTTAATGACAAATGATTCAGACACTGAAATTTCGATTTCAATAATTTTCAGAAGCCTATGACGTCATATGACGTCACATTTGAAATTGACTACGAAATTTTGTACACGGTCCAGAGCCATTATTAATGGGCCGATTTTCATCAAATTTTCACAGAATGTGTATATTACGTTCTTATTGTGTATACCGGTGTCCAGTTTTTCAAAATTCGAAAAGTCCAAGCATATATCGCGGATCCAAGATTCGAACCAAGGACGTCAATTTTTAAATGCTTATAAAAACTGTCCTATTTGAGATAGAAAGTTGAAATTTTGTCAGTTAGTAGGTCTCTGGGAGTCTTAACAATTATGTGAAAATAAACGTCATATGACGTCACGTGACGTCATTTTTCATTATTATTATTCTTTTCTCCTTCCTAACAAAACGCTTATTTTAATATGTTGCAATAGTCCTAGGACGATGAAATTTTTATGGGTTATTAGTCACGTGAGGAAATTTTGATTTCAATGATTGTCAGCACGCTATGACGTCACATAACGTCACAGCTAAAAATAGTGAAAAATGGTGTTCGCGCTCTACAGCCGTCATTTATGGTCGGATTTTCTTAAAATATTCACAAATGGTACATCTTGAAACTAAGGTGTACATATCCTGTCAGCTAACCGAAATTCCGAAAGACCGAAGTTCTGTGGCTAAAATAAGATTCGAACATAGGACCGAAAATTTCATTTTAGCATTAAAGAGCTTCAGGATGAAATAGAAAGTTGAAACTTACACAGTTTGCAGTTCTTCAGAATTTCTTAATATATTTTGAGTCGTGACGTCATATGACGTCATGTGACGTCATAAGCATACATCTGAATTTTCATTTAAAGGCAATGATTTCGACATGATGCCAGTTGTTCAGAATAATGAAAATTTCAGAGTTATGACAGAAATGGATGCGCTTTTGAAAAAAAAGCATCATCAGCACCCTATGACGTCATGTGACGTCAGAGCTTAAAATAGTGAAAAATGGAGTTCACGCTCTACAGCCGCCATTTATGGTCGAAGTTTCTTCAAATTTTCACAGATGGTATATCGTGAAACTAAGATGTGTATATCCTTTCAGCTAACGGAAATTCCGAAAGACCGAAGTTCTGTGGCTTAAATAAGATTCGAACATAGGACCGAAAATTTCATTTTAGGATTAAAGAGCTTCAGGATGAAATAGAAAGTTGAAACTTACACAGCTTGTAGTTCTGCAGAATTTCTTAATATATTTTGAGTCGTGACGTCATATGACGTCATGTGACGTCATAAGCATACATCTTAATTTTAATTTGGGGCAATGATTTTGACATGATGCCAGTTGTTCAGAATAATGAAAATTTCAGAGTTATGACAGAAATAGATGCGCTTTTGAAAAAAAAGCATCATCAGCACCCTATGACGTCATGTGACGTCAGAGCTAAAAATAGTGAAAAATGGTGTTCACGCTCTACAACCGCCATTTATGGTCGAATTTTCTTCAAATTTTCACAGATGGTATATCTTGAAACTAAGATATGTATATCCTTTAAGCTAACCGAAATTCCGAAAGACCGAAGTTCTGTGGCTGAAATAAGATTCGAACATAGGACCGAAAATTTCATTTTAAGATTAAAGAGCTTCAGAATGAGATAGAAAGTTGAAACTTACACAGTTTGCAGTTCTGCAGAATTTCTACAAATATTTTGAGTCGTGACGTCATAAGCATACTTCTTAATTTTTAATTTAGGGCAATGATTTCGACATGATGCCAGTTGTTCAGAATAAGGAAAATTTCAGAGTTATAACAGTAAAGTATACATTTTTGAGCAAAAACATTTTCAGCACCATATGACGTCATGTGACGTTAAAGCTAAAAATAGTGAAAAATGGTGTTCACGCTCTACAGCCGCCATTTATGGTCGGATTTTCTTACAATTTCACAGATTTTACATCTTGAAACTAAGGTGTGCATATCCTGTCAGCTAAACGAAATTCCGAAAGACCGAAGTTCTGTGGCTGAAATAAGATTCGAACATGGGACCGAACAGTTCATTTTAGGATTAAAGAGCTTCAGGATGAGATAGAAAGTTGAAACTTACACAGTTTGCAGTTCTGCATAATTTCTTAATATATTTTGAGTCGTGACGTCAAATGTCGTCATGTGACGTCATAAGCATACTTCTTAATTTTCATATTAGGGCAATGATTTCGACATGATGCCAGTTGTTCAGAATAATGAAAATTTCAGTGTTATGACAGTAAAGTATGAGCTTTTGAACAAAAGCATCTTCAGCACCCTATGACGTCCTGTGACGTCAGAGCTAAAAATATTGAAACATGGTGTTCGCGCTCTACAGCCGCCGTTTATGGTCGGATTTTCTTCAAATTTTCACAGATGGTACACCTTGAAACTAAGGTGTGAATATTTTGTCAGCTAACCTTAATTCCGAAAAACCGAAGTATTGTGGCTGAAGCAAGATTCGAACATAGGACCTTTAAACTAGAAATCAAGTTTGCAGTCATGTCCTGACGTCATATAACATCATGTTACGTCACAGACTAATACTAAGTTCTTATCATTTGCACTAATTTCGGAATATAATGTCAATTGTTTAGCATGAACATGAAATACTACCAGAGGTGAATCATTACATGAAACTTCTATTTCCTGCTTTTTGCATTAACACAGCTTGCAGAAAGTCCTATCATTCGTTTTCACGAATGACATCTAGTTCTTCTTCTTCTTATTATTATTATTATTATTCTTTTTTTCTTCCTAACTAAACGCTTATTTTTCTATGTTGCAATACTCCTAGGACGATGAAATTTTTATGACTTATTAGCCACGTCAGGAAATTTTGATTTCTATGATTTTCATATGCCTATGACGTCATATGACGTCACATTTGAAATATGCTACAAAAGTTTGTACGCGGTCTACAGCCATTGTTTGTGAACCGATTTTCATCAAATTTTCACAGATTGTGTATATTAAGTTCTAGTTGTGCATCCCGGTGTCTGTTTTTCAAAATTCGAAAAGTCCATGGTTCTATAGCGATTCCAAGATTCGAACCAAGGTCGTAAATTTTTAAATGCTTATAAAATCTGTCCTATTTAAGAAAGAAAGTTGATATTTAGTCAGTATATAGTCTCTAGAAGTTTTAAAAATTTTGTGAAAATATTTGTCATATGACGTCACGGTCATTATATGATAATGTATTTCTAATATTAACAAGAATATTTCTATATGTTGAAATTGTCGAAAGGCAATGAAAATTTAAAGACACATGCTTGAAACGCTGAAATTTTGATTTCTATGATTTTCATATGCCTATGACGTCATATGACGTCACACTGGAAATATGCAACAAAAGTTTGTACGCGGTTTACAGCCATTGTTTATGAACCGATTTTCATCAAATTTTCACAGAATGTGTATATTAAGTTCTAGTTGTGCATCCCGGTGTCCGTTTTTCAAAATTCGAAAAGTCCAAGGTTCTATAGCGATTCCAAGATTCGAACCAAGGTCGTAATTTTCAAATTCTTATAAAATCGGTCCTATTTGAGATAGAAAGATGATATTGGGTCAGTATATAGGTCTCTGGGAGTCTTAAACATTTTGTGAAAATAAATGTCATATGACGTCACGTGACGTCATTATATGATAATGAATTTCTAATACTAACAAGATTATTTCTATATCTTGAAATTTATGAAGGGCAATGAAAAATTAATGCCGCATGCTTCAGATGCTGTAATTTCGATTTCAAAGATTTTCAGAAGCCTATGACGTCATATTACGTCACATTTGAAATTGACTACGAAAGTTTGTACACGGTCCAGAGCCATTATTAATGGGCCGATTTTCATCAAATTTTCACAGAATGTGTATATTAAGTTCTAGTTGTGCATCTCGTTGTCCGTTTTTCAAAATGCGAAAAGTCCATGGTTCTATAGCGATTCCAAGATTCGAACCAAGGTCGTAAATTTTTAAATGCTTATAAAATCGGTCCTTTTTGAGATAGAAAAGTGATATTTGGTCAGTATATAGGTCCCTAAGAATGACAAATTAAATTTTTTAATAATTTTCAGAAGCCTATGACGTCATATGACGTCACATTTGAAATTGACTACGAAAGTTTGTACACGGTCCAGAGCCATTATTAATGGGCCGATTTTCATCAAATTTTCACAGAATGTGTATATTACGTTCTTATTGTGTATACCGGTGTCCGGTTTTTCAAAATTCGAAAAGTCCAAGCATCTATGGCGGATCCAAGATTCGAACCAAGGACGTCAATTTTTAAATGCTTATAAAATCTGTCCTATTTGAGATAGAAAGTTGAAATTTTGTCAGTTAGTAGGTCTCTGGGAGTCTTAACAATTATGTGAAAATAAACGTCATATGACGTCACGATACGTCAATTGTCAATTGTTTAGCATGAACATGAAATACTACCAGAGGTGAATCATTACATGAAACTTCTATTTCCTGCTTTTTGCATTAACACAGCTTGCAGAAAGTCCTATCATTCGTTTTCACGAATGACATCTAGTTATTCTTTTGTTCTTCCTCTTATATTTGTGGTTATTGCGATGTGTTGCCATTGACTCAGAACAATGAAAATTTTAGTGCATATATTTCAAACCAGCAGCTTTTGGATGAATTGAATTTCATATTCATATGATGTCATATAACGTCAGATTCGACGTCAGGTGAAAAAGATATTACGCGGTCTACAGCAATTATTGCTGGACCGATTTTCATCAAACTTTCACAGAATGTGTATATTGGGCTCTATTTGTGCAACCCTGTGTCCGTTTTTCCAAATTCGAAAAAGCAAAGGTTTTATGGCGATTCCAAGATTCGAACTAATGAGGTCAAATTTCAAATGCGTATAAAATCGCTTCCAGAAGAGCTAGAAAGCTGATATTTGGACTGAATATTTGTCTCTAGGTCATCTTTACATTCTAAGAAGATGAATGCCATATGACGTCACATGACGTTATAATGCTAATAAAACTTTCGTATTAAAACATTACGGTTTTTATTCCCTGTAGGCTTTATTTTTTGTATGATTTGCTTGAAATTTTGTGTGAAGATGCAGTATTAGATTCTATGGAGCAATGTCACTTTCGTTTCCGGAAACTCCAAAGGTCAAGGTCACATATCAATTATCGGCTTTTTCTTCGGCCTTAAATATCTCACAAACGGTAAATATTCTATAGAGACACTATGCATATAATTTTTAGTGCTTAGAAAGACATTTCAGATGATATTTAGTTTTTGATGATCGGGGTTGAATTGGTTAAGTTATGGCGGAAAAATGAAAATTTGGTAATTCCCAGTGTGTTTAACAGTTTATACCTCGAAAACCTTTCATTTTTGAAAATATGATGATGAATATTTTTTGTAGCACAATTTATGGCCGGCCGTTCTTTTGATACCTAAAGTTTAATGATTGGCCAAAGATTCATGGAGTAATGGGGAAAAAACGAAATTCGTGCATGTAGCTTTGGTGATTTTTTCAGGAGGTTTATGAGCTTGTATCTCAAAAAATATTAAAAATATTCCTATAGAGAAAGCGTGTGAAATGTAGAGAATTTTAGGACAATTATTTTGGTACCTAAGGTTTTGAAATTGACCCAAGTATAAGGGAGTTACATCAAAAATAAGAATTTAAACATGTAGAATTTCAGCGATTCTGCCGTGTTGTCAAAGTTCTACGGCTAATATCTCAAAGCTCATTAGAAATAAGTCCACACCTTAAGCAAGTGAGATGTAGAGAATTTTAAGACGATTATTTTGGTACCTATATTTTTAAAATTGATTAAAGTATAAGGAAGTTACATCAAAAATACGAATATAAACCCAAGTGTAAGAATTTTCGAAAAATATCCTCCTTTCGGTTTCACGTTAATTGAAGAATTTTCGGAAAATATGTAAGTTAACAGCTATGTATTAGTCATATAAATTGCAAAAAAACTTTTTGATACATATTGATATGACTAGCTAAACAAGCGTACCATTTCCAGTGGCCGAGTGGTAAGAGCGTCCGCCTCGGGAGCGGGAGGTCGTGGGTTCGATCCCCGACCACAACATACCAAAGTCGTAAAAAACGGTACTGTTATAGCTCCCTTGCTTGGCGCTCAACATATAAGGGTATTTGCAGACTGTTTAGCTCGGTATCAGGATGATGTGACTGGGTGGGTATCATGCCACATGTCTACGGCGTGATACGGCAGTGTGGCAGCCCTATACCCGCATGAAGTAGACATCGTCTCCATATGACTGAATTACTGTCGGAGGGACGTTAAACCCGACAAACAAACAATCAAACTTAACAAGTGTTAACAATGATTTAATGTTGTGTCAAATAATTTTATTTACGTAACTTATACATATCAGTTGCAGCATTGCGTTACCCATAATCCTTTGAGCGTTTTGACACATGTCATTTAGACCGTTGTTGAAACATTGCAATTTCCCGACTTCATTGTTGCATCAATCCAAATTTATGATAAATGATAAGCTATGTGAAAATATATGTTATAGTTCAATGTAATTTAATTGCCAGCTTGAGATACAATGGGCGTGTATGAATGTAGACGTTGGAAACAAAATGATCAACACATGTCATCCATTCAAGACGCTGCAAGTTAACTTGTCCGTTAGCTAAAAGGGCCAAATGGAGTAACTTTGTTTCGAGTTTGCCCGCTATTTCTATCTAATCAGTGAGCCCAAAATTTCAAATTCCTGGTCAATTTAATTTGTTAAGAGTTCGAGATTTTGCGAGACTTGTCTACTAAATTGTGATTTAACTGTTAAGAGTTTAGGGTGAAATGCGCATGTCATTATTTCAAATTATTCTCCGCCCTATTCACGTGATATCATATATGGCAGTGTTTACTACACCGATCCGTACACACGAGGTTTGCACACTGGCTCATGTTGACGTCTTTTGTAAACATTTAGTAAAGTTGCTTAAATAATCATGTTTATAGATAAACATTTACACAAGAATGAGGAGTTTCGGAAATATTTTTTGCAAAGGGACTCCTAAGGAAAGAAAAAGATGCTAAATTAAATACTAAAATACAAGTACAGTTTGTTAGGTTTAACGTCCCACCGACAGAATTTAAGTCTTTTGGAGACCATGTCTACTTGAGACAAATAAAGTGTTGTCACACTGTAAAGTATCACGTCGTAGACAGTTGGCATGATACCACACCCAGTCACATTATCCGGAAACCGGGCCATAAGTCCTGGAACTACCCTTATTAAGCTGAGCGCCAAGCAAGGGAGCTATACCAGTACCTATGTTTACGAATTTGGTAAATACAAGAATTGAAATAATTGATATAACGTTTTTAAACAACTTACAGATCATGTATAAACTCGTTTGATTTGGTATTTCCGGGGTATTCCTAGCCTTGATATCTTCCGCTGGTCACACCGACTTTTTTAAACGATTATTATTTACATATTTCGTTCTTTCCTTAATGTCAATCAGTTGATATTTTCTGATGTCCTAACTAATTATAACAAGATAAATAAATTTAAAAAAAGCCATCACATAAATTGATTGAAATCTGAAAAAGAAATGAGCCGACGGTCAAAAAATGCGCGAAATTTATGTGTTACATCCATATTTGGAAAGCACGTGCACGTGTGTGATTACTTGAACAACACGCTGACGTAACACTTATATGGCGCCATCTCCTAATATAACAGCATAACGCAGTAATGGGGCGAGGCAAACTCTAAGTTAGTCAGTGTTAATTAAGTATAGGTTAGTGTTTTTTAGTAAGCATTAATGAAATTAAATCGGTCTTGCGCGGCAAAGCCGCGCGACCGATTTAATGGACTTAATGCTTACTAAATAACACTAACCTACTTAGTGTTTGAAATAATGTTATGAAATTTAACGCAGTCGCACATTCCAAATATAGTATTGATTTTTTAGACCTATCAACCTGTTCCCGGAGTGAATTACATCACGTGACATGTAACATGTTATGTCAAAGGTCAATGCGTCGCTCTAGCTGTGTATAGCTGTGTAGATCTACGCTTCAAATGAGCATTGAACCGGAAGCCGACTTTGATCTCTTCGGCAAAAAAAAAAGAAAAAAAAGTTGTGATTGAAATTAGAATAAAAGATACTGTTTAGAAAGGTTCATATATCTGCACCTGTATATGTTGTGTTTTGGACATTATTTTTTTTTCATTTAAGTAACCCTTGTTTGTTTATGTTTTTTTTCTTCTCTTCTCATTATTTATATAGATTTTTCAATTTGAATTTATTTAATCGGATATTTACTTAATTGCTTTGTTTAGCAATTAGTTATATATTGCCCATTCTGTGTTAACATGTGTAGACATTGAAATTACACAAGTGTCTTAAAGCGATGACCGATACTAAGGTTGTTAGAACTTGTGGTCAGACCCTCTTACTTATTTTTTAAAATCTTCAATGTTGTATCATCATTACTTAGGCAATAATACATGTTTAAACTAAACTAAGCGGAAGGGTAGAGTTCTTTTGTTATTTTGGATTAATCAGAATGCTGGTTCACATCAAAAATCCCTGTAACACGTTACACATGCGTGATATGGACTAAGACCACAATTTAAATGTACTATATGTTCTATATAAGCATATATACGAATGACAATTTCTGTACGGGAAATTGGCATCCAAACTTACCCTCATTAGATAGGTCTATTCAAGAGAAATAATTCTGTACATTTTAAACATGGGGTCACCCGACTACTTTTTGACCTATTTAAGGCCAAATAACATGCGTATGAATTTAGTGCACCGGTCGGCCATTTCACACCAATTTTCTCAAAATTCCCCTCTCAGTAATGCTAAACTATTAAGATTGTTGTGCAAGAAGGCCTCCAAATTGGGCATTTTATGACTATTTTAACTGTGTACTATAGAATTTAATCCTTTATTGCATGTCTTTCAGTCAAAAACTCACCTTAATTCAGCATTATATAGGGTCACTATTTTCTGTGTAGGCACATCCGGATACAGGGTAACAAGGGCAGGTTATTGTGGTCTTAGTCCATATTGGTGAACACATAAAGCTCCGCTTCTCGACACAACTCGACGCAGTGAAGGTGCTTGAAGCTGGTTTTAAATTGATCATCTGATTTAGCGGAATAGTGTTTAGTGACAAGTTGATGCCGATTAAATTAATTAAATGGAGACAAATATTTAAAAATTTAATGATTTAATTGGATAAAATATAATTTCAAACACTAAGAGAGAATTTAAAAGTTAAGAAGCCGCCACTCGCTACGCCCGTTCTGGCTTCTTAACTGTTAAATTCTCTCTTAATAAACACTAACTATAACGTACTACAGTCGTCTCCATCGTATGTACAAGTATTATTTAAATTTAACTCATGAGGCTACACGCGTCGATGAATCTATTGCATGGTAGCATTTACGGTTTTATTCCCGCGACTGTACACGAAATTAAAAGAAAAGAATTTTGATATGCAGAATTAATAGGTTTAAGTTTAATTGCTTATATTTTGAAAACCTATAAAACTAGACCCAAATATGCTACAATTGAATTGTAAGAATATTCAGGACATATTTTTTTTGGTACCTAGAATAATAAAATTGGAATCTCTCAGCCCCTCACCGCTATAGGTTCGAATCCCGGTAGGAACTTCGGATTTTTCATGTGAGGAAGCCTTCCAGCTTGCTTGCGGTAGGTCGATGGTTCTATCAAGGTACCTCTGTGTACTCGGGGTCTTCCTCCACCTGTAATTAGCTTTACGTCTCTATATGATTGAAATACTATCACAGCGACGGTAAACCCCAATACAACAACAACAACTAAAATTGGTTAAGTTATAAGAAAGCGATATCAAAATAAAGATTTATTTATTTTTGACATATGGCTTACTTCCCAAAATTCATGCATGAGAAGTCCATACGAAAAAAAAAGAGTAAAAGGTAGGAACTATAATATATATTCTTTCTAACGGTATTAATCTTTACATTTCAAAATGTTTCAGAAAGTCCTATCATTCGTATCAACGAATGAAATCTAGTTATGAATGTATTTATATTGTTGTATATTTAAGTTGATTCATGACAATGTTTTCTGTCTGAAAGAACATTGAGTTCGAATGCCAGTCACACATCACAACTATCTATCCCAGTGTCACTGTTTGACACCTTTCATTCAGTAGCATAACCTGTGATAGTTTAATCTCTTGCTAATGACACTACCCACTGAGACATGACTGACATATCCATGTCTTTGTAAATATTTTGTGATGATAAAGAAATTAACCTTTGTCGTGTGCAGACGTCTGCCAGCAATCTTGACATAACTGATTTCAAATACTGTATATATTTTTACGTTTTTTGAGAACTTCATCACAAACGTTGCATGGAATTGTATTTAATTACAAATCATGATATTATGATGACAGGAGCGTCAACAACAAGAGCAGAAACAACAACAGCAGCAGCTGCAACAACAACAGGAGGTCAACCGCAGCAGCAACATCATCAACAACAACATCAGCTGCAACAGCAGCAGGAGCCTCAACCACATAAACAGCAGCAACAGCTTTCACATGAGGTAATTAAACTAGAAAACACATTATTATTTTGAACATTCATTTCTAAACGCAAAGTACTGTTCCAACCAAGGAATCATCGAGAGAGATTAGTATCAGTTGTAAGAACTCTTTGTTTTGTTTTTATTTTATTTTTCTTCAGTCAATGTCAAATGAATAAAACAATATTTTCAGAACGTGATTGTGGAGGAACTCTTTAACGGTGGAGAAGAGATATCTATGCTGTGCCCGTAAGACTGTTTTTGAATATTTTAATTATTTTGGTTGCGGGAAGAAGAAAAAAGAAACACATTTATTTTTTAATTTGTATAATACAAATTTTTTTCTATTGTGTAAGCATATACAAGCAAATGTCAATACATTTTCTTATTTGGAAATAATGTAAAATTTAATATCACAGATATAAAAAAAAAATATCACAGATGTTAAATAAAATACATTCTTAATTTCTCTCTAGATCACACTACTACAGTGACCTACCTACGAAGGATAACAACAATGGGAATTGTCGGTGTTTTGATTTTAGATGTAGTGATTTTTTAAAATAAATTTGATCAGTATTTTATTTTTGTTGAATTCGATAATGTCCATAGGCGAGAGAAGCGATCCCACAATTAAGTAAAAATATCTTGTCATCAAAACAAGACAAACCAATTTTATTGATTTTTTCTAAGTAAATTTCATGGTTATAACTTCATAGTGTATTCATTTGTGATGATAAAGAACATTCATCAAACAACACATTTTTATAATGTTCTAAACCCAGATTATTTTTAACAACAATTTTTGAAATACCTTTAGCACGTTTGTCTTCTTTATCATCACAACTGTATGCATACAGTTTAGATCGCAGCCCACACAATTCGGAAATGCATTTTTCATTTGTTTCAGACTTCATTTTACCCATGACTTTTTTTATTCACAACACTTTACAGAAAATGATCTTTGGGGAAATCTGAAGTATCATATAAATGGGAATATCTATACATGTCTTGAAATACATCTTTACTTCCAATACTTAGAAGCAGAGAGTCTGTATCGGTCATTTGCAACTGCATTTTGTTTCCATACAAAACCTTTAAATGGTTATAATAAAAATCATACATGCTCACTTTTGACAAATCTAATACAGCATTCCAATGTAAATTGTTTTTGGTTAATTTGACTTTTATTCTATTAAACTCCACACCCACAAGGTCCTGTGAGAAAATTCTGTGTAGTTTGTATGTAGATTTGGCAGAGAGTTTCTTCAAACGTGCTTCTGTATGACATAGATCCACAGATCGATGCTTACGAAGGTCCATGGTCTTTCCTGAAACAAAAGAATGAGTATATTATAAGTAATACTTCAACATCTGAGGTAAGGAGAGATTTTTTAAAAAAAACAAGGCTTAAATTCTGAAATACTTCTTTACTGAAAGCTTGTTAGACTAAAATTTCAAAATATATAGACACAAAGTACTATTCCAGCTTAACAAAGGGACGTTGAATAGTGTTTTCTTAGTTTATTTAAGTTTAAATAATGTCGATTTTAAGTTTATATAATGTTGATTTTATGTTAAATTTAAAATAGCTCACCAAAGACTGAATTATTCATCAGCTTGAAGAAGTTTTTCTCGAAGGTTGGTTTGGCCTTTTTTCTCATTTCTATATTGAATTCTACATAAGGTTTCATGAAAGCTTCTTCTTCAAACTCTAGAATACGATGTTTTTCCTTTAATTTCAGTCCCAGTTGCAGATACAGCTTCGGATTCCGGTAATGGAGGACATAGTGATCTTTATCTTCAAGGGTGGTAAGTAACTTTTCCACTTTTGCTCTAGGTGGGAGTACGTCTGTTTTGTTATGTAATTTTTTCCTTTTTGTGCATAAGGGGATAACTTTTCATTTGGAATGAATTTCTTCTCTGGTGCAAGTGGATAATCATTATGACTATCATGTAAATGCGTTGTGTATTCTAAATCTACTTCTAAAATATATCCCTTTGATTCATCCTCTGACATCAAAAGATGCTATTTCTTCTTAATCTAAGAATCTAAAGAATCCAGTTGGTAATTTCTCTGGTAGGGTTAAACCATAAAGATTAGTCATGTCTATGTATGATAAGTATTCTGTTTTCTGAGAAGCGTCATAATCTTCTAAAAAGGGATTATTTGCTTTCTTATATCTGTTTGAGATTTGACTAATCCCCCCACGAATCCCTCTTTCTATGAACAGAACTTGATCTATATCCGTCATGAGTTGTAGGGTCACCCCTGTCATTTTCAACATAGCTTGCCAACTCAACCCGGGATTTGTATAAAAGTGACAAGGGTCAAGGTCATAGCATTTTTGAGACATATTGCGAAAGTTTTCAAACACATCTGTTAATAGCAACATATCGGTTTTCAGATAAAGATCATGATAATCACTCAAAGTTTCACACTGACATGTTTCAAAAACTTGTTTAGCATGATTATAATCTTGTTGAGATATTGTCTCCCCGGTAAGTGAAGATAAAAAATGTTCTACGGGGGGTAGATATTTTCTTCAAATTTTTCCCATTTATCCATATATTCATATTGATAGACTTCTTTTCCCAACAAAAGTTCTGAATGTTCTGATATTTCATTTTGAAAGTGTTTAAAAGCTGATAAACCATCCTGAGTTAAATTGTCAACAAGTGTGCTCATGGAAGAAGGCAAGAAGGCAAGAAGGCAAAAGAATCAATAAATCTAAGTTTTCCAATGCTAAAACTAATGTATTTTTCCATGGTTTGGGGAATGCATTGAATTTTTCTATTTTTGAATGAACCAATACCTTGACATAAAAGATGGGAATCAAAGATCTTTAAGTTGTGAAATATGACGGATAAAATCAACCTGTTTACATTGCAAGTTGCAATTCATATGTGCGGCACCAATATATTTTCCAGAAGTGTGATCATGATGCTTCGCCTTTTTTTCAGAGTTTAAGAAGTATTTTTGACATAGACAGCATTTTTCAGCTAGCTGAAAAGCTTTTGCTTCATCTTCGTTTAAATTCAAAGGTTTAACATTCTTTAAATACTCGCTTATGTCTTCAGCCTCCCTTAAAAGATTTTCAATTAGTATTTTAGGAGCGTCTTCACCTCTATAGAGCACCGTTTCTTTGGTGTAATTAGGATCTGTTGAGACAACCTTATATCCAAATGAACAAGGCTCTAATAACTGTGTTTTGATTGTTGAGCCTGATTGATTTGATGTATTAATGGGCTTGTTTAAGGTTTCAAAATCTGCATAGATCACATAGGGAACGCGTAAAGTTTTCTCATAGGATTTAAACTCGAGTAAACAGTCTTTCTCTGATGGTAATTCAATTTTCTGTTCATCATGAATTTGACAGTATTGTATATGGTCATTTAACAAGCACTGTGACCCTTGATATTTGGTTAGCTATATTGATACTGGTTACTGTAAACCTTAGATACACACATTAATAAGTTATTAAAATAATTTCTTAATTTTTTTTTATTTTTATAAGACACACCCTTTTTTTTTATAGGTTAAATTTTTTTATTTAGGTCTTGAAGAATTATGAATTGTTTACATAATTTCTTTTATCACAGTTGTGTAAAATAACTTGATTATACTTCATTAGTATATTCATTATTCCATGATACATTTTACATGATTATTTCCTTTTGGTTTATAGTATATTCCGTTAGATCTATTATGTATTTCATATTGATGTTCTATATACGTTATTTTGGAGAATAATTATTGTATTTATTTCTTCTATATGTTCAATTCACTTTCTTTTCTTCCTTTTTGTTTCACATATTTGTATTTGACATGTTGCAAAATATTTCTTTTTTTTGTTGCTGTTTCATCATGAACATAAATGAATCTGTTATCAAGAATGATAATTTAGATCTTTCTTGCAGGTGCATACTCCATTTACAATATAAGATACCTTTTCTACATGAAAATGACTAGTCTTAAAATTTTCTCATTTAATTGCAGGGGCTTAAGGGATAGTAAGAAGAGAAAAGATGTTTTTAAACTATTTAAGGAGAAAAAGGCTGATATACTTTGTTTACAGGAAACTCATTTTACTAAAGAAAAAAAGACATATATATTGACTGGGGTGGACAATGCTTTTTTAACCATGGTAAATCAAATGCTAAAGGAGTAGCAATCCTTCTGAGAAAGAAAATAGCCACCAAGACAGATCATATATATTCGGATGATAATGGAAGTTGCATTAGCTTAAACCTTGATTTTGATGATATGACATTTAATTTAATTAACATATATGCACCCAACTCTAAGGTTTTTTGAGAAAATATTTCATATGATTGATTCCTTAGAGAAAAATGATCCATACATAAATGTGGTGATTTTAATTTAGTTTTAGACCCCGAGTTGATTACTATAACTAAAAAATATGAATAATAACTTAAAAATTGATACCAGATGTCTGATTGATCCCTATAGAGAAATGAATCAAAATTGTAAAAAATATACATGGAATAATAAAAACCGGTTTTTTTTCATAAGATATAGAGTATAGTTATAGATCTGATCATTCCATTATTTTTATAGATTTATGTCTTAATAAAATTAAACATGGGAAAGGACTATGGAAATTTAATAATTCCTTATTGTATGATATAGACTTCATAAATTGTATAAATGAATTAATTATAAATATTGTGTACCTATATATAATTTGGACAACATTCATGAAATAGATGACAACTTGATACAATTTATTATAGATGATGATCTTTTTTTGGAAACCTTGCTTATGGAAATAAGAGGTAAAACTATATCATATGCTAGCTTTAAGAAGAAACAGAATCTAAGTAAAGAAGAAGAATTAATAGATAAAATTATTCAACAGGAAAAGCTATTACACTTACAAAATGAATTACAAGCTTTGAGAGATAAAAAAAATTAAAACAATAATTATGATATAGACACTTTTTTAAATGATAGCAGATCAAAAACTTTTTTAGATGAAACTTGTAATTATTATAAAAAGCTATATGAAAATGAGAAAGCCAATGAATCTTATGATATAGACACTTTTTTAAATGATAGCACTGTCAGAAAATTATCTTTACATGAGGCAAATAATTTAGAAGGACAGTTGACATATGAGGAGATATCTTATACTCTGAAAAACATGAAAAATGATAAAAGCCCTGGCTGTGATGGCTTTACATCAAACTTCTTCAAAGTGTTTTGGAATAAACTTGGTCAATTTGTTGTTAGGGCAATCAATTCTGCTTTTCAAAAAGGGACTTTTTCTCATAGCTTGAAACTAGGAACCATCATTTGCATTCCAAAAGAGAAAAAACCAAAACAATTTTTAAAAAATTGGAGGCCTATTACTCTCTTAAATATTATTTCAATCTATATAAGAGTAATTTTTGTTCAAGGTAGGCAAATAAGTGAAAATACCAGACTGTTATGTGATATTATGAAAGTGACAGAAGACAAAAAAAATACCAGGTTTATTAATGCTTATAGATTTTGAAAAGGCTTTTGATACATTATCTTTTAACTTCATTGAAAAAACATTGTCTTTCTTCAATTTTAATAATGAGTTTATAAAATGGATCAGGCTTTTTCTGCATAATTCTAACACATGTATTCAACTTAATGGATTTTTGTCCAATTTTTTTACAGTGGGACGTGGCTGTAGACAAGGGGATCCTATTTCTCCTTATATCTTCATTTTATGCACAGAGATTTTAACATTAAAGATAAAACAATCAAAAAACATAAAAGGCATTATTATAGATGGAGAAGAATATAAAATCTCTCAATTTGCTGATGATACTTCCCTTTTTATGGATGGATCTGAACAATCGTTAAAATATGCATTAAAAGCTTTAACTTATTTTTCTCGTTTTTCAGGACTAAAAGTTAACTTTGATAAAACTAAACTAATTTGGATAGGATCATTAAAATACAGTACTAAGTCCATAAAAACAAAATGGAAATTAACATGGGGGGAAACACATTTTAGAGTCCTTGGAATAAATTTTGATGTAAATCTTGATAAAATATTAGAAATAAATTTTAACGAGAAATTAATTAAATTAAAAAATTCAATAGTATACTGGAAGAGACGTAAACTTACAACAATAGGCAGAATTACTGTTGTAAAATCTTTGTTATTGCCATTATTTACTAATTGTTTCATTAATCTGCCAACTCCAGATAAGAAAATGATAAAAAACATAAGTGATATTATGTATAATTTTGTATGGGATGGAAAGTCAAGAATAAAACATGATGTATTTGTTAAAAACTATGAAGAAGGTGGACTTAGAATGGTTGATATAGATAGCTATATTCATAGATTAAAAATCAAATGGTTAAAACAATATATTGTGAATTCCAGTGGTAAATGTTTTAAACTAATTAACACACAATTGGATCTACACAAAATCTTTAACTTCGGGGGATTATATTGCGAACTTGCTATGAAAAGAATTAAAAATGCTTTCTGGAATGACGTATTGAAGGCTTATACTATATTTATTAAAAAGTATGATATTAAGAACACAGAAGATCTCTTGAATATGCCATTGTTTTATAATGATCTATTTTGTGCTAATAAAAACAACATTTTATTTATAAAATCATTATATGACAGATGTGTGATATTTGTTAAAGATATAGTAGATATTAATGGCAATTTTTTAAATAGGGAGGTACTAGAAAAT
>CM037781.1:16090764-16109587 GCA_021229015.1 Solen grandis
CGACTCACCCCCAATTTGCATCAAATTTTCGGCAACTTTTTCAGGGCGCAAATACACCAGCTGCAAATACAGGTTTTTGACTTTCGTCATGTTTACTTTTCTTAGCCCACCATTTTGATTCAGTCTGGTTCCCTGCATTCTACACTGCTAGGTTACTCTGCTATTGTACAGTTGGAAACCAGACTAATCGACGTGAAAGTGCTTTTAATTAACGGACTCGCATTGCACGTCAAGTAATATTTATTTTCGTACTCGACACTTTTTAATCAGCATTGATATCATAATTTCTGGGGGGGGGGGGGGGACAACTGGCCTTTTTGTCGAATTAATGAGAATTTTATCGGCAGATCTGTCTTACCTCTTGGAAAAAATCGGCAATTTTTAATTAAATATTTTTTTTGATAAATTGCCTATGGCCGACACCATTCTGAATCACTAGATTTACCAATAAGCATTTTGAATAGTCGAGCGTGCTGTCCTCTGACAGCTCTTGTTTTTTATGTAAATCTTCTTCTCTAAATATGTGTGTAAGAATTTAAAAATTTCATTTAACAAAATTGATCACATCATTACCCTCTACCAAAACTGCTCAAACAAAGGTGATCTCTTGAAAATTCAGCTTCCGAGGGATTATTTTGTAAGTAAACTTACACAAACCTGATGGTAATTTTAATGACCATTATCTTGCGATCAAGGCTGACTTGGTATTGGACCACTATCTCCAATTATGGCGCATAAAAAAATGTCAAATTGAACTTTGTTCACATTCTTGCATCCACATGTATAAAGCAATCTTGATCAGTATACATAATATTAATAAATCAAGGATTATTATGCCTTGTATGGGAGTTATGGTCCATAATACTTAAGGTTACCTTTAGAGTAGTGGTACTCAGGTTAGCGATATAGGGCCATCATGGCCCTCTTGTTTAAATGTTAACAACTTACTATATTTAACATTGGCAAAAAGAGACGAGCGTTGGCACCCACATGTTTGATCAACTTCCATTGACCATCAGACAGTCAACATCCTTGGACGTGTTTAAGAAACAGTTGAAAACCCACTATTTTAAGGACTTTTACAAACTGTTTTAATTGCGGTGCTTTTCATAATTTATACTGACATGATACTGGAATAAATACTATATTTTATTATTTAGATAATATAGTATATATATATATATATATATATATATTTTTTTTTTTTTTATTATTTTTTTTTTTTTTAAAGTACATGTTTAAAATATGTTAAAAACAGTTAATGTCATTTTAGAGATTTAATACATGATATTTTTTCGTGTGTACTATATGATTTTTTTTTCCCTGTTATTATTATCTGCATAGTTAAAATATGTATATATATATTTTTTATCATGTAAATATTTCAAGTTGTTTTGTATATGTCTTATGGATTTTATATTTTATACATACAATGAATATTCATCATAGAAATAGGCATTTCACCAAATTAAACAGTTTCAGTTTCAGTGGTGCTCTTGGTTTGTTAATTTTAAGCCAAGCCAGAAGATACAAACCTTTAAATATATAGACTGCTCTGATGAGATATGAGTGTGTTTTGCTCATGTTGTGAAATAATACATGTATGTGCAGTAATTGACAAAATATTTCTTGTCCTTTAAAACAATTTCATAGAATTAAATACCATCATAGAATTAAATTCCATACTGAACCTATGATATTGTCATTTATATATACGTTATGTTTGATCAACTAAAATCTGAGTCCTGCAGATGGTTGGCCTGTTAGTTCATCAGAAAACAACATGCTCAAGGTGAGCTATTGGGATCACCCTCTGTCTGTTATCCATTGACAACAATTTTCTTAAAACCCCATCTCTGAAACTGCTGGGTAGAAATTAATTTAACTTGACATGAATGATCCTTGGGTGGATCTTCACAAAAGTTGTTAAAATAAACTTGATCCATGCAGAACTTTGGTTGCCATGGCAGCCAAGAACATTTTATTTCAAAAACTTAAAAAACATCTCTGAAACCGATGGTCAGAATTTGATTTTTAATGAAGCCCCACGGGGATGGCAAGTTTTCTTATATTCTCTACAGAGAAAACTTCAAAAATCATCTTCTCTGAAACCAATGGTCAGAATTAGTTGTGATTCCTTATAAAATAAGTGCCACTTCTTATTTAGTTTGTATAGACAATTTTAAATTGAATATTATTTATCTGAAGTTATAATTAAAGTTAAACTGAATTGTTTAATTAAGCTGATGGTTCTCTGGTGAGCATTCTTTCATGAAGAATGGTCAGAATTTAATTTCATTTTGTGCAAATATTCACCTAAAATACCCTATGGCCCTATACTGTCATGACATAGTTGTGATCCCCTATAAAATAAGTGCCAGTTCTTATTTAGTTTGTATAGAAAATTTCAAATTGTATTTTATTTATCTGAAGTTATAATTAAGGTTAAACTGAATTGTTTAATTAAGCTGATGGTTCTCTGGTGAGCATTCTTTCATTTAGAAACCCTTGAAGTCCGATACAAATCCGTGTAACATACATATAATAACATCAAGCTATCAACATTAGATACCTCCAGGAGTAATTTGTTACACTATAAAATGACCAAACCTGTATATCTACTATCTGGTATTACTAACAAACCACTGACTTTTGCTTAATTACTTCAATCTATAGAGACTGTGCTTGATGGGTTAGATAAGATACCGAGTGCAAATCAAAGCGCTGATAGCATTGAAAGAGCAAGATTGTCGCATTTCTTGTGTTTATCAAAATGAATTTAATAAATGGGGATCAAATTTTTAAGCAATGCCACTAAAACCCAATTCTATAAACCCTCTTTAACCTTGCGTTAACAAGGTCATTACAAGAAAAGATGAACACACCACTCTTACTCACCCTATTTTCCTTGCCTACAGTTTATATGTTGTATAATATTATGAATTATCTAAATTAAAAGGAAGCAAATCTAAAGCATCAATCTTTCATTATTTCATATAAGTTTGGTATCTGGCAAAATTAAGTTATCCAGCAGATCTGCAGCTCGTCAAACCCTCTTTCACTTGAAACACACACAACTTCTGTGCCTTCAGGGCTTTGATATATTTATGTAGTCATGATGCTGTTTCTCATGTTAGAATATTGTCATGCATTAAAACGTGTACTCTGTGGTTCCCAGCTACTACCCATTCTACCCACCTAATGAGGAGATGTGTATTGACTATGAGCAGTACCAGATATACAGTGGCATGCCTACCACGCCTCACATCCTTGTCACACCATCAGACTTCAAACAGTTTATCAAGGTAAGTAATGGCTGGACATTCTCTTCCAAAAGTGGAACCTGTCATAGTAAGTTTGTTATCGCGGTTTAGTTTTTAGCTTACATGAGCACAACGTGCTCAAGGTGAGCTTTTCTGATCGCCTTTTGTCCGTCGTCCGTGCGTGCGTGCGTCCGGCGTCAACAATTGCTTCAAACAACATCTCCTCCTAAACGGCTTGGCCAATTTGAAAAATATTTTGCAGGAATGTTCCTTGGATGAAGCTCTACTAAGTTGTATAAATGGTTCTGGTCCATTGCATAATTAGGTCACAGGAGCTAAAAATAGATTTTAAAAATGCAAACTTTGAAAATCTTCTTCTGCAAAACTGCAAGGCCTAGAGCTTAGATATTTGGTATGTAGCATCATCTTATGGGCCACTACCAAGATTGTACAAATCATAGCCCTATGGTGATAAATGACCCCGCACCAGGGGTCACTTGTTTTACATAGAGTTATATAGAAAAATCTTAAAAAATCTTCTTCTATGAATCCATAAGGCCTAGAGCTTAGATATTTGGTATGTAGCATCATCTTATGGGCCACTACCAAGATTGTACAAATCATAGCCCAATGGTGATAAATGACCCCGCACCAGGGGTCACTTGTTTTACATAGAGTTATATAGGAAAATCTTAAAAAATCTTCTTCCATGAATGCATAAGGCCTAGAGCTTAGATATTTGGTATGAAGCATCATCTTATGGGCCACTACCAAGATTGTACAAATCATAGCCCTATGGTGATAAATGACCCCGCACCAGGGGTCACTTGTTTTACAGTGGTGCTAACGTATCAGTTGTCAAAAAATACGATTGGAATACGATAGAAATACGGACGATATACGATCTGCGATATGCGATGTGCGATAGCAGGTCTGATTTACCTTTACGATTCGTTACGATGCGATGCGTTTATAATCTGATACCATACGATATACGATTTACGATCTGCGATATACGTTATGCGATATACGATACAGGATAAGCACGGTATAAATGGCATTTTTTACAACTGTATACAACTAGAATTTACAATAAGTTCAAAAATATGAAATATCAACTAAGCTTTTAACAATATTTATCACAAGCCGTGTTTTCATCTGAAATAAACAGCGGAAATAAACAAAACGGGAAACAGGAAATGGGGACAAACTAAATTGCGGTTCCTCTAGAAATGTTACGGACTCTGTTGTCTCCGTCAATAACAACCTAAGCACGTGTAATGAAAAACTGATTTTTTTCCTAATGAGGACTCATAAAAAAATGTATTAATTATGCTTTGTTATTATGTGCTTTGATATTAATCACATTAAAAAAAAAAATGATACCAGTAATCATCTAATATCTAGTACGCTGTCATTTGTGCTAATTAAAACAATATCTTCGGGCATTTTTCAAACTTTGCATTTAACCCATCAAACATAAATGTATATATAATTTATTGGATGTATCAAATATCAAAAGAACGCGAGTGAGTGTGGGAGAATAGCACCGTATCTATTTTCTTATTAGAATATTCGTATATATTACAAGTAGGTAACTGTCATAGGTATAGTGTTAATATAAATATGTTTTCATATACTTTAAGCTCGGAAAATCCGCTATTGTTTTAAAAAGCCCTAAGCCCGAAGAATTGTTGTTGGAAATTGACCTTGGTAATTAAACAATTAAATACATGTGCATTAACATGGGTCGAAAAGCTATCTTTGTCGAAAAGATGCCATGAGTGAAGAGGCCGCCGTTTAACCGGGTATTCGTGAGAAATGTCATACGCCGCCATGCGTATACAGTTTAATATGATTTGTTTCGTTAATCGAGTACAAGAATAAAATAGTTGCCAAATCGGTTATATCTCATTTTGACTACACCCAATTCATCTACTGTATAAAGTTATTTCACACCTTTCCAGACATGTTTCCAGATTGTCTAACACATGCATTGCTACATGTAAAGGATATATAACTAATTGTCTCTTATTAAGCAGGGAAATATCATCATGTATTGGGCTTTCAATATTTTGTAATGGTATCCATGTTTTTGACCAAGTATTATTGTAAAATTATTTAAATGTAAAGTATTTGATATTTTATTAAATATTTATGATATAACATTTATATTGTGTGCATATGTATCATCCCCGCACTAATTCACTGTGTCTTCCGCATAAATATGTATTCATCTCTCCTCCCCTCTCTCTCTCTCTCTCTCTCATCCTATATTTTGACCTAATGGTCATTAATGTTATCATGTATGTGGTTTCGAGACACATTTTAATTTGCAGAGATTTTGATTTGTAGACACAATGGGTTTCAATCGGAAGAACAAATTAAGAAAAAAAAGTCTATTTAAAATCTGTGTATTTTACTCGCCGTTTTAACAATCAAAATATTTTAAAGAATACCCTATGATTCGCTCATTTGTGATATAAAAATAAGTCCATAAGTTGCACACATGTGTGCCCGCACACTCCCTTACAAATGTATTTTTGATACATGTATCATCATTATCATCATCATCATCGTGTACATTTAAGATTTTTTTTTCTCTCTTCGAAATATATTCTGTGCCTCATACCTGGATTGGAAACAGTTTTATTATTATTATTATTCTATGAACATTGGTGTGTTTAAAATAGAATTTCAAATTATTGCTAAAAATTGTAATCTTTTAGTACCGGAAATAACATTCACTCTGTGTACATGTCAAAAGTCTTCTCCTCTGGGGGTGGTATACCGGCAGCGGCGAGACATAAAGGTGACATATCCGGTCAAAATAAACACATGCTGTGCCTGCTGATAAGAACTTATGGCACGCCTCCGGTATTGCGAAACACACTTTTTTCACTTAATTATACATAAAAGATTAGGGATATGCAAGAAAATGTTCTAACCTATTATATCTCTAGCAAACTGTAATAATATGGAAATGAGATCTTTAGCGAACTGTAGTAATATGGAAACAAGATCATTTTCTTTTAACTATTAACATGTCAGTGAACTCTGTGATATCACGGAATAAAATACATCAAATATTTTATAACAAATCTTCCATTCCCATGTAGGTTTTATGTTTATTTTTCTATTGTTATGGCTTGCAATAATTCCTGGTTTATCATATTAAATATTAAGACATAGCAGTGAAGCATATCATGAAAATGTGGTCCCGTTTTATCATTGTTTTTTTCCATATGAAAGAGACAGTTGTTGGATACAATTAAGTTCGGGTGTGATACCCATGCTAATTTCGCAAAAAAAATGCTCTTCGAAATATACGTGTCCGAGGTATAGCACCGATATACTGTAAACATGTTCCTGTGTAGAACTAGTACTTAGAGCTCCGTGTTCTCAAAGCAATACCGATGCATCTTGTACACATCATATACGTTTAGGATTTACGCGATCATCGGAAAAAATGCTCCGGTCTGGATTTTCAGTCTCCACCTACCTGAATTTTGATTATCTCCGTACTGATGAAAAAAGGGGGAAAAAAGAAACATAATTTGCACTCATTCAACCAATTTTTTTGGAAGTGTGTGTGCGCGCGCGTGTGCATAATGAAAGAGAGATAGAGAAACCTAAATAAAATAGGAAATAATTAAATATATAAACTATATTCATAAATTACAATTATCTTTTGTTCACGAATTCATTAAATAATAAAGAAAAATTGGCATTCGAGTAAATACAGCAGTAAAAAATGTCCCGGGAAATAAATAATTACACGAAAGCAACATTTCGGACGATCTTGCATAAGTAGGTAAGTTTTAATTTGTTAGTTTTTAGACAGGTTAATAAAGCAAACATTGATCAAACATATCGATTACACATATTTTTAAATTATTTCACTTTAATACTGATATAGTCACGAAGCTATATTAAAGGTATTTACGTCTCTGATATAGTACTTTTCACACGTGCATCATATTATATATCATCGCATGGCGTCTGCTCCTGAAAGTCACGTAGGCCATAACACATGTATAAAATAATAAAAGAAAAGAAATATAACTATTGCAATTGGTAAAATATGAAAAAAAATGCACTGCATAATGTGATTTAATGATCCACCATTAATAAACCTAAGCAAATATTAAATTTAAAGACACGAACATTAATTATTTCTGAAATATCGATGGTGTCCCGTAACTTAAACTTTCCCAAACTACTGAGTTGTTCAATACGATATACGTTATGCGATTTACGATATACGATTTACCGATATACGGTTGCCTTACGATGCGATGCGATACAATCCCGTTTATTATGCCTAATACGATTGAATGCGATAGAATACGATTCCATACGTTACGATGCGATTGAGTAATATATACGTTACGATACGATGCGATACGAACGATATACGCTATTTTTGACAACTGATACGTTAGCACCACTGTACATAGAGTTATATAGGAAAATCTTAAAAAATCTTCTTCCATGAATGCATAAGGCCTAGAGCTTAGATATTTGGTATGAAGCATCATCTTATGGGCCACTACCAAGATTGTACAAATCATGGCCCTATGGTGATAAATGACCCTGCACCAGGGGTCACTTGTTTTACATAGAGTTATATAGGAAAATCTTAAAAAATCTTCTTCTATGAATCCATAAGGCCTAGAGCTTAGATATTTGGTATGTAGCATCATCTTATGGGCCACTACCAAGATTGTACAAATCATAGCCCTATGGTGATAAATGACCCCGCACCAGGGGTCACTTGTTTTACATAGAGTTATATAGGAAAATCTTAAAAAATCTTCTTCCATGAATGCATAAGGCCTAGAGCTTAGATATTTGGTATGTAGCATCATCTTATGGGCCACTACCAAGATTGTACAAATCATAGCCCAATGGTGATAAATGACCCCACACCAGGGGTCACTTGTTTTACATAGAGTTAAATAGGAAAATCTTAAAAAATCTTCTTCTATGAATCAATAAGGCCTAGAGCTAAGATTTTTGGTATGTAGTAGCATCTAATGGTTCATTACAAAGATTTTCAAAGTCTTGGCCCTACGGTGATAAATGACCCTGCACCCAAGTCTTCTCTGAAACCATATGGCCCATTGCTTAGATATTTGGTGTGTAGTATTGTCAGGGGTAAAATGTTTTAGATTAAGTTATATCGGAATCCTTGTCTGTATAAAAACCTTGACATCAGTTGAAGCAATGGTATTCAGGTGAGCGATTCAGGGCCATCATGGCCCTCTTGTTTATGGTCATCTTTTGAATCAACTTGGCACAAGTGATCCTTAGGTCAAGATGATGTGTTGCAAACAAGAACCAGCTTGCTGCTTGAAGGTCAAGGTCACTGCACTTGGTTGACCTGAAAATCTTGTCCCAGCTGCAACGATTGGTTTTAAATAGTCCTTTTTGAAATAACTTAGCACAAGTGATCCTTAAAACATGACAATATATTAATGAACAAGAACAAGGTCGCTAGCTTAGAGATAAAGGTCAGATCACTTGGTTGACCATTAAAAATTGTCCCGGCTGTAACTTTGTTGTGAATCAACATTTTTAGCTCACCTGAGCACAATGTGCTCAAAGTGAACTTTTGTGATCATCCGTCATCATCAGTCGTGTCCTCAACAATTTGCTTTAAATGACATGTCCTCTGAAACCACTGTACAGAACTTGATTAACCTTGGCAGGGATGATCCTTGGGTGAACCTTCACAAAAAGTGCTAAAATAAACTTGATCCATGTAGAACTCTGGTTGCCATGACAACAGAAAGAAAAAACTTTAAAAATCATCTCCTTCAAAACTACTGGCCAGATTTCAAAATGTTTATGTACAGATGTTCCTTGGGTAACCCCTTCCAAGATTGCTAAAATTATTCGGATCCATAAGAAAACATGGCCACCAGGAGTGGGGCTAATTTGCCTTATATGTATATAGTGAAAACTTTAATTTAAACAACACCTCCTTTGAAATCTTTGAACAGAATGCGAGCAAGGTCACACTTAGAGTTCAAAGGTCAAAAATGGGGTCTATTTTTAGCTCACCTGAGCACAACATGCTCAAGGTGAGCTTTTGTGGTCGCCCTTCATCCGGCCTGTGTTGTGCGTCGTCAACAATTTGGCTTGTTAACACTCTAGAGGCCATAATTTTAGGCCAATCTTCATGAAACTTGGACAGAATGTTTGTCTCCATAAAATCTTGGATAAGTTCGAATTTGGGTCATGTGGGGTCAAAAAGTAGGTCACTAGACCAAATCTTTTTTAAAAAAAACCTTGTTAACACTAGAGGCCACATTTTTGGCCATATCTTTATGAAACTTGGTCTGAATGTATTTCTCCAGTGGACAAGTTGGACTTTGGGTCATATGGGGTCAAAAAGTAGGTCATGAGGTCAAATCTTAGAAAAACCTTGTTAATACTCTAGAGGCCACATTAAAATTGGACAAGTTGAATTTGGGTCATTGGGGTCAAAAAGTAGGTCATGAGGTCAAATCTTAGAAAAACCTTGTTAATACTCTAGAGGCCACATTTTTGGCCCAATCTTCATGAAAATTGGTCGGAATGTCTGTTTCTGTAAATCTTGGTCAAGCTTGAAAGTGGGTCATGTGATGTTAAAAAGTAGGTCAATATGAAAAATCCAACATATGTTGCTCATTTATAATCAGGTGAGCGATTCAGGGACATCATGGCCCTCTTGTTAGAATAGCAGGTGATAATCAGAGTTTCTGATTGAAGTTCATAAATTAATACACACATTCAGTCAGTAGCTTTGACAGTCTCTTAATATATATTGGAAATACAATAAAAAAATCAAAGAATGTTTTGTTAATGAGAAAAATAGTTACGATATTTCTCGCGCTCATTCTCTCTTTTTCGTTAGATACTTTTTCAATACCTTAAATATCACTTGTAGTATGTGTACATTTTATTTAGTTTGGTGGGTTAATGTAAAACTTGCAAAACTGCTATAAAAGATAGTGTTTATTAACATATGTGGCAGAGTACTAGATATCAGTAAATTACTGTTATCATTTGTTTTTATTGTGATTGTTATCATTACACATAATCATAAAAAATATATTTATAAATAATCTTCATTTAAAAAAAAAAATAAAAAAATCTTTCTCTCATTACATGTACTTAACGTTGGTGTTGATGGAGATCGCAGAGTCCGTCACTTTTCAGCTGGACCGCAATGTAGTTTGTCCCCATTTACTGTCGCCATGTTTATTTCAGATGAACACACAATTTACCTGTTATATATGACAATAAATATTGTTAACAACATGAAGGTTTTACATATTTCTGAACTAGTAGTCAAATCAAGCTTGCAGGTATAAAAATGTCATGAAAACCGTGCTTATGGTATATTGTATATCGAATAACATAAATCGCAGGTCGTATATCATATGGTATCAGATTAAAAACATATCGGATCATACAGGTAAATCAAACTTGCTTTCACACACCGCAGATCGTATTTAATTTGTATTTTAATCGTTTATAGTATTTTTAGCTCACCTGAGCACATGTGCTCAGGATGTTGAATGTCCATCGTCCACAATTAGTTTGTTTACACTCTAACATCTTCATTTCTGAAGCAATCATCTTCAAAGCTTATGGCAATGTTTATGGCTATAGTCTCCATCAAGTTTTTTTAGCTCACCTGAGCACAACGTGCTCATGGTGAGTTTTTGTGATCGCCTTTTGTCCGGCGTCCGTTTGTCCGTGCGTGCGTCTTGAGTCAACTTTTCCTTTAAACAACTTCTCCTCCTAAACCACTGGATGGATTTGACCAAACTTCACAGGAATCATCCTTATCATGACCTCTATCAAAGTTGTTCAAATTATTTTGATTAGGTAAATTAGTAGGTCACAGGAGCTAAAAATAGATTTTAAAAATGAAAATTTTAAAAAACCTCTTTCTCCGAAACCACAAGGCCTAGCCTTTTGATTTTTGGTATGTAGCATGATCTTATGACTCTCTACCAAGATTGTACAAATTATGACCCTGGGGTCAGAATTGGCCCCGCCCCAGGGGTCACTTGATTTCACATAGGCTAATATAGGAAAAACTTGAAAAAATCTTCTTCTCCGAAACCACAAGGCCTAGCCTTTTGATTTTTGGTATGTAGCATGATCTTATGACTCTCTTCCAAGATTGATCAAATTATGACCCTGGGGTCAAAATTGGCCACGCCCCAGGGGTCACTTGATTTAACATAGGCTAATATAGAAAAAAAACTTGAAAAATCTTCTTCTCAGAAACCACAAAGCATGGAGTTTAAATATTTGGTATGTAGCATGGTCTTATGACTCTATACCAAGATTGTTCAAATTATGACCCTGGGGTCAAAATTGGCCCTGCCCCAGGGGTCACTTGATTTAACATAGGCTAATATAGAAAAAAACTTGAAAAATCTTCTTCTCAGAAACCACAAGGCATGGAGTTAAGATATTTGGTGTGTAGCATTGTCTAGTGGATCACAACCAAGTTTGTTCAAATCATGACCTTGGGGTCAAAATTTGCCCCGCCCCAGGGGTCACTTGATTTTACATAGGCTAATATGGAAAAAAAACTTGAAAAATCTTCTTCTCAGAAACCACAAGGCCTCGAGTTTAGATATTTGGTATGTAGCATGGTCTTATGACTCTCTACCAAGATTGTTCAAATTATGACCCTGGGGTCAAAATGGCCCTGCCCCAGGGGTCACTTGATTTAACATAGGCTGATATAGGAAAAAAACTTGAAAAATCTTCTTCTCAGAAACCAGAAGGCATAGAGTTAAGATATTTGGTGTGCAGCATTGTCTAGTTGATCTCTACCAAGTTTGTTCAAATCATGACCCTGGGGTCAAAATTGGCCCCGCCCCAGGGGTCTCTTGATTTAACATAGGCTAATAGGAAAAAAACTTGATAAATCTTCTTCTCAGACACCACAAAGCATAGAGTTTAGATATTTGGTGTGTAGCACTGTCTAGTGATTGGAATCAGTCGAAAAAATATTCGTCGATTAATCAGAGACAAAAGTCACTGATTAATTGATTAATCATGATTAAATACCAAATATACAATGTTTGGAGTAAATGCCTATTAAAACTCTCTTACTGTACAACATGAAAATAAAGTATTCTGTACTATATAGATTATATAGATATGTATTAGGTATAGATGTTAATTTCTCAAATATTCAAATGCATGTATAAACATTGAACCGAGATAAAGTATAAGAGGTTACAACCAGAGGCCAACGATGTGCAAAGTGCAACTTTGCAAGTATCCATTTATCAAATTAATGAAATTACCCAATCAGATGCGCGTTGAAATATTAACAACACCCCCTTTTTTGGTCAATAATTCGTCAACGAACTATTTTCGTCGTCATCGTCACGTCAACCAGTAGCTCGTCACTGATTCGTTGACTTTATGATTAATCAGCTCACCACTAGCACTGTCTAGTCAATTCTTACCAAGTTTGTTCAAATCATGACGCTGGGGTCAAAATTGGCCCTGCTCCAGGGATCACTTGATTTTACATAGACTTATATTGGAAAAAAAACTAGAAAAATCTTCAAGGTCTGGAGTTTATATATTTGGTATGTTACATGGGCTAATAGACCTCTACCAAGTAGAGTGTGGTAGTGTGTAGCATTGTCTAGTCGGTTCTTACCAACTTTGTTCAAATCATGACCCTGAGGTCAAAATTGGCTCTGCCCCCAGGGGTCACTTGATTTTACATAGCCTAATGATACCAGGTGAGCGATCCAGGGCCATCATGGCCCTCTTGTTACCCTATAGCGTCTTCATTTCTTGAACAATCATCTCAAAACTTTATGACAATGTTATGACCTTAATCCCTCGATCAAGATTGATTATGGTGTAAATTGGCTAATTAGGTCAGGATTTATGCCCTTTTTAATGTAAAAAAAAAAAAGCCAGATTTCAATTTGTTTACACTCCAGCATCTTCATTTCTTCAGCAGTTCAGGTAATGAAGGCAATATTTCTCAGGTGAGCAATTTATAGGGTTATTTTGGCCCTCTTGTTTGACGACTGATTCAGTAGCACGACTGTATATCACATCGTATTGTATCGAATAGTATAGGTAAATCAAACCTGCTATGGCAGAAAGTATTTTACATATTGTTTATGGTTCGTTTTTTAATCGTTTATTTTGCAGTTTTAGTGATGACTGATGCAAAAGCACCACTGTATTTCTCATTAAAAATCTTATCCCACAAAGAGAATGTACTGCCAAATCAATATTAGCATTCACCTCTTTATAATAAAAGCCAAGTTATGTACAAAGGCCTGCATTTTTTAGTACTGAATTTAAAGAGAAATTAACCTCTAATAATATAAATAAAAACATTCAAAGTTGCCTTTGTTCATTGTATTACTGTAATATTTAGCTCACCTGAGCACAAAGTGCTCAATATGAGCTTTTCTGATCACTCTGCGTTTGTCGTTGTGCATCTTTAAATGACATCTCCTTTGAAACCGTTGGGTAGAAATTGGCAAAACTTGGCACAAAAGTTGCTAAAATAAACTTGATCCATCAGGGTTTGACATTAACATTTGAGAACTGGACCAGTGGTCCAGTAACTTGGAAAACCTACTAGACCTGACCTAAACTGAACTAGACCAAAATGTAAAACACATAATACAAAAACTATGTATATTATGTTTTACACTTTGGTCTAATTGTACAAGTTATACTTAAATCAAATGTTTAATGATTTCAATCATATTGTAATGAACATATCAATATACCTAAGTATGAGACTTTTATGACTAGAAAACTAAGTATGAAACTTGATATTCTAGAAAAAAGAATTTAGAAGAGATATTTTATACATATTTATATAATTATATGCATGTAATTTAACATACCATATCATAATCGTATGAGCATCTTCATTTTATGAGCAATTATCTTCAAACTTTAAAACAATGTTTATAACCATAAAATCTCGGCCAAGTTCGATTATGGCTGATATCGGAACATTAGGTCAGGAGTTATGCCCCTTTTAAAATTCAAAAAAGCCAGATTTCACAATGTTTGCACTCTAGCATCTTCATTTCATGAGCAATTATCTTCAAACTTTATATCAATGTTTATAACCATAAAATCACGGCCAAGTTCGATTATGGCTGTTATCGTACCATTAGGTCAGGAGTTAGGCCCCTTTTAATATTCAAAAAATGCCATATTTCACTTTGTTTACACTCTAGCATCTTCATCTTTTGAGCAATCATCTTCAAACTTTATGGCAATGCTTATGACCATAATGTCTCGATTGCGTTTGATTATGACTGAGATCAGTTGATTAGGTCAGGAGTTAAGCCCCTTTTAATATAAAAAAAATGCCAGATTTCACGTTGTTTACACTCTAGCATCTTCATCTTTTGAGCAATCATCTTCAAACTTTATTACAATGTTTATGACCATAAGGTCTCGATTGAGTTCGATTAATTCTGAGATCCGTCAATTAGTTCAGAAGTTATGCCCCTTTTAATATTCAAAAAATGCCAGAAATCACTTTGTTTACACTCTAGCATCTTCATCTTTTGAGCAATCATCTTCAAACTTTATGACAATGCTTATGACCATAAGGTCTCGATTGAGTTCGATTATGGCTGAGATCCGTCAATTAGGTCAGGAGTTATGCCCCTTTTAATATAAAAAAAGCCATATTTCACGTTGTTTACACTCTAGCATCTACCTTTTTTTAGCAATACAAAAAATGCAAGATTTCACTTTGTTTATTCTCTACCAACTTCATTTTTTTAACAATCATTTTTAAACTTTAAGACAATGTTTATGCCCATAATCTCACAATCGGGTTCAATTATAACTGATATTGACTTGTAAATTTAGGAGTTATGCCCATTTCACCATAAAAAAAGCCAGATTTCACTTTTACACTCAAGCATCTTTATTTCTTAAGCAATCATCTTTCTCAGGTGAGCGACCAAGGGCCATCTTGGCCCTCTTGTTTTCTTTTTTACAATTTCAATTATGTGGATCAAATTGCAATGATTATTTGTTAAGTCATATATTTACGAAGAAATACATATTAAATTAAGAATAAAAAAAACAAAAACATTTAAAATCAATTGAATAACACCAAAAAAAATGTTGTTGTATTGGAGTTTACCGTCGCTGCGATAGTATTTCAATCATATAGCGACGTCCAGCTAATTACAGGTGGAGGAAGACCCAGAGTTCACAGAGGTACCCGGGTAGAACCACTGACCTACCACAAGCCAGCTGGAAGGCTTCCTCACATGAAAAATCCGAAGTCCCTAAAGGGATTTGAACCCACAGCAGTGAGGGGCTGAGAGATTGCAAAAAAAATCTTGAGGATAGTATTATCTTAAAATTTTCCTGTTGTTTTTACTGCATGGTAGTAAACAGTTGTGTAATCAAATAAGATCCATATTTATGCTTTCTTAATATCTTAAGAAGATAAAGAAAGAAAAAAAATTAAAGCTTATTTTTTAATATAAGTATATATTTATGATAATGATGATTAACATATTAAATTTTACATTATTATGCATCATTATTCCATTTCTTTGTATTAACATATATATTCAATACCTTTGATATAAGCAAACGGAAAGCCGCTTCATTTGTATTTTAAACAAACGACTTCTAGTAATTATATTGTATTTGTAATATTCACGTGAAACATTTAAAAAGTAATTATTATTTAATCTTGTCATAATTACTGATCTATTTAAATTATTGTTTAAAGAAAACACTTTCTGGTTATGTCGGACGACAATCCTTGTTGAGAGTGTCACTTATCAGTTTGAAATTTTGACACGCTGGTGGATGTCCCTCTTCCAGACCTATGGACATCCTCTAGAGTTTCTCTTTTCTTGAATATAAGTTGGTGTCACATAAAATTAGTGTGAGAGAAACCTTAATTCCTCTCCTATTGCCTGTAATATCATATTGTACGGTTGCCTGGGTGTTTTGCCATTATGGATTATAATGGGATTGAATTTCAGATTTCATTTGCTGTCATGATTAGAAGTCTGTTTTTTTTTCTCATTATAATCAAGATTTGTATAAACTGTTTAGAATATGTCAATAATGTCAGCTTTGATGACACAAAGTCATTGATTTAGAATTTTTGTGTCACCTGCTTAGCATGGCAGACACATAAGGATCACCTTGTCGTCAGAGGCGGTGACATCATTGGCTTCATCGTCACACTTGGTACATGGATACCTTGTGAGATGTAGAAGTGCAATACACAAGAACCGTAACTCTAGCTCATCAGTTTCTTGAATTATCCCCGATGATTGATTTTTAAGCTCACCTGAGCACATGTGTCAGTCGTCCATAATTAGTTTGTTTGGACTCTAGCATCTTCATTTCTATAGCAATCATCTTCAAAAACAAGTTATGCCCCTTTTAATATAAAAAAAATGCCAGATTTCAGTTTTTTAGCTCACCTGAGCACTTGTGCTCGGGTGAGCTTTTGTGATCGCCTTTTGTCCGTCGTGCGTCGTCAGTCGTCCGTCGTCCGTCGTCAACAATTGCTTGTGAACACTCTAGAGTTTTGGCCCAATCTTCATGAAACTTGGTCAGGATGTTTGTCTACATGATATCTCAGATGAGTTCGAAATTGGGTCATGTGGGGTCAAAAACTAGGTCACCAGATCAAATCTTAGAAAAACCTTGTGAACACTCTACAGGCCACAATTTTGGCCCAATCTTCATGAAACTTGGTCAGGATGTTTGTCTACATGATATCTCAGATGAGTTCGAAATTGGGTCATGTGGGGTCAAAACTAGGTCACCAGGTCAAATCTTAGAAAAACCTTGTGAACACTCTGCAGGCCACAGTTTTGGCCCAATCTTCATGAAACTTGGTCAGGATGTTTGTCTACATGATATCTCGGATGAGTTCGAAATTGGGTCATGTGGGGTCAAAAACTAGGTCACCAGGTCAAATCTTAGAAAAAGCTTGTGAACACTCTACAGGCCATAGTTGGGTCACATGGGGTCAAAAACTAGGTCACCAGGGAAAATCTTAGAAAAACCTTGTGAACACTCTAGAGGCCACAGTTTTAGCCAAATCTTCATAAAATTTGGTCAGGATATTTGTCTACATGATATCTCGGATGAGTTCGATATTGGGTCATGTGGGGTCAAAAACTAGGTCACCAGGTCAAATCTTAGAAAAACCTTGTGAACACTCTACAGGCCACAATTTTGATCCAATCTTCCTCAAACTTGGTCAGAATGTTTGTCTTGGTGATATCTTGAACCCTTTCGAAAATGGGTCAGGTTGGATCAAAAAGTAGATCAGTAGGTCAAATCTTAGAAAAATCTTGTTTACACACTAGAGGCCACAATTTTGATCCAATCTTCCTCAAACTTGGTCAGATTGTTTGTCATGATGATATCTCGAACCAGTTTGAAAATGGGTGGGGCTGGACAGAAAAGTAGGTCAGTAGGTCAAATCTTAGAAAAATCTTGTTTATACTCTGAAGGCAACATTTTTGGTCCAATCATCCTCAAACTTTGGCAGAATGTTTGTCATGATGATATCTTTTGTGGATGGGGTCAGAAAATTCCTGAACATTGTTTCACCTCATCATCTTTATTCTTAAGCAATCTGTTTTGTACAGGCAATGAATGATACTTTTCTCAGGTGAGCGATCTAGGGCCATCTTGGCCCTCTTGTTTGCACCCTAGCATCTCCATTTCTTAAGCAAATTTAAACTTTATGACAATGTTTATTACCATAATATCTCAGCCAAGTTTGATTATGGCTGATATAGGCCCATTTGGTCAGGAGTTATGCCCCTTTTAATATTAAAAAATGCCAGATTTCAGTTTGTTTGAACTCTAGCATCTCCATTTCTTAAGCAATCATCTTCAAACTTTATGACAATGTTTAATACCATAATCTCTTGGCCAAGTTCAATTATGGCTGATATCGTCTGATAAGGTCAGGAGGTATGCCCCTTTTAATATTAAAAAATGCCAGATTTGACCTTGTTTGCGCTCTTGCATCTTCATTTCTTAAGCAATCATTTTCAAAATTTCTGATAATGTTAATAGTCATATTCTCTAGGCCAAATATGACTATGGCTGATATCAGATTATAAGTCAGGAGTTATTGCCCTTTAAGTAATAAAAATGCAAGATTTCACTGTTTACACACTAGCATCTTCATTTCTTAAGCAGTCGTTTTGACTGACAATGTTTAAAGCCATAATCTCTCAGTCAAGTTAGTCTTCAAATTTTAACCACAGGCACTGTTTTATTTGTGGAATTGATTGAATTGATCTCATAGATTATGTATTCAGTACAATTATGCTATAATTTAGTAACTTGTACAGGCAATAAAGGTAGTTTTTCTCAGGTGAGTGTCTTAAGGGCCATCTTGGCCCTCTTGTTGTAATTGCAACATTCAAATGTTTTGTAAGGATCTAAATCTTGTTTCCATTGCAAACACTGAACACCTTAATTGTTGGTAACTTGAGCGAAACTTTAATCATGGCTCC
>CM037781.1:16109687-16159687 GCA_021229015.1 Solen grandis
TATTCTACGAAAAGTTGATCACTGAAACGTGCAAAATATTCGTAATCATATTTCAATTTGCGAAACATATCACACATAAAATACGGATAGGACACGTTGACATGGTATACCTGAGACTTATACATGACATACCTGAGGTTTAAAATTTTTAAGGGACTACCTTTCGACACCAATGTGATATATTCGTAAATATTATAATATTAAACAAACGAAAATGCTTTTATGGTGGTAATGCTTAAGGCCAGCAAGATATTAGTATTTTTAAAAGTCATTATTGAATCTCCCAAACCTTTCATTTTTAAACAAATATTCAAAAATATAAAAATCCCAGAGGAACGCCCTAGACCCATTCTTATACTGGTAAAAGACATCGTCTCCAAAACCCACCCCTATCGCCCAATTCAACAACTTCCGACATCTCTATGACGTTTATCTTTTTTTAGGTTTTCGCATCGCTTGCGAAAACCTATTGTTCTTCTTCTGTTTTATTTTTATTATTATTATTTTTCTAACCCTTTTTTGTGAACGGCATATCACCATGATAGAAAAAAGCCACAATTATGAAATTTTAATCAGATCCTTATATTTATCTGAACTTGATCCTAACGTTGAGAAAATTTTCATTTTTGTCTTATTTTTGCCGCTAGGGGGCGCTTTGAAAAAAATCAGCACATGCTAATAACTCGTCAAAAGCCTAATCAAATATGATAGGTTTCAAAAATCTGCGTATATAAAACTTTTTGACTACGGAAGGTTGAATGTTCGAACCTCGCAAAAAACAGTGAAAATGAGGGTAGGTCTACAAAAAAAGTGCTCATTTTTATTGGAATTGAGATAAAAGAATTTTGTTTGTTGCATATGATTCGCAAGACATATACGCACGAAATATATGGGGTGGCGAATTCGGGAAATGCGTGGTTTATCCTCTAGAAACGGCCAAACTTCACGAAATTTTAGGAAAAATTAAAATTTCAAAAACAGGTTTTTGTCGCTCCTGACTTTATTTTCTGTTCATTCTTCATGAACTTTTCACACGATATGTATTGTTATGTTTGAAAGGGCCTCACAATTCAAAAATTAAAAAAGAATTGAAAAGGTCAAGGTCATATTACGATTATTGTGTTTTTATTCGGCCACAAATAGCTCCAAAACTATAAATATTTCATTGAGAGTATATGAACAAAAGTTTTAGGTCTTAAAGAGCTCTTTCCAGTGATATTCAGTTTTTGAAGATCGGAGTTGATTTGGTCATTATACTGCAGTCCAAAGTTTGATCCTTTTTTGGAAAAATTGTAAAATATGTTTTATGCTTCAAATTCTGATACATAAGAATAAAAAGTTTGACGTGTGCGACTAGTATACTTGATTGAACTATTTGCTGCTTTGCTAGGTACCTAACAGTAAAATTTTAATAAATTTTCTTTCTAATTTTGCCGCTAGGGGCGCTTTTTTTGAAATCATTCTTTTCTTATAACTCAAAAAGTTGAATCCATTCGAATGCGGTTTTTTGCATTCTGTTCCCTTTTTAGCTACAGAAGGTTGAATGTTCGAACCTCGCAAAAAAAAAACAACAAAAAAAAAAAAAAAAAAAAAAAAAAAAAAATTGTGCAAATGAGGGTTGGTCTACGAAAAACCTATCCGTTTTTGTTAGAGATCAGATAGAAGAATTCCGTCTCCGGCATACCATTTGAAAGACGTATACACACAAAATATATGGGATGGCGAATTTAAGAAATGCATGGTTTGTCCACTAGAAACGGTCAAACTTCACTTAAATTTAGGAAAAATTAAAATTCCAAAAACATGTTTTTTGTCGCTCCTGACTTTATTTTTTGATTATTCGTCATGAAATTTTCATACGTTATGTTTTGTTAAGTTTGAAAGGGCCTCACAAAAGTTAAAAAGTTAAAAAAAACATTGAAAAGGTCAATGTCATATTACGATAATTGTGTTTTTATTCGGCCACAAAGTGCTCCAAATCTAAAAATATTTCATTGAGAGTATATAAACAAAGGTTTTAGTTCTTGAGGAGCTCTTTCCAGTGATGTTTAGTTTTTGAAGATCGGACTTGATTTGTTCATTTTACGGCAGTCCAAAGTTTGATCCTTTTTTTGGAATAATTGTTAATCAGTTTTTATGCTTCAAGTTGTGATATATAAGAAAAAGAATGTTCGACTATGGCGACTTACATACTTGTTTGAACTATTTGCTGTTTTTGCAATTTTGTTTCTAATTTTGCCGCTAGAAGGCGTTTTGCTTAAAATCACTATTTTGCCTATAACTCAAAACGTTAAAGTCTGATTAAAATGCGGTTTTCAGCATTTTGTTCCTTGTTGACAGCACCACAGAATGTGATGGATTCCAAAGGACAGGGTATTGGAAAATATTTGCGCTAGAAGAGTTTGAATGTTCTAACATTGCAAAAAAAAAAAAAAAAAAAAAAAAAAAAAACTGTGCAAATGAGAGTAGGTCTTCAAAAACCTTTTCGTTCTGTTTCATATTGAAAATTGTGGCTGAGTTGAAATATAGTGTTCAAGTTGATTGGGTTAAAAGCGAAAACCGAGATACCGCTTGCGGTTCTAGTTTTGTTTTGTTACCCTAGGTTTAACGGCACACTGACAGTATTTCAGTCATTTGTGGACATTATCTACATATATATTACGCTGTAGACAAGTGAGTACCACACAAGTGACCATACCCAGTCACATTATCCTGACACTTGGCCAACCAGTCCTGACACTACCACTATGTTGAGCCTCATGCAAGAGAGATATCTATATATGTACCTTGTATAATATACCAGCTTTCTGATGCATACCCATTCACTTCTACCCGGAGTGACCGTCCCCGGTGGCCGAGTGATTAGAGCGTCCGTCTCAGGCGTGTGAGGTCGTGGGTTCGATCCCCGGCCGCGAAATACCAACGTTGTAAAAAATGGAACTGTTATATCTTCCTTGCTTGGCGCTCAGTATATAAGGGTAGTTGCAAGACTGGTTGTCTCGGAGTCAGGATAATGTGACTTGGTGTGGTATCATGCCACATGTCTACGGCGTAATACTGCAGTGTGGCAGCACTATATCTGTCTCAAGTAGACATCGTCTCCAAATGACTGAAACACTGTCGGTGGGACGTTAAACCCAACAAACAAACTACCGGGAGTGAGACGGATGTACACTACATATAATGTTCATTGAAGGCAAAACTAAAGCTTCACGCTTGACAGGGGAACCACAAATCAGTACGTAAAGAATGTTACCATAGTTCGTGGATGTGACTCAATGTGAATTCAAGGTACCATGTGGCCTCATACGGATATAAACATATCAAAATGACAGTGTTTATCAATTACAACTATTATCAATATCGTGTTACTGTAAAGGTAAAATAAACATTTCTTTTTAATTGGCGTAAGTAAGAAGAAAATGCGAGCACAAAATCAATAAAACACTGAGTTAGCCAGCTTCTGTTTGTAAATACAGTTCATTCATACAAAAAAAAAAATCACTTCCTTAACTTAAATAGAGAGGTTAATAGGCAGATGAATGGTTTAGGGGCTTTTTTGTATAAGAGAACAACAAATTCTGCAGTTATTAAGACCTTTGGATAATATAGAACAAAGATACCAAAGTTAAAGCAGCTCATTCACAGATGATCGGTAGAAATTAAAAAAAAATCTTTACTCTCTCTGCATATTTTGATGATCGCCCCATTAATTACAAAGTTGTCGGTCGAAAAGAATTAACATAAACACCGTTTCGCCGTTTTGTTGAGGTTAAGCCTTCTATACCTCAAAAGTCGTGAAAGATACAAAACATAAAGCAAAAGTAATATAAGAAATTGTAAAACACTTCTAACGGTACCTAGATTTTTGAAAAAGGACATTTAAGAAAGTTACATGGAAAATAAGAATTTCTGAATAATCGTTTTTACCAAGTCCTTTTGTATTTGGTCCTACATATTGACATATTGTACGAAATGTTTATAGTAACTAGGTTTCTATAGGCTTAAGGTAATCATTTGAATTGGAAATTCCAGTATCTGAAGTATATGCCATAAACATTTCATGGTCCTGGGACCTTTGCAACATATAGAGATTAAGGCGTACATATAAAACTCTCTTTTTGACCTTATGACGTCATATGACGTTCATTCTCACAGACTGAAAAGAACTATTGAAGTATTCAATCCAAATATCATTTCTAACTCATCTGGAAGCGATATATATAATATAATGTATATGTATGTGTGCAGTGTATATATATATATCATGTATATGTATGTGTTACAGTGTATATATTTCATGAATATGTATGTGTTACAGTGTATATATTTCATGAATATGTATGTGTTACAGTGTATATATATATATATATTATGTATATGTATATGTTACAGAATATATATATATATCATGTATATGTATGTGTTACAGTATATATATATCATGTATATGTATGTGTTACATTATATATATATGTGTTACAGTGTATATATATCCTGTATATGTATGTGTTGCAGTGTATAAATATCATGTATATGTATGTGTTGCAGTGTATATATATCATGTATATGTGTGTGTTACAGTGTGTATATATATATATATATATATCATGTATATGTTATTTTCACCAAGTTACCATGTTTTTGCTGAATTGTAGCCACATGGGTCTATGACATTCTGGTTGAATTAAAATCTCTCTCTCATAATTAGTTATTGCAGTTGTTTACGTCGATATGTGTACGGTCTAATGATTTCAGCCTCCTCTATTGATTGTGTATATAGCTGAATACAATGTATTTATAATTTAGTGTTACGCACGTGAATCCTATGCATTTCAGGCTTGATACTGATCATAGATAAAAATAAAATGTATTGTTATATCTGACTGTTATGTCTTGTGCTGGTATAATCGTCTCTACATCAGTCTTTCAAGTGCAGTGAAACCCCGAGTGTAAAGAAATCAGGTAGAAACACCGGCCTACCGATAGCCATGGGCAAGTTGCACACACAAATTGTTGCAACGTCACATGTTCCCGTTTGTAACGATTTTACTCATTTATAGCGAAGAAAGTGTTTTTCAAGATGGCGTCTAACGTAGACAGTATTCATCTTCCAATTGAAACAAATATCAGTTTGCAAGATATAGCAGATAATCCACGCATTTAACTGACATTATTACTCTTACCAAAAGCGACAAACAAAACATTTTGTATTTCCAAATTTAATGAGCAATTAAGTAATATCCATTTCGAATATGAATCAGCCATATTTGTTAACCATGTTACTACGCGAAGCACTTTTGAAGAGTACATACCTTTGCCTCGAAACTTATTTTTGCAACATCAATCCAGTGAAAAGTACATCGAAACTAATTGACACTATTTTGTGAGCAACTCGCCTCAGGTAGTAACACTGACCTACCGAAGGCCAGGTGAAAGACTTCCTCGAAAAAAAAATCCAACCAACAGCAGTGTGTAAAGTAACCGACTTCTTAACTCGGTCGGCAAACTCCGATCCATAATTTATATCGTACTATTTTCCTCTTTGTCTACTTTCTTTTCTGAAAACATGTACCTACAACTTAATCACTGGGGTTGAACCAGTGCTTTGCACTTGCACAATTCTTAAATGACTACGGCAATATTTTTATGATAATCTATCTATCTATCTATCTATCTATCTATCTATCTATCTATTTTTTTTTTTGAAAACCGACACACACGGATCATTTTTAATATGAGGACCAACCTTTAAAACGTATCCTAATTTAAAATTAATGGTCCTACATTATGAAATTAAAGATAAAAACAACTGCTTAATAAGATGATTGATAAGGAAGCTTTGATAACATTTCATAAATCGATTTTATTTTGACATTCATATGCTGATATGTTCTTGTTTAATTGCCATGGAGATCTTTCAGGTACATTTAACTAAAATCTAATTGAAATACCGTTTGAAAGTAAATCAAATAATTGTGTAAAAATGCCATTTTCCGTACTTTCCATGGAATGTTAACTTACATTGATATCTGTAAATATCATAAACATTAACGGCTGAGTGTTTTCAAAACTGAGACGAATTCTTATTTCACTATCCTTTTCTATAAAAAACTAAATAAATATCTTCATGGGATGAACAGTACATCATCCATCATCTGGTTGTTGGTTGTTTTAGGTCATAATCATTCTACCACATTTTGCTTCTATCATTTCTTTTAAACCTCCCAATAAGCCGGGGTAAGAAGTGCAGACATGACTTCACAATATGATAATAAGCCCATGTGAGTTTCGCTTGCAAGTCAGAAACTGGGAGTGTCGAAGTGGTACGCGTAATGATTAGTTGTAGACATTTTTTCTCACCGCTATTTGCTCTAGGTGGATTTCCCGTCCTCTGATAATAGATTAATTAGTATTTGTGTGCAATTATATACAAATGGAGTACTACACCTGTGGCCCTTAATGGTTTCTTTATGGTTTCATAATAGTACGAAATGCGCCGTTACTTTAATAACAAGAGCTTAAACAAAAGTAAAAATGCAAACACATAATGCCCGCCATTACCTATATTAAACGATATAATGGGGTAAAAATGAAAACAACGGTTTGTTCTTTGGTGACTGTTCAACGACCGTGCTATTTAGGCAGAATTCTTTCCACTGAATACAGCCAAAGGATATGCAATAAGTTGGTTTCCAACGGTACCAGATGGGTATGTTTTGGCCCATGAGCCGTGTTCGCCTCATTCAATATTGATACGTCAAATTGAAATCAATAATCAATACCTAGTCAGTTTGATTTATAACATATGATTCCAGTGCATATGATGACATCGTGTCCAATTTCTCATCTCCTCTATGGATTGGAGAGTTTTACTAATGCTTTGTCTTTTCTATATATAAGCGTCCACAGCTTGCGTGCGGCGTTTGGTACACGTAATGTTTTGCTAACCGCTTTTCTTATTATTGGAATTATGAAACGACACTCTTATTGATCGGTATGAAGCCATGATAGGAGAATTTCTCGAATAAGATGCAAAATTCATTCATATTTTATACATACTTATCACTTCCTTGCATGCGAACGTTGACAATTCCCATTTTGGGAAAGGGTTTGGAAGGTTTTATTCTCACAAGCATGTATGTCTCTTGAAGGGTTTGGTCTGGGAAAAACCTTAACGGTTCTCCAGTGTCTGCGCACAGTTCAGTTGCGAGCCGACACACTGTCTGCCTTAAAATTAATCCTGTGAGTCGAGGAGGGTCTTAATGTTGAAAATAGCAATGCTACTGTGCCTGTATTTTCAGTCGGTATATCTGTAGTCTTGCGTTGGTCACAAAACTTTGATTCATATACATGTGATTGTGTTTAAGCAAGTTGAAATTAAGACATTTGTCGTTAAATCTATATGAGAAATGGCCGGTTTCTTGGAGCACTAAAGCCTTAACATAATACACTACATGAAAAATTTGATATTTTGAAAGAAAAGTGTATGTCGCATTTTTAGTTAAGTTTATTCCAAATAAGTTAAATGGGATTTTTTTATAACTGTAACCAGTTCTGCTTGATATTTTCAAAATGATGCTCATCCTTTTCTGTATTATTTTCACATAAATGAACTTACGACAGTAATCTATTTCATATAATAGCATTCCTTCAAAGCTTTCAGTCACCGTATCAGTTGTAATCTGTAACAATGTGGCTGAGGCCAAAAGCGAATAGCGTAAATGATTGTTGACGGGAAATAACTCATCTAGTAAATAAGGCAAAATAAAAACATGATGTTCTTGTATTTTATAGTAAATTACCCTATTAATATTTCACATGAACGTCAAAAGGAAAGCAAATAGCCTCATGCTATGACACATTATATGCTACACGGGGAATTGTAATCTGGCATTTATTTTATGGTAAAAATATTGTATATTTTCTGTTCGCCACTGCCAACACTGAACGTGTTTCACTTAACTGCTGTCCAGTTTCCAGTGATCGATGAAGGATAATTGAAACGGCGCTGTTCAAATCTGATATTACCTGCCGAATGATGATGGTGATGATGATGATGATGATGGTGAGGAGGAGGAGGAGGAGGATAACACTAAACCTTCCACTTAGGAATATAATTGTTACCATGAAAGCGTGAATTTTTTTTAAAAAAAAAATCGTGTTTCGAAAACGTTTCCAGGTATCGGATCTTCTGGAACTCCCAAAAACATATAGGAAGTAAAACCGCACTGGCAGCAATATCTTCTATTATTGTTGTTCTGATAAGTATCAATTATTCCTTTACACTTTAAGGGTTTTGATCGATATTTCTAATTCCTTATTCCTTTTGCCGATTGATCTTTCTCACTGTTTTAAATATATAAACATGCCCTTTTTATTTTAATCATACAGATATGTAATTTATAACAGAAGTGTTCATATTAGTTAAATTTGAAATTCAATCGGCAAGGAAGATATTTTTGATGATTTCACAAATAGAAGACTGAGTAGAAAGTTGATTGTGACATATCTTAACACCATTACAATTTTACCTAAACCTGCACGTCGTCAATAATTGGTTCTGTGACAATTTAAGAGCAATAATTTTGAGATGCAAAGAATTAGAATGTAATTGTGAAAAATACTAATTGTCTTAGATATGGGTATAATTAATAAAGACCATTTATAAATATTCAGACAAAAAGGAGGAAATACTTTCCTTTAAAATAATTAAACCAAAATGGGCGTTATTTCAGGAAGTGCGTCATATAAGCAAAATAATTAAGTAAACGTTTGTTTGTAAGAATTGAATAAACAAACAAAAAACAAACAACAAACAAACAAAAACAAAACAAAAAACAACAACAAACAAACCAAACATGGTTCCATAAGAAGCATTTTTGGTACTAACGGTTCTACTAATGGACCGGTAAGTCATGCATTTAATTGCAACCTTATCTTGCTGGATCCATTTCCGGGATAACTTGCGTTCGGATATACTTTGGTGTGTCCGTTGTAATAATACGGTAAGATCAGAGTCCCTCTCTCTCCCAGTATGTCAATAAACGGAAGTCACAGCTTGATTTGGTGTTGTGAAATTGACATAAATATTGTGAGAGATACCAACAATACGGACAAAATAGTCGATATTTGCGTATAAAAGCGCCCGCCATCACCGGAAAGGTTTAATCTCCATCGTGATTTGTATAATATCCAATCAAACAGCGCCATCCGTAGTTTGAAAGACCTCATTTGATTACAACGTAAGTGGACTGTTGTTAAATAATCATTTATGAAAAGACCACGAGGATGTAGTTTTCCTTTCCTGAAACGTTCTTTGAAAATGATCTGGATTTTCAATGAAGCCAAACTAGTTTGTCCCAACGGAAGCTTGATTACCCGTCTCGGAGTTTTGTGTCTAATTTTAGTGCAATATAATAAAACGTGAGCATATTGTCGAAGTCTTCAAGGGAAGCTGCCAGGGGAACACTGTCATATCCATAGGAGTGGGAATTAATTTCAAAATATTTGAAGAAAGACTTGTTCAAGCATAGAGACAGTCAAATAATTTCGGTAGAATTCCATCTTAAAACCATGCTAATGAAGACTAAGGCATTCAATGCAAAGATTAATTGAAATAATATTTTCTACCAGAATTAAAAGATGTGAAAATTGGAGATTTTTGTTTGACGCGGAACTTAAGAAATTCTCGAAAGATGCTTCAGTAAAATATCAGGATTTTACTTGAATATATACTCAAATCAATAATGAATCTATTGGCTATGTTTAAGTCTATGCTTCAAATCCATACTTCAGTATATTAGTGATATTACAAGACGCGGGTATCCGAATACTATGCCATCCCCGAGATGTTTTCCTAGTTCCGACACAAGCTCAATTACTTTCTATCACATTATATCATATTCTCTCGATTGTAGAGCTTGCTCATTCGGTGCCCAAATCATCAAAAGTTTTACTGTCATTTGACAACACTGAGTATGTCATATACGAGAACAACATTCACAGTATGACGTATAAATGCACACTATTCATATTTCTTTAATCGAGTTATACCGTGAACGCGTTTAATTCTGTAAAACCAAAACTTGCACCAGTTAGCTTGACCTACATGGAATACAAATGAAAATCATACTAATACAAAACCGATACAGCATAGCTTTTAATGGCTATTTGAAATTTTGACAATGCTGATGGTAGATACTAAACCCTCTGGGAATCATTGTAGGGGGGCAATGTATTACTATCAAGACGATTAATAAATGTATATTCATTCGCATATACACTGTGCCGCCCCCACCCACCTAAAAAAATGTTTACGTACACAATAAATATTCATTAGTTTAAGCATATTTATTGCAAAAATGCATCATAGCACAGCAGTTGGATTTTGACGAAAGTATACCATTCTTATATATTCAATTTCCATATGAATATTCATTCACCTACACATATCAGTAATTTAAAAGATAATTACTCCACGAATATTAGATTCACGTTCCCTGTGAATCATTATTGACTATGACTGTTTCACGCAAGTTTAAAATAGTGGGGTGAAGGAATGCAAAACAAAGTAAACAAGATTTTGCTAAGGAGATGGAAAAGCGCATAACAAATCATGTAAATGTAAAGAAAATAATAACAAGACTATAATTCATTGCTTGCAATGGTACTTCAGTCCTTGCAGTATTGAAATGAGATAGAATTCTTAGAATATATCAGACGAATATTTATTGGATATTTACACGATTTTCGTCCATTAAAATGCGCACAGCGGCACGGATTGCGTGCTAGGTACACATTTGAAGACCCTTTCTGGGCTTGTTTTTAAAAGGAATTTTATCTGAAAGTGATGGGAATAGTTTCACGGTTAGAAACAAATAAATAATAGTTACAGCACTACTCCGCCGAGACGCAAGACATATGTGTACAATACTTAAACATAAACCAATTTGCGTGTATGTAGGCATCCGCCTTCGACTTTTAGAGAATTACATCGATAAGAAATGGGATTACTAAAGAAAGAACAATATATATCCCTCCAACCTTTTTAGCACGTTTAGTATTGACTCACCTCTTAGTGTAATAGTATCTTCCCAAAACGCACGTTCCGTCTCGTCTGTTTTATCTCTTTTATTAAGAAAATCCCTGGAAATATCTTCCCCCAGTCCGAGTATTGTTTGTAAAGTTGGGTGAATATAACAAACCGCCCTATGTAACACCCCCTATATCATCGCGATAATGACTGTTCAAGTGGCAAAACCAGTTTTAGTTGAATAGAATTAGTGAGTCGCGACCCGGCAACAAGCATAAAAAACCATGTTGGCTCAAACACCGAATTTAGCTTACTTGCTACAAAGCTTTATCAGAAACACATGGGAAACACACAGGAATTAAATGACCTATCATGTTTAATCAATATGCAATTAATTACTTTGAAAGCACTTCTTGTAAAAAAAACAAAAACAAACTGACAGCCTCTACATTATAACAAAACGAAGTGAACGTATATTAAACATGTAACGGCTGTATTCATTGCAGCAATGGAAAATGTATTTCAAGTTAAAGTAGAAGCAAAGAAAATGTTAATACTTATTGTAAGAAACCATGGTTAGTTTTGATTTGTAATATTGCTTATCATAACAAGTCCTGGAGAAAATGTAAATGGGTTAAATATATTATCAAAATATATGCAAATCTTAGATCAGAGCTCAATTATTTTTCAGTATGGATTCAATTATCATTTTTATTTAAACTTATTTATTTCATAGAAAACAAGATAACCCCCTCGACGGTCTCTGGGTCGGACCATTACCCTTGGTTACACTTGTACGTCAATATTATTTCTAGCTAATCACAGGTAGAAATGCACGATGAGTACGAGCAGAAAAAAACACCAACCGACTTAGAGGCCAACTGACTTAGAGGTGCGGAATAGACCATTTACCAGAGGATCGACAATACTCGGTATAATTCGCTGATTCAAACTGAACAATCATTGACTGGCGAAAAACCTCAATTGTTTGTTTATTTCACATTGCACTTTACACCAGCATGTAGATTAGGTGTTCGGGAAGTGCTCATTAATGTACGTAGGTTTACATCTCATTTTCGGAGTGAAACGGTCTATAAATAACCTATATCAGACAGGGTTTCGTATTGATGAGCTGGTATCTCACCTGGTAAAACATCTCTTCTGTGTTTGAGTCAGGGTCTAGAGGCATATAGATTTCACACAGATTGGAGTTTTTATCAACTTTTACACCTTGCATTAAATGTCTTATATAAAGTGTTCACTTATTTAAATCATAGCTGCTTAGAGCTACAGTTTCACATTGAAAGTATGGCGACAGAGAATTTCTGTAGAAATAAAAAAAAAATCATTTATGACATACTCAGACATGTTAACAAACAATTATTTTGTAAAAACAAATCATGATTTTGTCATACAATTTTAGCAGACACCTGTTGGTCAATTCCTGATCCTAAAAATACTGCGTTTCTTTTTAATAAAATCGGATAACTTTTACCCACATTGTTAACTACCCAACTTAAACTTGACTAAGGTTAGATTGAAATTAAAAGTAAGAATAATGAAACAATCGAAAGGGCGAAATATGATAAGTATTTTATTATCAACTAAAATAAGAAAAGAAAAAACCAGGAAAGTTAAACAAGTTCGTAATATAATTACACCTAATTTGTTATCTACCAAATAAAAAGCATATTCTACTTGTATCTAGACAGATTGATTATAATTATAATATCATATATTGCAGTATCACAAAATCTTGATAAATTATGTTTCATTAATTTTAAAGCCGTGATAAGAATAGTGTAAAGTTTCGTTTTATAACGAAAAAGATATATTAATCAAATGTTTGTGTACCAAACAAGAGTTACTGATGCGTATTTGTTTATATTTTGAGGACAACACACTGCTCTTAAAAGCGTTTATCCTAGACAGATTCTTCTAAAACTTTTAGACTATAACTAAAAGATATTTGAATTAAAAATAGATATTTGAATTAAAAATAGGGGATCAAAATGCTTGTTTTAGAGGTTTAACTTATGATAAAACACCACTGCTTGCTAAGATTTGTTGTAAAAATCAAAACATTAAAATAATAGAAAAATTGCATCCCAAATACTATAACTACATATCAAAATAATATTTTCAGAATATTTAATCACAATTTGTAGTTGTTCCATAAGTTACAGGTGACAATACTGTCAAACATACATTGAAAATATAAAACGCAAAAATCGCCGTTGTGTCAAGACCAGAATGTAACCAAAAGCTACCAAAAGGCTATGAAATTCAACACATGTCCTCTGTGTACAATGCATTTATGTTTTTGAGATTTTTCTTTATGCTATCACATTTAATTCATTTCTTTCTTATACACATATTACTTTATCTTCATAGTTAAGTTTTGTAATTGCTGCTGTTTTTAATACATAGGCAGTCAGTTTAGATTCGATCATTTATCTATAATTCTATTACTAATATTATACCAAGTTCAAAGTAAACATACCGGAAATATACACACCAAATATATCCATAGAAGATCTCCTTTTTTACACTTCGTCATGAAAACATGTTCAATGTGTACCTAATCAGATGATTCATGATCGTGTTTATTTCTGTCAATCGTGTTTATTTCGTGTCAATGGCGTTTATTTCGTGTTTGTTTCGTGTCAATCGTGTTTATTTCAACTGTTTTTTTTAAAAAATAATTTGGACATATTCTCTTAACTTACTGTAATTGATGTCTTTGTTTACATTTTAAAGGTCCCCAATTTGTTTTAATACTGATGATAAAATATTGTAATCAAAGACCTAAACCCAAAGTTAAGATACCCGGCGAAATACCGTATATTCTCGTGCAAGATCGAGAGTGGGGCAGGTGTATTCCGCGGAAAATCCAGTTCTGTGTAACTAAGCGATAGCAAAACACCTGTCAATACAACGATTCGTCATTTTTGTCTGGTCGTATATTATTTAACTGAAAAATTACAATGGTGTTTTTTGTCCTAACCTTTGGTCCTTTTAACATTTATTTTATGCCACCGCAACGATAGATCGGTGCATAATGTTTTGGTCTGTCTGTCTGTTTGTCTGATGTCTGTCTGTCACAAAACTTAACCTTGACCATAACACGGAAATCCTTCCACCTACAGCCTTCAAACTTTACAGGTGCATGTACCTTGATAAGCTCTACCAGCCAGGTACCCTGACCTTCACCAAATGACCTTGACATACCAACAGTGCTGTAAAATCCACAAATATGCCGAATTTTGTATAAGATACATGTACTAGCGTTGCGGGAATAATTTTAAAGACTTATAGTGCTTTTGTTTTGTTAGAAAATCATCCCATAAAAATAAATAAATGCTAGTTTGTTTGATTGTTGGGTCTAACGTCTCAACGACGGTATTTAAGTCAGTTCGAGACTATGTCTGCTTCAAACAGATGCAGTGCTGTCACACAGCAGCATCACGCCGTACACACCTAGTCACTCTATTCTGACACCGGGTAAACCATCCCTGGAAATACCTTTATATGATGATCGTCAAGCAAGGAATCTCAATTTTTTACGACTTTGGTATGTCGCGGCCGGGGATCGAACTCACGACTTTTCCATTCCGGGGCGGACGCTCTAACTATTTAAATACTAGTAAATAAATAAAGTGACTCCCTACAAATATTATTGCCTTTATGAAGAGGAAATAAACATTTAAAAAATATTACGACAGTACAAACATAAACGCTGGAGCATAATTTTCACATTTTCGTCATATTTGCCGAAATATTAGCAAATATTTTCTTTTTTCATTAATTGAACTATTTCCTTCTTGAAAAAAGTTTCCTTTCAGTCCTCAATCAATCATTAAGACCTTACATTGATTACTCTCGGATTCAAACAGTCATTATTTTACTTTGTATCCGCCGTTATACCAGTTACAGTCAGCTGAAGTTTACCATGTTCTTCACGTGCACCTTATGCTGTAGATGATCATCGTAAGCTTTCGAATGGCGTCGGAACACAACTCCGTGCAGTAGTTATTTCAGTACAAGCACACCGGCTTTTTCTCACAATATCGCGGTGGCGACGAGGGTACACGAGATTTCCTTCACACGCTTATATGAGTTGCTTATCTTTGAGTTTAGTTCTTTGTTGTAATTAAATGGTTATACATTACTAATTTGAAATAGAAATCCGTAATTTATATTATTTAGAGATTAAAATTTGGCAAAACTAAGAAAGGAGACAGTGCTATACTACTGTTGCATAGTATCATTTATGCATTTTTTAATTTATTTTTTACAACTATAATCGAAGTTGACATGTTGATTTTTTCAGAACAATTATTCAATACAATTAAATAAAAAAAATGAAAGGCTACTTTCTTGCATATGAATAAATAAAAGTTACTTCTTTAATAAAGACAATCGAATCCTATTGAAGACTTTAGTGTTTTAATTGATGGTTTAAAATCAGATTTTTTTGTAAAGCATGCGCAAACATACATAGACTGCGTTACTATTATTGTTGCCAAAACGACCGCATTATGCGGCATTTCTGAGAGACTGTCCAGCCAGTAACTTAAACAGCATCTAGAGGTCTGACCTCTCTAATTAACCCCGGAAACTAAAAATGATTTTTGATAAAGGTATATGCGTTGCTCCCAATGTTTATAATTGAACTTGTATAACATTATGACTGTTGTCCATCCATGCAATCAAATACATCAAATTTATTTTGTATTGTATTGTATTGGTTCTGATTGAAAAAAGAAAGCACCCCCTATTAGTGGATGTGTTAAGTTAATATTCCGGGGATACATAGTAAGACATTTATTTACATCTAAAATGTTTCATTTTTAAATGATTTCTTAAAGAAATAAACAAGTTCAAAAAACCTCATGCTGTAAAATGATGATGTTTCTTGAAAAAATCCTGTATAGTTAATAAAAGCAAACTGTAACTAACGGATATAACACCGGGAAAAAGTGATGCAACAATGCTGTAACGTGGTAGCACTATTTCATTCTCATAATTAACATACTTTCAAAATGATTAACAGCAATATCGACGCGACGTAAAACTCAACACACTTACATCAAAATGCATGTCAAAGAAGGAAATATTTCAGTAAAAGGAAACTGGTAAAATAGAGATAGAACTGTGCAATTTAAAACACATTCCGTAATTTGAAATAAATGACCTTTCATAAATTCAATATTGTAAGTAAATTCAGACATTTTACATCTATAACATGCATACTGCTGTGAATTCCAAAACATAAAGATTTGCATAAAGAACTTCTTCGAGTAAAATCTCCGCTCAACTCAACTAATATTGACATTTTCTGAAGTCTTTCAATTTTCTTGCGAGGAGAGAAAGTTGTGCTTCCTTTTCAACAGTCATCCATAATGTATGTTTTCAATTTTGACATCAGGGACGAAATAACTATAATTAGAGACACCAGAAGTAGCAGTCGAATTCGACTGCCGCTGCTTCGTATCAGGGAGAATGACATCTTGACGAAATCGTGAATCACGTGCCTTGTACTTTAGGGAATATACATGTGTGTGCTGAACTAAGAAGAAAAGCTATAAAGGGGGTTTGGAGAATTTGGTACTTCATTTTTTAAATTGTTGATTAAATTGTACGCGTATAAGTACACACACACACACACACACACACACTATGTAAACATATATACAGTATACACTCGTACATACACATATGCATACAAGGATATGACATACGTTTCAGTTCTCGTTATACTGTTAAAGTTACAGAACTGCGACGTAAATTACCATTTCCAAGAAACTTGCGATAAGGTCTTGATATGAAAGAATAAATAAACTATTGGCAGCATGGGGTTACACGTTTTGATATTGAGGTTAAACTAGGAACCGTAACATTTATATCTGTCGACGAAAGGGCAAGTAAAAACAAGTATAGGAATACAAGAAATACGATTATAGACCCTTTTAGCATGTCAAATATTTTCTGATCTAATATTTTTCTCAACTTTTGTGATAAAGGACAAAAGCAAAATAACTGCAATGAAATATTTTAAATTTGACAACAAATTTCAAAATATTTCATATATATTTTTATTTTAAAACAATTATATGAATAATTATAATTGTCAACAATTTAATTTTGAAAAAAGTATACTATTTTTATTATTATTATCAGAAACACTTGATATATTATATTAGCCCATTTGTATATTAACATTTTATTGCTACCACATTCACAGGAGATGAAATATCACAATTATCTACCCTTGGTGTGGTAGCAATGAGAATAACAGATTTTCATGGAATTCACAGCCTAGACGATTCCGAAACGAAGATTAAACTTTTGCCAAGATGCGCCTCTTTTTTTGCGGGGTGTATCCCGCGAGGGAATTTAGGTAACACATACAGATCCTAGACATTTTGCAGGGATGTGAGTATACACACTGATAGCTTTATTGATTAGTAGTATGTGCTGTGTATATTTATATACCAGTAACTGTTAATTCATGTATATTTTACAAGAAGTCCAGACTAGCATCGAACGGGATAGTGATTGCTGATTAAAATCACAAGATAATGAAATTATATTCATAATACTATGTATGTATGTAATATCAGTTGCAATTTTATCTATGTCGATTATGAAAAACGACTTTTATTTATTACGTTCGATGGTGGCGTATGTGGTCATTATTGTGGATGGAAACAGGAGAGCCCGAAGAAAGTTCTACGGGCGACCACTGTACACGCTCACGTACATGGCCAGGAATCGAACCCGGGACGCATTGGTGAAAAGAGGCGCGCGTTACCACTACGCTATCCAAGAATCCATAAAGAAATGAAAAAAGATGTAAATGATAACAAATTATATATCCAATACAAAGCAGATATTTTGAAAGAAAATTAAACGGATTTAGTTTTGGAATTCTGTCTTTTTTTTCCCCATAGTAATCAAGATTGATGAATGTCTTGAGTATGCAATTATTTATGAATTTATTTCTTTAAGAAGACGACTACTTATAAAACCTAAACTGATAACCCTCTGGCAAATATTTGGAAGACGTTTGCACTACTTGGATATAAGGTATAACAAATATGAAATAAATCATTTTCATCGTATGATATTTTAAACGTTTAAATATATACCAGCATATTTCTTTTTCATAATTACATCTGTCAATTCTACTTTTGAAGATCCATTTTGGTTTAATCAGAAACTGTAGGAAATAAGTTTAAACTGTCCATTTTATTCAAAATCAGTTTATTATGATACAGAATTTATTTAATCACGCATGATCACAACGATAATTTCCTTCTTAAACATGACGGGACATATATCATTTTCGGATCTTCCGCTTTCAAAAACAAAACAATCACTGATTGTTGGGTTCCTTGATAGAATATATTATAGAAAAAACAGATAGAAACAAGGGGACATCTACACGTTCAAGCAATTAATGTTCAAACAGATGTTCAGCTAGGGAGATACGCTTGGAAATTTCTTAAATGCCTCACACAATTAACCATCTATCAGTCATTACAGCGAGCGAACTATCACGACGAAGTAACTTATTAACGGCTTGTGCTTTTTAAGAGTTCCTGAAAGTTTGTTATCCAGGAGATTGTAATAGGTTTTCTTTTATCTACCTTGTGGTACGGCAACTTAAAACTAGGCACATTGATTGTTATCACTAAGTGCAGGATAAACCGGGAGTGGAGTTTTCAGGTTGTAGTCTGGTACTTATTCTGAACCAGTCTGCTATACATAAACATCTAAGAACAATAAAGGACGTATAATCTTTAAGCACTTTCATTGTTATTATCCCCAACTTGCGTTGCCATTGTCCTTCCACGAGCCTCCCGGAAGCACCTGTTTAAACACACTAAAGTGTGTTTGGGTAAAGTTGACTCAAACACTTTGAAAATGTTTATCAATAGTTCATGTTGAATTCAGTAACATGAAATTGCTGGGCAATGAAGGTAGATAAATATTTATTAGACCTCCTCAATCTACGAGGGTGTTAACGGAAATTACGAGTGAAAAAACAGCTAGGCAGAACCCGATGTATTGTCTCTGGAATCGAAAGACTGATAAACAAAACAATTAAATAATCTAAATAAGAAAACGTATCACGGTTTTAGATTCGATTTAAAATGATATTGCAGGCGCATTAGCATCATGATTTATGTCTTTTTTTTCAGCCCGGGATGTCCCATTATGAGATACTCACATACGGTTATCTTGATAGAAGGACAATTTTGTATATGTATACCTTTGCTATTGGTGGCCGTTTTATGATATTGACATTTCTCTACAAATATATGTTTATTTGCAAGGAGGGTGTCACTCATCACATCGACCACTTTATTCTATATCTTATATTATATGCTCTCAGAGCTACATAATTAACTTACGATGTTTAATATACTTTCGTACGGCGGTAATCGACATTTTTCTGGAACCAGGGGTGCCATTCCGGTATATTTACCACCGCTGCTTATTGCTTCGCCTACATCCTTCTGTTATTCACACTGAACATGTTCTAGTGCTGTTTTTCACCGAATCCTAGCCTATCTATTTCTACTTATCGACTTCGTAATATAGCCGGAACACATGCTATAAATATCTTAGGCAGCGTTTGTGTCAATTAAAGAACTGCGAAGCTGGACCCCACCAAGTCCAAAGGCACGAAATCAGATGTTTTAGAAAAGCGAGAAAGAAAGGAAGAGTGGTGTGTTTATATGAATTTTCATTTTGTTTTAATTATGAAAGTATTGTTTATAACACCCAGACACAATTCTGATATTGTTATTGTAAACATTTTTTTATCTTGTAACAGTATGCGTATGCAAATTAATTAAAAATATATTCCTCCCAATTCTATGTCTGCAAAATACAATATAATAACAAAGCGGGATGTACTCTTTGATTTGATTTTTAAATGGGTTTCAAGCGAACCCTTGAAAAATAGATAAAGAAACACATTTTGAAATATTTGCCGGTCATTTAAACAAATGTCTAGTCAAAAGGGACACTTTTGCGTCACGGAAAACCATGCAAAACACATTTAATATGAAAGTTTGGGGGGAATCATATAATTATGATCTACACGTCGCTTAATCAAGAACATTTTAGTTCCATGAGCAAATTGTTGTAGCGTTTCTCCTCAAGTCCTATGTGCTATAACGTTAATTAATGTTTTCATTCTCAGGGATGAGGATGAAAGGCGTCCTTGTTCTCAATGATTCCAGGGGGACACATGCGCGTGCAGATCCCAACCGCCCCTCCCCTAATAGACCAATGGAATGGGTTAATTCTCATTACATATAGACTCAGTAGAATTAAGACCCGAGAAAGGTTCATCCATGATTTAGTCTCATTGATAAATAAATAAATTAGAGATTAGATGTATCAATAAATAAAGACATTCATGAATCATTGTACGGTTATGTAAATAGATAAAAAATGAATAAATGATATACATGACATACACAAACATGAAGACGGATATATATATATTGTATACTTACATTAACATAGCAATATATCAATTGCAGTAAATTACTGTAGATACTATTTTTAGAGCGTTTAAGTCTGGATTCGTTGGTGTATGTGTGTGACACAAGTAGTTATTACACTATGTTGTTACACACCTGTGCGCCTAAAGCGGTTTATACAAATTGCGGCATACTTATGATATTGTTTTTGTCATAATTTCAACATGTTTAGTCTCATCATGAGGAAAGAAAAAAATATAGACAGCTGGAATGGACGCCGCATCTTTGTTGTTTTTGCAATTTTTTGTATTTTTATTTACTGTTTTCTAGCAAATGGACTAAATGCATTTTGTATGAAACGATATAAAAAAAAGTCTTAAAAAATGGATAACGTTATATGTTAGTATTTTTTCTCACAATAAAATATTTATTTCGGTACAGATTTTCCTCGGTAAAATTATTTTAGGAAACGTAAAAAAAGCCGAAGAGAAGGTAAGTGATGTGATAAACGAAAACGTTGAAATGAACAAACAGGTGTTATAAATGAGACTGAATTATTTCTTTTCAAAAGATCAAAGAACTGCACCGCAATATTATTTTATTACTGAAGGGCTTCAGGCTTTATTGCTTTACATCTCAATTTCACGTTTTATTTAATTTTCATGTAGAATGAATACACACTTTTCAAAATGACTAATACTGATTCGAGGGAGATAACCGATCTTTATATTGATTTTCTTTAAACGAAATTAAAAAAAATGTCAAGACCGCTGAGTTTTGTAATTTTAAGGTGACCATACTTGATCGTTCCCTAAGAAATGAACACAGGTTTTAAAATCAATCACATTTTTAATTATCTTCAACAATGAAAAAAGCAGAACTTCGGGTTTATTCATTAATATTTAAATGACTCAAAACTTGATCTTAGGATACATGATGTTAATAAACAATACAGAACATGCTCATTTTATATTCTTGTACACACTATCATTCTATTCGGCTGAAGTTTTTTTTGCTTAGTTAACAAATAAAATAAACATATTTTAAAGAGCATATTCACAGAATTGATGAGGCATATTTTGTTTAATTCGAATAATTTTTGTACTTATTGCAATAATAAGACGTTTTTGTTAAAAAATATAGTGTACGTCTATAAGTACGGTACGTTTGCTTTGCAAATATTTTACATGAGTAAAGTCTTCTTAATATTTATTTCACAAAGATAAGAATGTAATCGATCATCTTACAGCGTTGTCAATAACGCTGACTTTGCGATGGCCAATGTTTTGAAAACAATTCGAAAATTATATCAAAAGGAATCAGAAAAATTCATGGATACGTTCATGCTCTCTTTGCGGAATAAATAGAAACGATTGAGCAAGAATAAGAGTTATGTGTTCGTGTGGAACGTTCTTTGATTCCTTTATGATGCACATTCAATATTTCACATGATACAGCCATCTTATTCATCCGTTTGATCTACGAAACAAGAACAACTATTTTGGGCACATATTTATTTCTTTAGTCTTAAAAGAAAAAAAAAGATATGTTTCACTGATCTTATTGCCTCGTGTACAAAAACAACAACAACAACAACAAAAAAAAAAAACAACAACAAAAAAACGTGCTTTATACTAACTTAAAATTTATCAAAATAGTGCCACGAAATAACATTTTAACATTTTCTGATGTAGCGTCTTGTGATATCAGTAATTGAATTCAAACTAAATTCCATCAATTTAGTATCTTATCACGTCTTTAAGCAAAATTGCACATCGTAATTTACATGAATATGCCGTATCAATCTGCTACATTTCTCAAGGCTACATAAACAGGAATTATACCTACAGGAAACACTAAAGTTTCTTATTTATATTTTCACTAATGATGTTTTATTACCACATGATAATTACGAAGGAAACGGGTTTTAATACCTGTTTAAAGTATTTCCAAATCAACCGTTTTATGAAGTATGATATATCATCATTTCCGATAAATTCTATTTAACATTCCATACACACAAAGACAATTAACTTTTATTTAACTAAATACCACCGACTTCACTTTCAAGAACGAATATTTTGATTTATATATTCACTCTCAGGTATTTCTATCTAAAATAGCTAGAATTTTCATTTAGAAACGTTTCCCGAGAAAGAGAAAAAAATCAGCTAACATTCTTTCAACGTTTTTTATTCAAGCTGATACACAATGACAGGCAAGAATGCATATCTCCCTCCTATCGCGTAAGGGGACTAGTCTAAACAGTTAGCTTGCAATAACCATTATTGCACCTAGAAACGTGTAAAATCGCTTATTTCTGTAGAGCATTGATACATGAAAAAATACACACACATATATATATGCGGGATGAATCCTTCAATCGGAATAATTATCGGCACTTAGTTTGCTCGCTTAAGCTCTGCGCTTTGCGCATTTGCTACATGTTTATCTCCCGAAAAAAAAAAAAAAAAAAGGAGAAAAAAAAAAGATGTAATTCATTTATTATTTTGTATTTTTTTCTTGTTTTCTACTAAGTAATTACAGACTTGCCTAGATGCCTCCAGCACACCATATACCATATTCCCCGTGGAGTTGATAGCAACGGCGAGAAACTTTTGAAAATCCAGGAGCGCGACAGCATCAATATAAATACGTCATGTGTGCAGGTTCGTAGATCATATACATGTAAGAAATAAATTATAGATAGTCAGCAGGATTACGTGAATCATCCGTTTCTAAATAACCCCGGTTGAACTATTCTAAAGAATGTCTCATATTTTGGATATAATAAATCGATATTTAAATGTGAGATTCATATACATTTTATATCGATCAAATTTGAATGAAATAAATTGTTAAAATATGTAAGAAAATGTAATATCAAACAATTACTTACCATTCTGCATGACCAAAACTGGACGTAATCTCATTTCATTCCTTCATAACACTGTCTTTCTTTGTGTTCACACAATATATCTATCCGAATACTCTGAAAATATAATTGAAAAAATCCTCTTATTGAAGAAAAAATAGAAAAAAAAATCTAAGGTAAAATAAGAGTTTTACAACGCACAGCAAAACTTAAAAATGGTTGGAAAAATAAATTTTGTAAACATATCCGTTATCACTTTTTTTCAATATGTTCCTCAAAATTGAAATCCACCCTCACCATATTTTCTAACATATGCCTTAATACACAGAAACAGGAAAAATCGACAAATTTACCGCTACCTTTTTTCGATAAAGCTACTCAGAAACTGTTCGACTATCCTTGATTAGTAAGATAAGAACGTCCAAAAATTTGTACTCCGGTACACCGCGCCGTTCTATCCCTTCCAAACGCTTTAGAATCAATTGTCACTACAGCGGCGCTCTAAGAAGCGTGTAGCTCTATTTCCAGCCAGTGGCGGATACACCAAAAAGTTTAATGCGCATTCGTTCGATCTGCCTGTTTTAAATACATTTTGGGTATTGCGTGTCTGGAAAACCCCTTGGGGCCTGTATCTTCGAAGCTCCAAAAGCTTTGCGTTGTTGGTCCAACTGAATAAAGCTGTTACACTGCTCACTATCGGTGTATTTGATACGATGAGTGAAGAACTCATCAATATTTTATCCTAATATATGCAAAGGTCCTTGTTTCAAACGACTGCTTTTCCATCGTGTACAGTAGGAAGGATATAGATCGGTAACTGAACTGCATCAGTGATTATCATGTAAAAATACAAAAAGAGCTAATGAAATTGCCGCTGCAAAAGTAATTATGAACTAGAATTACCAAGGGACCTACATTTGTTACATCTATGGTGTGACTTGACAAAAGGGGCCGGGACTATGCGCGAGAATGTCTCCATGGGATAAAGGGAGATATTCCAATAAAAGTAACAAAACCATAGAATGGATGAAGCAGATATTCCGATATCAAAACAAGGTAGTTTTCCCTTTAGTGGGATTAGCTATAAGTTTATTTCCATGGCATCCAAAATACACCGAAACGATCATGTCTCTATCATGTACAACCATTTTGCAGAAGTTGATTTTTGAGTCAATTATACACATCGCTTACCAAGTAACAAAAGGTTCTTTGTGTGACTAACTCCTCATTTCTTTTCCAAACACCATTCTTTGAATAATAAAAATGATCATCAGATAAATGTAAATGGTTATGATAAGTATCGATGCAACTCATAAAATCATAAAAAATCGTTCGCCTATTGCGTTTGGAGAAAACGCATCTTTCCATTTGGCCTTACATTTCTATTTCCAATAAACAAAGATCACATCACGATCTTCAAAGATAAGAACCATAAAAACAGGAGAACAAACTGCTGATCCAGATGACTCACAGGCTGCAGTATTCCTGTCAGAAACCGGTCTTCAGAGGATAGATTTGAACACAATAGACAAAACAATATATACAAGCGTGTTACGTTCAAGAGTCTTTCTTTTGCCTCACTTTTCGGGACGATTCAGTTCCTTGTTTCATCATATAGACGAGAACTTATCGATTTAGCTATAGAAAGAGAGCAATAACATGATATTAGGCAACTGCATTGCAATAAAACAATAAATAAAATGATTCTTATATACAGATGACGTGCCCTGAAGGTAACCACTTACTGCATACCACACTTAATTACTGTTTTATTGTTACGTATGAAACTATTGCAAATATCTCCGAACTGTTTTGTGCGATTAAGATAATGCTTTCACGTAAAAAAATCACACTATTTGTTGAATCAGATACATGACGAAGATAAGGTGATTAATTTGACGTCATGGATACCGAATTGTTTTGTGTATATAAATACCGAAAATTGTAATAGCATTGAAAGTACATATTTTGAAAAAGAAATGTACAAATCACATTTGATTTGTAGGAGTTTTATATCACTTCCATTTGGCACTCATCGAAGTGTGTTAGTGTTAGCTTACACTTATTTTTTACGTCGATTGGTACACTACTGCTTAGTCTTTGTTTTTTGGTTTTTTTTGCTATCATCTCTCGACAGGTCCTGGGTTGGATTAGTATTTTGTACCTGGGAAGTCCATGGCAGAGTGTTGGTTACCTCCAACGGGGTTTGAACCCAAGGATAACGCTAACTCTAGACCACGTCTTGCTCATCGTACTTTGTTACCCGACAGGGGCATTCCGTTTTTTTCTTTTGATAGCATCTCTTTCTCTCTTTCTAGTGTCCATAATAGACATAATACATTAACATGCATGCATGTGTGTGTTTGTGTGTGTTGCTTAGCCAATACAAAATATCTGAATCTCCGACATTTCAGCAAAATACATGCCCTCAATTCGCACAGGAAATCCAGTTCTGAGGGAAATGGTTTTGTCATTCATCATTTGTATTTTGATAACAGGAGCAGTTGTCGGTAATTCGTTTTGGTCAATTTGGATGAGCGACCGGTCACTTCCTCTCATTTACATACATATTCTCATCGTTCTGCTTTCTTCTGAGGGTTGGCACGAAAGAGGCATTGCAGCAGTCGCTTTGTTCGTTTTATTGTTTGTAATAAGCGCTGCGTGATGTTTTCTTGAACGTCATATATCTCGTTTACATAGAGGAACTGCGGTCTTAAAATTCGCAGCACTCAAAAATAATAGGAATCGAAACGCCGTCTTGGATCAATTTATAGGTCTGAAGTGTAGTTGTCGTGAAGTGGTTGTGTATGGGAAACCTAAGGCTGGAACCACGGTAGTGTAGATTTCCTGCAAAGTTATTTTAACACCGCTTGGCAATACACGGGGATAATCAGGAAATATTGTTTTAAAAGGAAGTTCAATAATAGGTTTCTTAGATCAATGTTTAAGAGGACTGGAAAACAATCTTAATTCTCCTGGGAAAAAGTTTATTTGTTTAAATGAACGGAAATGTTGACTTTGTTCAAGACGTATGAAATGTAAATTTCCATTAACATTTCTTGATGCTTCTTTCCCCTCTGTTTGTTGGATCTAATTTGTAAACTGTACATAATTCAGTCATTTGAGCACATTGTCTATTTGGACAGATTTAGTTATGCCACATTGTTCCAATTCGCCAAAGACAAAACATAACGCCGTCAAAATATGATATTCGCAGTATATTGCAATTAGGCGTACCAGTCAGAAACATAACCTCTGTACGCATAGCAAGGGAATCTGTTTATTTGATACGATGCTCTTAAAACGATAAAAGATTTATATAGACGTAAATAACATTACCATTTTAAAACACAGTAGAAATAAAACGAATATGATAGTTTCGTCAATTTTACCTTAATGCATACAGTGATTAATCATGTGTAAGTGTGGATTTATGGTATGTCTCACGGATAAATCATCATTTCACTGCACGTAAACATTAACATTCAAGGTCATTTTCACTCTTTCCAGGCCTCTTCCAGTATTTTTGCTCACGTGTATCTCTTAAAGTGAAAATATCGGCGTTTCATCAACTATAATATCAAATCAAATTCAATATGTAACTCACATTACAACCATAAACGAACCACAAAAGCCGACAATCAACAAGCCGGCCATACTATTGCAAGGCTAGGGAGAACCGATATGACACGTAATGGTCTTCAATGCTGTAATTAAAGTAGATCATTGAAGCCATCAGAAAACAGCACACACACAGGCGCACAGGTCCCTGTAAACAGACCGTGTTCAGTCGGCGAGATAAAGAATTCTCTATGGAGATGCCAAGGCACTTAACTGTTCACATGCACACTTTGTTGGTATAACCTTTGACGGATTATTTATAATATCAATTCCAGTTGGGCCGTAGTTCAATATTGGCTAGTCTGAATATATCCCAGTAAAAGAGCCGGGTGACTTTGTATCGATAGGTTATCTGTTAAGACATGAAGCGTGCATGGTAAAGGAAATGAATAAATAGCTAAACATGTATCAATAACTAGACGGATTGTTTGAGAATCAATACCTATGTAGGTATAAATATATGTGAGTAAATATCGACTTTGGCCCCGAGGTTTACACAGTGTAAACACGTAAAATATGCATATCAAATACATACATATATATATATATTTCTATTAACAATCCATTCACCAAAAATATGAATTTCCTCTTCCAAAATAATGTTGTTGTTTTTGCGACAGTTTCTATCCGTTATTGGTTCGTATGGTTATGCATATAAAATATGTTTTTAAGATATCATTTACCAAGAAAAAAGAGATATTCATATGGGATACAAATATGCAAAACAAAATTTTACGCCGTCCATTTTGGTATATGTTTACCAGGACGTTTTATTAGATTCGGAATGCAACTGTTTTATAGTTCACATTGTTCTGGGTTGAAGCTTTGTCTCGCGATGTCTCGCGAGAAATGTGATATCAAGGTGTTGAAAAACGCACAAACATACCAGTACGTACTTATTTACATAATTGTTTTCCCTAGATGGGGAATACATCTTGGGTTATCTGATCACGATATACGAAAACATCCAGGCATATCTCGTATGCTATGAAAATAAGCATTCATAAAATAGAAAATAGTACTTTTAAAGCTGAACAGTTCATTGGCAAAGGAACACAGTGACTTGAGTATTTCTAGATTTTGATACGACCTGTTTAGGCTTGTGACACAGTTTTAGAAGTGAGTGAGTTCAAAGAAATATTTATACCGTTAAATGACAAAAAGACACAGGTGAGTGATTTTGTAAGAATTTTATAATTTCAAATTATTAATACTTAAAATTACTTTATATTTTAGGGGACTTTTCTTCCTTTTCTGGGTTTACAACATCAATATATAGGTTTATTTCTTCAGGCTTTTATCCATGTCCAATAAAGTTGTAAAGTTCGATAATCCTGTGTGACAAACATACTATACTATAATATACTTTATCTTATTATACCATGAGCTGATTATTATACTTGTCTATGGCGTGATATCACAGCGAGAGGCAGCACTTTATCTATCTTATGCAGACTTAAATCCCCAAAATGACCGACCTACTTTCTATGGGAGTTAAAACCAAGTAACTTAACAAGACTAAAATACATGTAGCGCGTAATCGTCCAAACACACCTTTTGATATTTACTCAAAACCGAATCTGTGTGCCAGTATGTTTGCTTGTTTGTTGGATTTGACGACACACCGACAGTATTTCAGCAACTAATTGAGACAGATATAGCGTTGCGACGCTGCAGTATCACGAAGTACACATGTGGCATAATAAAACCCAGTCACATTATCGTAACACCGGACAAACCGGTCCTGGAATTACCTTGTTTATATGATGGGTGCCAATCAGGGAGCTACCAGTACAATTTAAACGAGATAGATATGTCTCGATCAGGCATGGAACCCACGACCTCTCGTTCGCTCCCGATGCGGACCCTCTAACCACTCGGCCAATGGGGACCGTGTATGACCAAAGTAACTGTCACAGAAATTAACATTGAGCATAATAACGCGTGAAAGAACGAGGTACACGTTTTATTTATTAGTTGGCAAAATATGAAATAACTCGCAGGATATGTGCCTGCTGTGGTTGAATTTTTACTTGACAGGTATCACATAAAATAATTGATTCCTGATTTTCATTCTGTGTAATCACGCCAAATACAACATTTTTCAAAAAGGCGTGCATCTATGTCAGCAGAATATTGTCCCTATTAACTATAATGTAAATTCAGGGACTCTGAGCTTTCGTGCTAGAAAATTAACAACGTAGTTTTTACGTCACCGTTTTACAGTCTAATTAGATCCAATGATTGGGTCAATTCAACCTAGTCAGACGCTCATCACTAACCGAATATTAAAAGTCATTTAAAAACCGGCAATGCGTCAATTTAAACGTAATCAGTGTCAAAGTTCTATTCGTCATTCAAGGTTGACACTTACACTTCGTACACGGAAACTTAAAAAAAAAAAGAAAGAAAGAGAAAAAAAAAAAAAGAAACGGCAACTTATTGCATCGATAGATCGCTAGAACTTTTTTTTTTGCCATGTACCTAGTGATCTTGGTAAAACCTAACAATATGAAAACCATATGGAACCACAATTATATAGCATCATCATATTGTTGTAATCCCTCCCCATACGCTTATTATTTTTGGGCACTCCAAACAAGGTTGATGTCTGAAGTAAAAGAAGCTGCCAGATGAAAAGCCAGGCCGATACACGTTATTCCGAGATTCGACCCAAGATAACCTTGATGACTCCAAAACACGTTATTTGATTTTGATATTCAAAATCCAGACACCGTTCGTTAATGATAAAGGTATATCATGCACTGAGAAGTGAAGTTTCCTTTTAACAAAGCGATTCAGGGGATGCGAACATGTCGGTATACCCAGCATGTGGCACGGAAGATAAAACACGTGGAAAATATCGACAAACATTTTGATGAACGATTGGTTTCGTTTGTGACGTCATGCCACAATGAGGATGTTTGTGGAATGTTAAATCAATGCGCTATGAAATAAAATTTTCAATACTTTTTGAGCTTTATTACGCGAACGACTGAATGCACTAAAGCATAACTTGTTTGATGTCAGAAAAACATGTAAAATCTTAGGTGATAAAACTACGGAAGCCAATTATGGGCATTATAAGCATAATTTCTTTTGCGATACATTCATTTTATTTAATCAGTTTGAATTGTTGTAGTGTTAGCATTAACTACTACATATAAGCGAAACAATTTTTTATTTTATTGGAACCACTTTCGTAAAAATGAAATTTCGTACAAACGAAATATAACAGGTTAAAGGACAGGATGGCTATATCATACATAAACAACCTGTTTTTCAAAATTATAATCCGTCAGCGCAGCGCGGAAATGACATTTCGTTTTTACCAAACAGTTTCGGTTTAATGAAATTAAAAGATCGTGAATTTCTTTACAATGAAAGCAGTAAATAAAATGTATAAGAAAGCAAAAGTGTGAAATGTCACTTCCGGGACTCTGTAAAAAACAGTGTTTCAATGTGCCAGTAAAATAAATCCTCTGTACAGTTTTTATAACAGCTGCTTTCATAAGATGCAGGATTGAAACTTTAAATAATGACTACTCAAACGTATTATTTCAGCTAAAGAATTAAGTCTATACAATCTGTATGAACTGTTTATTTACATTTACTATGTTATTTTAGTCCACATTCCAATCTTTTGATGCATTTTCTTTCGTTCGGTTAACCTGCCAATAAATGAGTGACCTTTTTGGATACTTTTCAGGAAAATACACAAATAGAACAGTTGAAATAAATGCCATGTAATTACTCTAAATGTGAAGGAAAATAGAGCTCAACAATAAGAAGGATTACCTTAACTGAAATCACTGTCAATGTTTAGCCATTGTGTTAAAAATAAATTAAAAGAAAAAGAGGATGGCGATCTTTATGGGGTTGAAAATATAAAAAAGAGAGGATTTTGGTGGTATCTTTTAAAACTAGATGAAAATGTTATGTAACACACAACCAATAGAAATATAAGTTAAAATGTATTATTATAACAACAACGACAACATATTTTTTAAATAGAATAACATGTCTGTTATTTTTTATTACTCTATAAAAATGATTTAAACATTTAAACTTCCCAACTTAAGTTTTATGATTCAGTGTTTAATGAAATTGACATAACCAGTATGGCCTCATCGTCACTATGAATGCATTCGTCATTCTCTTTTCGAATTATGATCATTAATCAAAATAACTAACTGTACACTTGAGCTGTGGAAACCCTTTGACGGTTGCAATAAAACCGGCCCGATAGTTCAAGTCTTAAATAAAAATGACAGCGAGATTTACGAGTGCTATTTTGTTGCAAATTTACACGCATCCGTATAAATCTATTGTGAACACAGAACGCATTCTCTTTCCGCAGTTTGAAGATTTCGGTAGTAGAATTATAATGAATGTATGTACTTTTCTTTCTTGTTAGGCTGTATCATCACTTTAAATAATGCTTTTTATGTAACCGTATGTACTACAGACAGAAAACATAAAATTCAGTTACTCAGGCTGACATAAAATCGTTTTTGAAATAGGTAATATATACATTGGCCTAAGATACGTATCCATTGAGTAATTTGTAAAAGTATTTGCGTGTTTCTGTGTGTGTGTGTGTGTTCAATAAATTGTCAAAAAATATTTATCAATATTTGGAACTGCGCAGCATTTATTAATATCTTTGCATTAATAATTCAAAACACGCCTGTTTCGTTGCCAAACCTCAAACATCTTAGCTTTTTTTGGGGGGTATATTTACACTGAAGTATTTCCTGACTTCTGTTTTTCTTTCTCAGACTCTAAAACCTCTTTTATTGAACAAAGCTGTTTACACATTTTAATCAATATGAGCTTTGTTTAAGATACTGTGTATAATAATCCACACGCCATACCTTATTCCTGGAGGAAAACTACTTTTGCCGTCTTTCCTTGAGCCGGTTAAATATTCCCGAAATAAAACTGACAATTGTGTACAGACAATCTTGATGCAGTGACAGGTAATTAAGATACGTGAGAGATAAGAATTATCATTTATGGTAAAACTTAATGTGTATGCATATCATATATCTCATGAAGATTTGACAAAATCGGTTGATAAAATAGTTTTTATTGTAAATACACGGACTGTAGATCAATTTACTTTTGACATTTTCACGATGAAAAAAAAGAGTAAGAAAAACAGTTTTTTTTTATATCAGGGATGTCTCACGAAATACCTGAACAATGTATGTTCTACATACTTAAAATAATGAAACACAAAAATATTTTATAATGAGAACATAAAGTCGAAATTCAGGATTTATTATAAACATACTGAATTATTTCAAAATGATGTAACCGATTGGAATATCAAAGTTATCAAGAGTTAGTTAAATGCAGTGCATTTTTCGTACAGCAAGTATAATTTATTTTAACGTCTCGAAATAATTACACGCATATGTAAACAATTGTCAAAAACCGGTCAATGACGCAAAACACAACAAAACAAATGTCAAAAACCAGTCAATGACGCAAAACACAACAAAACAAATGTCAAAAACCGGTAAAACCGGTCAATGTCGCAAAACACAACAAAACAAATGTCAAAAACCGGTCAATGACGCAAAACACAACAAAACAAATGTCAAAAAACCGGTCAATGACGCGAAACGGTAATAGCGCCCACAAGTTTACCGGGAGATCTTGTGCCTGAACTGGTATTTCCCTTTGTAGAAAAGCAACACTGTATCTGTCTCATGTCACTTAACGACCGAAAAATCATTCGGAGGACGCTAAACACAACAAAACAAATGTCAAAAAGTGAATGACTTGCGCAGCCAAACAATTCACTGTCTGTCACGTATGTTAGTATAAGGTAAGATATGTATATGGGTGCAGTACATTGCTACAGACATGCACATGTTTAAGTACATGTATATATTATAATACATATTCAATGACTTTAAACAACATCACCCTGGAAATAATGTCGAATATTTTATTCCATTTTTTTTTTCCAAACGATTTTAGATTATTAAGAAATGGTATGAGACATATTCAAGCAACAGGCTGGCGCATGTTTTATGTTCTGCTTTTATTGATAAACCAAAGAAGGTAAATACTCCTGATTATTCGAGCCTGTTGATTATACGAGCTATTGACTTTGATTTTGATACTTTTTTCCGGCGCATTTAATTGTATTTAATTGACTTATATCATCCTATTATATTAGTCTCCAAATGACTGGAATTCGTTGGGACGTGAAATCCAGCATATAAGCAATCTCTTTATTATACTCAGTATTAGAGATAAGTGTAAAATGGGTCGAAATGCAGTTTACGTGAGAAATGAGTTCATAATTGTTCGTTAATTGTGACAGAAAAGCATAAAGCATGTTTGACACTTTGTTTGGTGTAATGGAATGAAACTCCTTTTTTGGCGGGGGGGGGGGGGGGGGGGGGGGGGAAAATAAAGCTATTCTGTTTACTCACAGTAAAAGCCTTGTCGCTAACGAACACTCAGTATGAGAAGTTGTCGCTTAGCTCAGGTGGATAATCAATGAAGCACGAAATAAATCCGGAATCTTAGAACGGATTGTTAAAGATAAGGTTGTGTAGAACAAGGGCCCTCTCCATGGGCTTCAATGGTTTAAAAATTAACGGAGGTTTCGGCTGTTTAAAGATTACTGACGTTTTGACATAGGAAGCACATGTTTATTTGATAGTAAATTTCACTGCAAAAATGTATAATTCAACACTAAACTGCAGACATTTTCGTGTCGATGTTTGATATACTGCATAACAACAAAACCCATCTTTGTCGTGTATTGATATAAACAGAAATCAATATACTTGCCCTGATACGATTCTGGCAATATGGTGTTTTAAATAATTCAATTATATTCTGAAGTTAATTATATCATTCGATACAAACCGTTGCTAGAGATTGCCAAGGGAGAGTGTATACCCATGGTTTCGGGCTGTTACCTATTTATAATTGGGTTATGATAACGATACCCACATATACATAATTCATTAGTCTTTGAATTTCTTCTTTCAAGAGACCATATATAATGTATTTATCAGTTAATCTTAACTTCTAATCAATCATTCTGCGGTCTGATGAATCCGTTTAAACTTATTTATTTAGTTCTTACAACTTACACTTATCCCTCTCGATGATTCCTGGGTTAGACCAGTACTTTGCGCCATGGAAGGTTATGAAAATTATTTGCCCCAAACGGAGGTTCGAACCCTCAACCTTCGGAGTCGCAGTCGGGTATGTTACCAATGGACCACGGCGTCCAACATAAATTATTTCATTTCGAATGCATTCAGAATGTATACCCAGACAGTTAACAGACAGACAACGAACAGATAGACAAACAAAACATGCGCTAAAGCGTTACAATTTCCACACCCACACTTCTCTCCACCATGTCGGTGTGGGGAGAGGGACATTTATATGGTACACTTTTAAAGTATTCTGAAGAGCATTCAGGTGAGGAGTAAATTTAAACTAGCTGGAAAAAACAAAAGTACACACAGTAACACCATATGTTTGGAATGTCTCATTGTATTACGGGAATGAAACTTAGTCTAGAGAGCAAGCAATTATGTAATTATTTTTACAACTAGAACTAATCTACTGAGTACACCTCAGACATGGTTTCTGTCTACACAATGCCTCGTCACGCACGTGCAATACAGATATTATTCCACACACGTGTCACTAGTCGAACGGGGCATCTTGAATTGGCACCATCTGGTCAATGCATCCGCCTTTGTTCAATGCAAGTTCGATCACTGGTTCACTGCTTCCATCCTGCCTTTTCTTTTCTTTTTTTTTTCACTTTACTCTTCCAATGAATGTGTTATTTTATTTAGCAATGTTCAAATATGTACATGTTTTTATTTCTCCGTATTTTATATCAAAGCAGCTCCTACACAGATGGTCATTGAGTAAGACTGTAAGTCTGAATTATCTGCGTGGATTATCTAAGTTTATCTGTTAGGAAACAAAGACTTAACCAAAATTAATGAGGAGAAAAAAAACTTTTATTTCTTTTTATGTCTTTTATTTCTATCGATCTTCTGTAAAGCCATAACCCCCGTATATGTAACTACACATTTATATATGTATGCTATACTACAAAGGAAGGGGGGAGGAGGGCTCCGTGGCTGAGAGGGTAAAGTCGCTGACTTTAACACTCACTCAGCCCCTTACCGCGTCGTTTCGAATCCTGGCAGGGCCATTCGGATTTTCATGTGAGGAAGCCTTCCAGCTGGCTTGCGGTAGGTCGGTGGTTCTACCCGGATGCCTCCGTGCATTCTTGGTCTTCCTCCACCTGTAATTAGCTGGACCTCGCTACATGACTGAAATACTGTCGAAGCGACGGTAAACTCAAATAATCAAGTCAAGGGAAGGACCGTATATCTGGTGATGGGGAATTACGGGATAGTGTGGTCGAAACCCATTTCTTGTTATATATAACATTTCATATCTGCATATTCAGCTACTTCACTATTTTTTACCTTGCTACTAGATAAACAAGTTTATTTTCATTGATATATAACTGTAACCTATATGTATGCATCATAATACCTATGTATACTTTTCAAGGACATTTCAAATGCTATGAAGATACATTTGTTAATTGAGAGAGAGCAAATATTTAGAATTCTTTTTAATTATAAAAGGAACAGAAGATTACTGAGCGTATACTTTATCAATTAGCAAAACTATTTTGGCAATCATTGTACGAGTATAGTGTTTAATCGGTATGAAATTAAATGGAATCATTAGGTATGGTATGGAATTTCGAACTAAGAAGATAAATGATTTCCAGTTGAAATTGAAAGTGCTAAGCCGAACAAATCAACCGCTCGTATTGGTTATAAGATATGACAAGAAATATCAGCTGTGGCATTGCGTAAATATGGAAGCTCAATCTCGATTAAACAATATCAAATCTGCAAGCCAATCCCCATATGTGGGCACATAGAACGTGAAATGATAATCTTGCACGCTAACATCGGCCGACAACTTAAAATTGACGTCTTTGGATATTTGATATTAAAATGTAAAGTTACGCCATTTAATATATATCAACAAGGGAAAACCATTTTGGTCTAAGAAAGATGTTCCATTATATAACACATGTGTGCTTTTGGATGTGTCCTTGACATTGTAAATTGTATTTGCATCTTTATCCAGCATATAAATCATTTCACTAATATTAAACATTAAAATGTTTGGTTCCTTTCTAAAATGAAAAATCCCAAACAAAACAAACTGCTCTCCTACCATGTAAACAATTCATAAAGATGTGCAAATGCCACAAAAATATGCATAATGGCGGTGCGTTTTTCTTTGCAATGATAATACGAATTCTTTCTATCGTCGACGATGTTTTCCCTCCAGAAAATTAATTTAAATTGACCAATCCCTGTTATATCATGAATAATTAATTGTGAGACAAACCATGACAATGCTCATGCGATCGCGCAATCATTACAACTGTCTATTCGCAATTTACATTAATTTTATTATCAGATTGTCCAATAAAGCTGCCTTTTTTGTTAGACTGGTTATTTGAACTGTGTCGAAATAAACAATGAGCACCATTAGCGTTTGGCCATAAACATTTTTACTATTCGCAACTATTGGCAAATTAACATGCGCCTGTTTATATCTGGAATTGTCACCCTTGATGACGATACCAAGAACAAAGTGGACACAATCCTTTGAAGTACTTGTTTATCCGTAAAAAAGCAAAGGATAATTATGCTATTTATCTCAAAGATTTATCGACGTATATATTTAATAATATCCTGGAAATGTCTCAATTTACCTTCAATCAGCCTCGTTCCAATTAACCGATGAATCATCAATTTGTAATACAATTACACAAATCGCAAAGCGTGCATACTGAATTATTATATAATGCACTGTTTATGTTAATTGCAAAATATGCTTAAGACAAATGCACGCAAAATGACCGAAGAACACACAATAATTGGTCGATGCATATTCTGTATACTGTAAAATCATTAATTTTCGTTGACCTTAAATTTCGTTGATTATGTTCATAAGGGAATTTTGTCGGTACATTTATTCGTGGATATCTATTCTAGAAAACGTGAGGTCTATACAAGAGACAAGTTTTCGTGGGGATTAATATTCGTGGATAGACCCTCCACGAAATCGACGAAAATCAGTGTCCCGCGAACATTAATGGTTTCACAGTATCTATGAATTATATACGTTTAAGGTAAGTCCCTCTTCACCGACCTGCATCGATATGGATCATACTATACAGGATCATCTTTCCACCGGAGGCCAGAAGGAAATGGATTTGTCTCCAATAATCGAGAAAACAAACGAGGGTTTTGAAGACAAGGTTTTTCTTTAGGTGCTCAGAAATTGTTGCATGTAAACTTTCATCAGCTTTGACTTTAAACACACGCCGACTTAGGTTAAAAGATGATGCTACGGGGAAAAAAATAAGAAAATCAATATGCTGTGAGCATTACTGTAGGGGTTAGTTTTCAATGTGAGAGACGGGGAAACAGGTGCTCTTGAAGCACAGTCATATGACGTGTGACGTATGCTTCATGTTGGGAGAATTAAATACAGTCTCTCTTCTGACACGTGGTTCCAGACGTTGATATGTACAACAGAAGTTGATAGGAGAAAATTGTTACCTTTGCATTATGAATAAGTAACACCATAATTATACCAGAGAGAGAGAGAAAGAGAGATGTGTATGGGTGCATGGAAAATATTTCGATATTGAAACTCATGTGCATGCCCGCCCGCTCACGTGCACGTATGTGTGTTTGTGTGTGTACGTGTTATCGTGTGTGTATGTATAAAAACATGAAACCGTATTTCAATATTTCTAGTAATCAAGCCGTAAATGTATTTTGTAACAAGAAGATTCCGTGACGACCCATGATAGTTGAATTCTCTGCAATCGATTATAGTCTGCACGTCTATTGTTAAAAATATCAGCAAACCATTCGAGAGAAACAAATTTTGATATAAATCCTTGTTTTGTTCTTGGGTGAAGCGAATGATCCCCCACAACGGTCATGAAATTGTCAGATTCTAGAATATTTACGTTGACAGTAGCTTTTTCAAGATTTAGAATTGAGATGATTTCACATTTAAATGTGAATATTATGAGAAATGAGTTTTTGACATTCTCGGTGAATAAGAAACTGTTTCCACGCACACAAAGGCGGAGTTCCTTTGAAATTCAACCTTTGCAATAATTTAATTTGAAAGAAAAAAATCATTTTAATATGCATACGGGTTAAGAAAATTTAATTGCATTTTAATATCATTTTCAAACTATTTCATGGGATGTTTATTTTTGAAATGCATATCGATTGCTTTCATTTAGCGGTATTTATCTTAAATGATGAGGGACCATGACACAAAACACATGTTTTTTGAAAACTTCTCTGAAGAACATGAAGTATTTGTAATCTTTGTCTTGAGGCATAGTGCTGCCACGCTGCGGTTACACGCCGTAGACATGTGGCATGATACTACACCCAGTCACATCCGAACATCTGGCCAACCAGTCTTGGAATAACTCCTATATGAACCAACCGAGGAAGCTATACGGGTATCATTTGTTCAAGGTATCGAGCACAAGACATTCCGATGCCAGGGCGGACGACCTAACCACTCGGCCATCGGGACCAGTGCCGGAATCTGCGATTCAGAATTCAAGATTATATTTCGTCTAAAATTGACCACTTTACTGTTGCGCGCATGCGCCTCTCCTTTGATAAGGGAAAATGTAAGCTCGGTAAATCTGATATTTTTTTTTAGCTATTTATCATACTAAACATTCATGCATATTTCTTTCAAAATTGTTCGTTACATATGATATTTTCTTCATATGATATTTAGGGTGAAAAAATCGTCGATGTTTGAATATTGTAAAGGTAGTAAAACCAATTATGGACGTGTTGAATATACTTTAGATGCATAGAAACGTTGAAAAGTAATGATTGTAAACACGACATGAAGCTATATCTAAACAATGATGATGACGGTGATGATGATAACGATGGTTATGTTGATGGTGATGGTTATTTTTCCTCTTTCTGGAAATCATTTTTATATTGCGTTGTTTATTACACAACATATTACCACTGGCCGTGGGGATTTTGAATACCGGAAATCCAAATTCAACACCCTCTGTCGGGCAAGCTAAACGTGCACCTGTTTGAATGTACCATCGTTTTACCATAAATATGCTTGCATGACGAGCTCCTGTTTAAGTTAGTGATTTCTTTTTACAAATTTTACAAAACGATTTTCTGAATATGATTTATCTATCATTTTATTATGGAAGTTGTCACGGCACTCAACGAACGATAACCAAGCAACTATGCGCATGCTGTTAAATTTATCAATGAATCAAACTACTATGCACGAAATTGTGTGACGTAAGCATCGGGAATTCGTTATGCATGAAGTGCAGCAGTTCACGCACCTCTGGCATGTAATATGTCATTGGTTTATGTAATAGGTATATGGCAAACGAAATTATGTCATTCATTGAAATATATTCGGTCCTCAAAGCAAAATGATATATTAGCTACAATATCCATCTGATGTGGAAACCTCTCGCGTCTCTCCTGAACGGTTTCAGTTTCATGTTTAACGCGACATAAGGTCTCTCAGTCCTTTGATTATGTTTTATTGTTATATTTACAAATTACTGTTCTGAGTTTATATGAAACAACAACAACAACAACAACATGAAAGTAATTCATGCATCATTGAATTATAATCATGGTCCTTCAAAAAGGCTTCATGCAGCTAGCATCCATTGACTTGGCATTAAAAATTCTTGCTTTCAAAGTCTATAAAGGCTTGCGTTTACTATAAAATTTCCACGATCACTTCATGGACAATGATCAGAATTTGATGATGGATGGGATACCTTAAATAAAAGACGACGCCGTGATCTAATGGTAACGTAAACGATAACGGATCCGAAGGTTGGGGGTTTGAACCTCGCTGAGGGCGAGGATTTTTAAACTTCTTAGGCGCACACCAGAAACCGTCCCTAGGGAATAAAATTGTAAGAACTTACTTTTCAATCGACGTAAATTAAATTAGCTTAAAGTTTAAGCTAAACTAAACTTAAATAATAAAATTAATCAAACTCAAGATCGTAATTTAAGCCAACCTTAATCCAATTGTATCGTGCGATGCAGATATATGTTACGCAATATTTAAACAAATTCTTGAAACGCCAATTAAGTGTCTTTGAATTTATCGCACATTGTACAAGAACGTGAATGTAAATATTCCGTTTAATGTTAATACAAACACGCATATGTGAATCATTTTTCAAGGAGCAAAGCTTTCGAATAACACACCGATGCAAAAGCAGAAATGCAATTAAGTCATTTTCCAGAGGAGAAAAGTTATGTTAGAAAGCAATTAAACAAACGAAATCGATACCTCATATAATTTCAAACTGTGCGTAAGAGAAGTACAATCTTAAGCGTGCAAGACGTTAACGCAGGGGTTTAAACATATACAGTAAAACCACGCGTATGTTTTAATTTATCACTCACTCACTCATGTTTCATCGTATGTTTGAAAGCTTTTAAATTAAGTATCCGTTTGTTTGTTTACTGGGTTCAAAGCCCGACCTTTCTTAAGTCATTTGGAGACTATGTCTTCTTGAAGCAGATATACCAATTGTGCTGTCACACTGCAGTATCACACCGTAGACATGTAGCATGATACCACACCCAGTCAAATCATCCTGCCACCAGACCAACCAGTCCTGGAACTACCCTTATATGCTGAGCGTCAAGCTATACTAGTACATGTACCATTTTTACGACTTTTGTATGTCGCGATCGGGTATCGAAACAATGACTTGCCGATTGTCAATATCATTTAATTATACAAGTCCTTTTATACTCTCCTTCATACAATTTCAGATTATTTGAAGCATTTGAACACACATGTGGCGTTATTTAGGGAAGCGCTGAAAACCCAATCGAAAGACGTGTCCCATGGCAACTGTTTTCTTTTCCTCAATGATAAAACTGTAACGGCGCTACTTTGGCGCACTTAAAGTTGCACGGGGCTGTCTTTACTAGACGCGGGTTTAAAGCTGAGCATGGATCAATACTAGAACACATTTGAAGACAATTTCTGACTTTCGCTTCCAGCGAAATAGGAAAAGAAATATTGTATTATTTTGTTATCTTCACCACTTGAGCGATATGTTTTATCTCATAACTTGATACCGCGTATTCAAAAACACATAGGTGCGCCAATAACATACTTTTATCCTTATTCTGGTGGAAAATTTAGAATTACCATAAATACATGTCTATTTCCTTGCCGTTTAGTGAAAGGGGAAAAGAAAACGCAATGACGCATTTAGTAATTGAACTTTATTCTTTTCTTTAACGATCGAATTTCTTTGGAATTTGTTCGCTATTGACGAAAAAGAGTTGCTATTGCTGAAATTTATAAACAGGCTGCTTTTTTTTAATTCAGATGACGAAATAGCATTAGCTGTTTTTAGGATTTACGTAAGATGATATCTGACTAAATTGTGTTACAGTGGGGAACTTCAATGTGTTTCTAATCACCTACTTCAATAATTGGACGTTTGTAAATCTTCCAGGAGACATACATGGTTTGGTAGAACGTTAGAAAATGTTGAAAACATATTTCGATTTTTTAAAGTAACACTGTCTTTAAAAAGGGTTTACACTTTATGTTAGGCAGAAAGGCCGACATTGGTTTAGTTTTTCATTGAAATGAAACGTTGAACGCACGTGGTCGAAATGTGTTCTAATCTATAAGAAATACGATGTATGTTTATACTTTGAAGCATTTCTAACACTTGAAACATGTTTATATTATAAGCAAGAGGATGGGTAAATAGTCATACTTTTTATGTTTTCAAAATAATGGACAGTTTTCGAGACAATTGGTCAAAAGGATCCTAAAATGACTGCCTATCGTAAACAAGCATATTTAAGTTCAAACTTATTTATTTTACGTCGTTTAGGATACAAGTTCTTTCAATTTATACTAACCCTCTCGACGGTTCCAGGTTGGACCAGTACTTGGACCAGTACATGGCGCCTGGGTAGGTCATGAAACGAGCCCGTAACCATCGGATCCGGACGCTCTTGTAGCATATTCGATTGGTACTGTTTACTATAAAAGGATCCGATTTGTGACCTTTAAATCTCATCCCAGTAAAATTTACCTACATTCTTCGCCATGTGTAATATCAATATATCATTGTCATAATTCTTTGTCAGATAATTTAAGTTAAAATGTCATGGATGGTATCATATACTACGTGTTTAATGCACTGCACATGTAAAAAAATCTCAATGTCACGTAAACGGACCGAATACCATCAAATTAAAGGAGATCCAGTATTGTAGATAGCGTCATTTGGCACCATAACGTGGAAACGCACGTCTAAGTTTCGTTGCCATAACGTCATTTGTATTGAATTCTCTACTTTATCTAGTTGACGAAAGAGAGGGGCATCCGTTTAAAAACTTTTTACCTCGAATAATATTCAGCTGAGAACTTATATGGAGTTGATATATCAGATCAGAAAACACATCATTTGTTTTCTCATTTGATGTAATTTTCCGATTAAAACCCACAAAGGACATGAATAGTTCTTCATTTTTCGTTCTCAGACAGAAGAGGCGTTGAGTGACTATAAATCTTGATATCATGTAAATCCAATCTCAGTCTTGCAAAGTAAATGTAAATTTTGTCGGATACATCTGTATTGCAATTCTTTCATTAATGATATTTCATATATGTGCCAAAGAACGGAAATAACCAACGCGACAATACGTATGTGCTGAAAGAATTTTGTATTACGACATACCAAATATGTAAAATGATCTAAGAATAACTCATGAGATGGCACATAAGTGGTTCCATATCTTTACAAAGCAACATATTCGCGAATTCAGATGTATAACAGTTCATATGTGGATATGTTTAATCACCGAAAACCTGGGTTTAATGCTTTGTTTTGAATATGAGGTTCGTATAAAATATGAACACATTCTGATTTTTTGTACATTAAAAAAAGTTTGTGTAATATATGACTGTAGTAAGTGTATGATTAACTTTGATATATATGACTGTAGTAAGTGTATGATTAACTTTGATATATATATATATGACTGTAGTAAGTGTATGATTAACTTTGATATATAAGACTGTAGTAAGTGTATGATTAACTTTGATATATATGACTGTAGTAAGTGTATGATTAACTTTGATATATATGACTGTAGTAAGTGTATGATTAACTTCTGTAGTAAGTGTATGATTAATTGATAGATATATATGACTGTAGTAAGTGTATGATTAACTTTGATATATATGACTGTAGTAAGTGTATGATTAACTTTGATATATATATATGACTGTAGTAAGTGTATGATTAACTTTGATATATATATATGACTGTAGTAAGTGTATGATTAACTTTGATATATATATATATGACTGTAGTAAGTGTATGATTAACTTTGATATATAAGACTGTAGTAAGTGTATGATTAACTTTGATATATATAATATGACTGTAGTAAGTGTATGATTAACTTTGATATATAAGACTGTAGTAAGTGTATGATTAACTTTGATATATATGACTGTAGTAAGTGTATGATTAACTTTGATATATATATATAAGACTGTAGTAAGTGTATGATTAACTTTGATATATATGACTGTAGTAAGTGTATGATTAACTTTGATATATATGACTGTAGTAAGTGTATGATTAACTTTGATATATATATGACTGTAGTAAGTGTAAGTTTGTGTAATATATGAATGCAGTAAGTGTAAGTTTGTGTAATATATGACCGTAGTAAGTGTAAGATTGTGTAATATATGACTGTAGTAAGTGTAAAATTGTGTTATATATGACTGTAGTAAGTATAAGTTTGTGTAATGTATGACTGTAGTAAGTGTAAGTTTGTGTAATATATGAAGGTAGTAAGTGTAAGTTTGTGTAATATATGACTGTAGTAAGTGTATGATTAACTTTGATATATATATGACTGTAGTAAGTATAAGTTTGTGTAATATATGACTGTAGTAAGTGTACGTTTGTGTAATATATGACTGTAGTAAGTGTAAGTTTGTGTAATATATGACTGTAGTAAGTGTAAGTTTGTGTAATATATGACTGTAGTAAGTGTATGATTAACTTTGAGATATATATATATATATATATATGACTGTAGTAAGTGTAAGTTTGTGTAATATATGACTGTAGTAAGTGTAAGTTTGTGTAATATATGACTGTAGTAAGTGTATGATTAGCTTTGATTGATATAGGTATATATATATATTTGACTGTAGTAAGTGTAAGTTTGTGTAATATATGACTGTAGTAAGTGTAAGTTTGTGTAATATATGACTGTAGTAAGTGATGATTACTTTAATTGATATAGATTTTGTAAGTGTATGTTTGTGTAATATATGACTGTGGTAAGTGTATGATTAGCTTTGATTGATATATATATATATATATATATATATATATTTGACTGTAGTAAGTGTAAGTTTGTGTAATATATGACTGTAGTAAGTGTAAGTTTGTGTAATATATGACTATAGTAAGTGTATGATTAACTTTGATACAGTGTATGTATATATAGTGGGGGATTATAATCAAGAACGTAAAAAACGCATTACCTTAAAAAAATGTCGAATTTCGTGTTTTTCAAACGATTAAAGATTATTTGTAATGAGGCATATGTTAGCAATAGGTTACGTGCTTTATATCCTACTTTTATTTTATCACTTAAGAAAGTTAGAGTTTTAAAGTCATCTGTGAAAAAGAAATGACGTGAAAAAAAACAACAGTTTTATACACGAGACGTTTTTAAAATTCTAGATTATATTTTGGTTAATTTTGAGCTCACCGGTTAGAAATTCTTACATTTCTGCTTCCCTACCTTTCTCTTTAGTAAAAATATAAAAATCGCGATGGATATACAGCCAAATTTTGAAGATGCACAAAACTAAGAAACATTTTAACCACCGATGCAGAAATTTATTTCGTATTAAAGAGAGGTCTATTTACATTTAATTTTGCACATGTGTGTATAATTATTTGAAACAATTTTATTTCATTTCGCGCAAGCTCCCTTCGTAATTTATCGATGTATTGGGCAAAATAAATCCGTTGCTTCAATAGCATCAAAAATCTCTACATTTCACTTTCTTAATTACAAAATATATTACATATACACACACACTTGTGAGCCTTAATTGTTTTCATTTCATGTGCAGTGTGTGATTAAAAAACACATTAAAGTTTCCAGTGTTTAGTTACAATTGCTTAGATGGTTAAGTATCCAGTCTCAGGCAGCACATGATAACAAACGTCATTTCCAGGGTACGACGTGATCTGAATGGATACGACGTTAGCGCATGGGTCATATAAAGAAATTGTTTTCACGTCCTCAACAACTTTAAAACCCACATTGCATGGTAGACGATGATAAGAAAATAAATTCGTTTCAAAAATAAGAAGTTGGTCTCTTGGGGACCTGGTGAACAGACGTTACCAACACATTCAAAGAAAAATGTAGACAGTTGGTGCATGCAATCGCTGTGTCATGCAAGAAAAAAACCCTTCAATTTCTAAAAAAACATGATGGCGTAAAATAAGCAATGATATTTGAAATGAACACATTTTTACAGGTTAACTTTATTTGGAGAGAAGTTAGTTTACTTCATCCACACACTTTTGAAGCCTGTTAATTATAACAGAGCATAAGTGGTTTGAAAATATGGTAAACGTAAAACAGCACATGCATCGAAAAATGTTTCTCTTTGCTTCAAAGTGATTCTACAATATTTTTCGTAATCTTAGTTTGTTTGTTTGTCAATTGAGTTTAACGTCACAGCGACAGTATTTCAGTCATTTGGAGACGATGTCTACTTGAGACAGATACAGTGCTGCCACACTGAAGTATCACGCCGTAGACATGTGGCATAATACCACACCCGGTCAAATCATCATGACACCGGGTTAACCAATCCTGGAGGTAATCTTAACACAGGCAATGCTCGCAAAGAAAGCACCGTAAACAACCGCCACCGATGAAAGTTCAATAAAGCTTACACGATTCAAATCTCGCTTTAACTATATTTGAGCTGTATTTCTCCGAATCTTTTGAATATTGGCAGATCATATATTTTACTCGCTGAAACCTTGCAGTATCGATTTAAATGCCTTCGCCACAATGTGCAATTGATACCTATGTATAATGTGCCGCTAGAGCCATTATAGTTGCTATATCATTTTGTGATTGTCTCGTCAAACAACAGATAAGTAAAAGTAACTTTGACCTTTATCTTTAATTTTGCTTATTTCTTTCAATATATATTATATAGATATTACTTCAGGTTTGCTAAGCACCAGTAATATCCAACTACCTGTTTTATTTTCTAATCAAAATGCAATTATAAAAAGTGTTATTATATCTTTTTTATATTTTTTTATTTACGATTTCAAAGCTAGTGCTTATAAGAGTCAGAGTAGTATATCATCTTATATTGCTTGTGGTGAGGTATGACTCTATTTTACACCAAAGAGACCATATCATTCCGCAATGAGGCGGAAACCTACACAAATCAACGATTACTCCCCGAACACCTAATCTACATGCCGGTATAAAATTTAACACTTTGTATTATGGGAAATAAACATACACTTGAGATTTTCCCCAGCCACTGATTGGCCAATCTAAATCAGCGAAATAAACCGAGTACTGCCGATCCTCTGGTGAAATGGTCTATAAGTCATTTAAAAGTGACCATTTATTCCCGCCTTTGAAATTTCAGGGTACTTTCCTGGGTCTTTATGAATGGTGTCCCCATGCCTTCTCTTTTATACCAATTCCTTGTCATAACATCATGGTACTCCTTGTTTCAATTGTATAAGATCACAGGTAATTTCAATTACTATCCATAATATCTCGGTAAACCTTATTTCATTTGCATAAGATCACACTTAATTTCAATTTATTGTATTATATCACGATAACCCATGAATTTATTTGCATAAGATCACAATTGATTTCAATTTATTGTTTATATCACGATAACCCATATTTCATTTGGAGACTTCATCTGCTTCAGACAGACATAATGCTGCTACATTGCAATATCACGCCGTATACATGTGGTATGATACCACACCAAGTCACATTATCCTGACACCGGTGCAATCATCATGGAACTACCCTTAATTGCTGAATTAGCATTTGCTTAAATTCATACTTATACTACATTTACTGTTCCAACATATCTGTATTCTATCAATCTCTATTTGTTATCAAGTGCTTGGTTTCTCTCAGTTTCTTTACTTTTCCACCATTAAAATACTGTCGAAACATCTCGCTAAATATAGCCTGTATTTTTTTCGTTGTTTAATAAAAACATGAAATGTTTGTGGGATTTTGATTCGTGTCTGTTGATATAAACATTAATCGAAATAATTGATTCATGATAAATATGTGTCACGAATGAAAGCAACTAGTTCGAGTTTGTAGCAATCATTTCCTGCCAGGAAATACCATAAAGTATTTTACAGTTATTTATTACTAGAGAACTCAAAGAAGAAATGTTCAGCGTGGATGTTTCATCTAGATAAATTCCCATACTAATCAAATGCTCTGAGTTATATTGACAAGCCAAAAACCATCTTCATTTCCCTGAATGCAGTCACGTTAGGATACATGTTATGCGCGGATCTAGAGGGGTGGGGGGATACCAGGGGTCCAGACCCCTTCCTCCCTTGAGATTTGGCTATTATGCATAAAAGAGGGAGAGGAAGGACATAATCCCCCCTTGTGAGTTGGCTATTATATCCAGTAATCTAGTGCTTTGACAGCGCCCCCCACCCCACACGTACGGTGAATTTCATTCATAGATGGAACTGGGCATGGTAATTATCCCTATCTGGCTCCACCCCAACCCCCCGATCCCTGAGACAAATTGCTGGATCTGCGCATGATGTATTTATTACTATATTGGGTAGTACAATTTACTTTAAAATAATGAATATAAAACAACAACAACAAAAACACTATTTCCTCGACTACGAATTCAATCATCAAAGAAGAACAAAGATAGTGTCTTTTGTTATCTTGTCTGTTTACACAAAGAAGATGTTCAATATCCTTAGCTATATGATGTACAGGAGGGCTAGTCCCGGGAATTCATTTTGATAAGAATAGAATGATAAATAATTTAAATGAAAACATAAAAACACACCATGACAGTTCATCATTGGTATATAACTGAAAAGATACATTAAAAATTAATGTTATGAGACATGTCTGATTTTGTAAATGGAATCTACGCTAGACAAATAAAAAGACTGGAAAATATTGGTTTGGCATATATTACAATTACCAGAAATAAATACCAGACGTGTTGAAATAAACAATAAAGATAACGTTTTTCTTAGAAAAAGAAAGTATCAAAGTTACAGAAGCCTGAAAATAGTGCCGGATTAATACACTCTCTCCCGGCTTGCCTCCACGTCGTTTAGGGCAACTAGAAAGTATTCGGACAGAGGGTGTAGATAATGCAATAATGTTACCTCAACAAGGTTAGTCCTGTCTTATGTAGCCAGTTACAGGAAAACAATATAAAATTAAACGCAGATGAGACCTGTGTGGGACAAGAAAAGACATTACTCGATAATTAATGGGATTTTATTCCAAACACTGAACGTTAAGACAGACAAAGAGTTTTTATTATCGAATCGATGAAGGGACTGACCAAAATGTTTTCTAAACAGAAACATCCCTTTTCTTTGCTTGGTAATTCTTTTACTTTTTTGTTGTGCTATTTTTATATTTAACATCATTATGGCAGTACTTCTGCCAATTATAGGTAGAGGAAACCCAGGAGAAAACTACCGACCTACTGCAGGCCACCTGTAGGGCCCATGTTATTATTTGAATTCAAACACTCGGCGGTAAGGGGCTATTTGACAGTGAGACAACACGAGTTGACCATTTAATCAGGGAACCGGTTTGTTTCCGGTTTACACTCTTATATCACATACAAATGAATGAGAAGTTTTACCTAGCATCAAAATATATGGTCAATTGAATATATTTCATATTCATTTTGCTTGCGTTCAGTAAAGTTCTAAACTGGATGAAGAAAATGTTTTAATACTTCTCGGTGAAGTAGATATTTACAAATTGGTATCAAAAGAAGATTTTACTAAACAGCTTATCTGTTTTAAGTTGTCTTTTGTATTCATTTGATTGTTGAGAATGTAAATATCTTACAACATTACAAAAATAAAAAAGAGCTGCATTACAAAATAGAACTTTTGCCTTACAATCTAAATGCAGATATTGGCTAATAACGTTTTTATTAAATAATGCTTCATGGTTAATCTTCTTTTCGTCTTTGAAATGATTGTCAATCTCCTCTGTCGTTCTTTTAAAGTCATTAACATATAACATGAGGCTACGTTATCTGTTTAGCGTTCCGGTTTTCCATTTGCATTATGTCTTAATGATATTTGTAACTTAATTTAGCTAAACAAATATCATGAACGTACGTTACTAATTTGCATTCCAGCTATTTTTCGACGTGACAGTCGTAAAAGGACCTTAAACAGTATTCGGTAATGACTAAGGCTGATGTTATAAGCATTGATTAATCTTACTTCTACTTCTTTCTTTATGTTTGCAATGGTAACACCAAGACTTTTATGGTGTAAATGATTGATCGGGGCGTGTATTTATGATACATTTTATCTTGTTTTTGTGACCTAGATTTTATTTGCTTTCCAGCCATGTTACAGTTTTCCTTTGAAGAATTTAACTAGGTCGCAATCCATTCGTCATTGCTGTAATCAAATAGAAGCATTTTCATATGATATACAAAT
>CM037781.1:16159787-16209787 GCA_021229015.1 Solen grandis
TCATAAAATTCATCAAATAATATTGCTATGTCCATAAATGAGCGAAACTAAATACGCTAAAGCAAGTCATATGCTTTTGACATGGAATAAAATAGTGTATGTGTATACATAAATAATCATTTATATTCATGGGAATATCCAAATAATTTTAACTGTCACTGCGTAAGTATTCCAGTCACATATCGACGTGCAATTAATATAACAGATGTAGGAACACTCCAATTGCCCAAGGTCACTTGGTATAATCCCCGACCTAGTGTTCAAAGTGACCTGATCGGGTCTTCTTGAACCAACAGCGGTGAGGCTCTGGTGGGTAATATGGCAATGACTATAAACATTCTGCCATGGAAGCCTCGCTTCCCGAAGAACTTTTTAAGGCAATCCATCCATCATCAAATTATGATCATGGTCAATCAAATGTTTATGGGATTTTTATAGTAAATGCAAGCCTTTATAGACTGAGCAAAAGGGCCTTTATTCCATGTCAATAGATGCTTGCGTCTGCACTGGAGTCTTTTAAAACATTTGAGGGACCATGATTATGATTTAATGTTGGATGGATTACCTTAAGCTGTCTATACATTTATCCGTCCTGACAACAAACAAAATAATGTTGAATTTCCTTTAAAAATGACAATCCTTATGTAGTTTTTTTTTCATGTTATTACCGCTCATTGCACTAATAAAATTCATGTTTTATCCAAGCTGCGCAAAAGGCATGCTTAAATTGGATAAATTACTTTGGTATTCTGCTTTTTATAGCAAAAATAGATTAATCATTTTAAATTAAGCACTCATAATGAACGAAATATATTCAAATTACGAAGGAAAAACGTCAAATCTGGTAATTCTGAAATTCAAATTAAATTTGCCATTGATAAAACAACGCATGCATTTTGATAAAAATAACACAAATAGATCATAAAAATAATCATTCGAAAAGACGAGCGTTGAAGTGTATGTTACCACTACTAAGTCTTCGAAAAACAAAATTTAAGGGAATTTACGAACAAAACTATTACCAACCAATTACTTAATTGTAACAGTTTCTTAGGATGTAATATAACAGCAGTTTTAATTAAGGATATCACATTGAGAGATGACATAAAATCACATTTATACTTTACATATACTTGATTCTATTCTGTTTAGTTGTTGGTTTCATTTTTGCTATCATAAAGAAAACTAACAATATTTTTGCTTGATAAAGTATGATGCTGTAAGAAAGGTATTAATGTACAATAAAAATGTTGATATAGCTTGAATTTATGTGTTACATAAACATGCAAACCATTGGTCCCAACATGTCAAGTCCAATAATTATTAGCCAAGTGCCGTTGGTATCATTCTCACTACAAGAAGAAGAAACCATGCCAGATAGATATTGATTTGTGAGGCCAACAATAAATAAACAAAATAAAGTTTAAACTAGCTGACACGTCAGTATAAAGATACATAAACTGCTTTGGTAATGCATTAACATGCTGATTGTCTACACCCGGTATGTTTTTATAGTCCTAACATGGCATATGCACATCGGTTTCAGTTCAACCAGACAAAGAATTGCATGCAACGCAGTTACCATCATAAACAATTTATTATTCTAAATTTGCATATTTAATATATTTATGTTTGCATTAACTGGACTAGACAGACAATTGTATAGCTATAACTCAGTTTATACCATAATAGAAAAAAGGATAAGGAACATTATTCTGCCATAAAAGAATGTACAAAGCAGCAAAATCACATTACGTATTGTACAACAGATTCTAGACGTACTTTGAATTCTGTAGATACGATGTAAGTTTATATCTTCTGCAAACAAATTTATATCTTTTTCTTTTTTTTCTATGTTTCTTTTGCCTGCCCGTTATTACAAATTCAATATAAAATATTTTCCATTTTCTCAATCAGGACATCGTGGGCAAACAATAGAAACGTCCAAGAAAATTCAATTTTCAGCTGAACTAATTTTCTTCAAAATTAGTTAACACAAAGTGGATATTAAAAAGAGACAAAACATGTAACACATATCCCAGAGCAAAACTAATTTAGCTAATTTCATTTCGTTAACTCGATTTTAAGATCTAATTTATGTTCAAAGCTGACATGAACGAATAGTCTAGTTCAAATTCTAAATTGACAAAACTCTAATCGAATACCGATTAACTGTAAAGGTGAACGCGTAGAAGCTGAAAGAAACATCTGACAAACACGTAGTTTGGGAGGAATTCGGGCTTGCTGTCAACCCAACTTAGAAGACACATCAAAAGCAGATACCCTTGCTCTTCACGAATGTCACGTGGCTCATTGAGTTAGATGTATTAATGCGATATGAAACATAAAGTGAATGATATTTCAACGTATTCGATCCATTTCAATCCATTTCCATTTGCTTGGATGCAAATGCATCTTTGACACCAGTATACAGAGACAAACAACCGTCATTATGACGTATGATCGACACAACCGGCAAAAACACATTGAAATGTTCTTTTAATTACACTTACCTCTCCATTGGTTCTCCTGCACAAGGTTCAGTTACACTGTATAGGAAAAAAAGTTATCTGCAGTCGGCAATTATTACCTTTGCATGCATTAGAGGATGTTTTCACCAGGGTTCTGTGTTCTTTATTGCCCCGCGATAGAGGCACTTTGGCACCATACGAACGGAAAACATTATCCGATAGATGATCCTAACAGTACAATTGCACTTAATTCTGCATTAAACCAGCCGAAGAGCGTTACAGGAATGGAACGTAATGACGTTAACATTTTATATTTACAAAATTTACAAGTACTTAGTGTGTGTATCCATTTACAATGGACTTCTATCTGGCATCTGATCCGTTCTAAATCTTCCCAGAGAACCCCTATGCAACACAAGAGCCAACTATAAATCTTAATCAGAAAGTAGATGACAAAGGCATCAAAATATAATATGGTAGATAGAACACGGCGTATTCACATACTATAAGCGATAATGCTCCCCTAACTGCTATTAAAAAGAATTTATTCGTTTAAGTGTGTGAAATAAAAAAGGAAATACTGAATGTTTATCGCATAATTATATACATATAAATTCTATTTTATTCAAGTATTTTATAATGTACCAATTACTTTATCGTAATGGAATATTAGAAAGAGACAAAAACACTTTCAATAAATATAACTGATATGAAGAAATACAACTGGCATTTTATTTCTTTTCCCAGTATTAATCCTTTGAGAATGGACTCGGGTGGAGTCTAATAGAATACTTTAATGTTAAGACCAAATGAATAGTAGAGTGCTTTAATGTTAAGACTTGCTGAATAGTAGAGAGTGCTTTAATGTTAAGAATTGATGAATAGCAGAGTGCTTTAAAGTTAAGACTTGATGAATATTTTTTTTAATGTTAAGACTTGATGAATGGTAAAATACTCTAAAATTTTGGCTTGATAACAAAGATGAATGATGTATGTATTCCAAAACTTATTTTGATTAAGAAAATTAGCAGTTATTCAGAGTCATGTAAAAGTTTAATGACAATATTAACTTAACGAATATGAATGATTGAAGAAAAAATGCAAATCAATGTCAATGGGATATATTTTAAGGATTGATAAGAGTTTGAAAAGAAGTGTAAAATCTTCTCAAGAAAACAGTTCCTGAATGTGAGTTTACGTTCAAAAGTTGTTACCATCTCCCGTATAAAAATTAAGACGATTCAAAATCTAATAACATGCGCGCCGCCGTTTCCAGCTTCTAGTTTTCGGTAATTTCTTCCCTAAAATAAATCTAGACAAAGGAGAGACTAAGTCTCCAGACGACATGTTCCTTCTTGTATAAGTTTATCAAAATCACTTACGTCTGCTTCTATTCGAGCTGCAAGTATTCCGGGGGCCATTTCTTTCAAAGCTTAACAAAGATCTAACAAAATTGTCAGAGAAAAGTCTATACTCAAATTTGCATTTATCAATAATACAGAACAACTCATTTTAGACATTAATTTTAAAAATATTTTTTGGCTAGACGTACAGATTGCAGCAAAGTGTTTCTGTATTTCCTTTCTTGTATAGACATTAGTTTAATTTTAGTTTTACCGAAATGCTTACATTATTCGCAAGTTTTATGAAGCAATTTAATAGCAGCCTTCCATAACTTCATAAAATAAAGTGTGAAAATGTTCTTCGATGGACATTCCTGATTTGATTTTAGGTATAAATGATGATTTATTTAGAAGCAACGTTGATGCAGCACTCTCTAACTGAATTGTTTAACTAAATCTATCTCTGAAACCAGTTACAATACAGAGACACTCCAACGTTAAAACGCAACAACCTTTTGTTAATGAAATGAAGTTGCTTGTTAAAGGTTCAAACCTATTTCTTTTACATTAACTAAAGGACATGTACTTTAAACCATATACTATTCTTTTTTCGATGCTCATGAAATGGTCCAGTGCTCTGTACTAATGTATAAAGAGTTTTCTTTTTTACAATAATTGAAGTAAGCGTGCTTATATGTTCCAATGACCACTAGAAAGTCTAAATAGTCACACATTCGAACATGCTTTCAAATATGTACTAATATTTTTTTTTGATAATCACGCACTGAACCAGTGCAGCACCTTGGCATGAAGACGTTCTTTTATAGGCAGACAGATATGTACTTTCAAGCATCCTAATCTTGTTCAATAATCATAAACTGAACCAGTACAGTACCTTGGCATCAATACATTTTTATATATATATATAAAGATATGTACTTTAAAACGCATACTAATCTTGTCCGATAGTCATGGCCTGTACCAGTGCAATACCTTGGCATCAAGACATTCTTTTATAGGCAAAAAGATATGTACTTTAAAACGTATACTAATCTTGTCCGATCGTCATGGCCTGTACCAGTACAGTACCTTGGCATCAAGACATTCTTTTATAGGCAAAAAGGTATGTACTTTAAAACGTATACTAATCTTGTCCGATCGTCATGGCCTGTACCAGTGCAATACCTTGGCATCAAGACATTCTTTTATAGGCAAAAAGATATGTACTTTAAAACGTATACTAATCTTTTTCGATAATCATTGTCTCGGCCAATACTTCGCCCCTACGTATTAAGACTTTCAGTTCCACAGACTTTAATTCATGTACTTTCATACATGTACTTTACTTTTTTGATTTTCATGGATTAGACAAGTAATTTGCACCTAGGTGTGTATATTATTTTTTTTGGTATTATCATACCATAGAAATAAAAAAAGGGCCGATTGTCCTGAGAGCTGTCAATTGAAAATAAATGCTACATTTGCCTAGCTTATAAGTATGTGCAAGGCAATTCATTTGATTTTGAAATCATAGACACGTAATAACTTAATGGAATAGAAACTTTCAGAAAAGATATTATAACGCTCTGCTAAGATACTGTCATGATTAAGATTTTGTTTTGGTATTAAAGTTTAAACCGGGGCAGTGTTGATATGTAGGTCAAAGTTTACGAACTACTTTCCGAATTTTTATGCGCAGTACATATAAACAAACAATAACAATGTCGCTCTATTCTGGGTTACAAAGACAAAATATCATAATCATGTTACAGTTAATCTGATATCCATATCTCAAGTCGTTATTTTCGATTTGTTATGCTCTATATCTTATGAACATTAATGTGTTGTCGACCATTTATGTTTATTGTATTCAATTTGCGTTATATTTTTTCTTTTACGTTTTAAGATACGTATGTGTTGATCTAAAAATCATTTACGGAACCGTACATATAGCCGTAGACTATAGTATTTATCTGCGAATATAAACCATAATGAAGTATTAGTTTCTCGAACTAGTAGGTGTTATGATCATAAATTAATGGTTGAAATACAACTTTTTCTAAAACAGTTACTTATACGAGAAAGTAAGATACGAATAACTCACGATATTATATAGAAACAATTTGGCCTATTTCATAGGGAGCATGTATACTGAAATCTGAGTTTTCAGGTTGCGGAGACCGAGATCATAGCAATGAGACTGCATTCTGAGAACTCAGAATGCAGCTGAATTATAGTTATAATCTTGCTAAGAATTTAGACTTCATTTTCATATCTTATTGAGTGTGTTCAATTATTACATGGGTTTCACCCGTTAAATACCAGCACATCATTTACAGACGTAGCTGCCTGATAATAAAAATGGATGCAACCATAAACACCTAGGTGATAACAGAATTTGTATTGTGCCAGTACAATGGCATAGTAACATGACCTTTAATTAACTGTAACGGTCGTTAAGCATTGAGTATACCCCGACCTCACTAGAAATCGCTTTGTTATCGCCCATTTAAAGTAAAGAAACATTATGTTACAACGTGTATTATTATTTATGGCACATATTTGTACACCCACTAATATGCTGGTCGATTGTTACCCGTATGTACCGCGTGCGTGTCAGTAGTAAGACATTGATTGAGAACAAAGAATATTAAACTACCTCGTTCTTCCGAAATCATCTGTTCCTTGTAACAAGAAAATTGCGTAATTTGTCAGGTAAAAATGTGCCAAAGGAATTGTGCGTTTATCATCCACACAACTCAATCTATGCACAAAGGAAGGAGTTTTAAGACAAATAATTGCTTTCGAATTGCTTCCGAGCAAGTAATGCATGCTGTCTAAATACTTTACTAAGTCTGATAATGGATAGAACATATTTGGTATATATGCAATGCTTTGACCTATATAAATTCGTGAAGTAAATTATATGTTAAAAATGACAGCAAAGATTTTTTGGAACGTTTACGCATGGCATCACATACCAGAAAAATGTCTGGTGAAATTGCAAATTCCACTGATCTGTCTAAGAAGCTATTATTGTATTTGCCTTCTGTTTGCTCAACTGATTGGATGAAAAACGAAAGAAGCGACATTGTAACCAAATATGTCTAGTTTTCTCTACCACTATTAGATTGAATTAAAGTGAAAACCACTACAGTGACCTCCGCATATTATGAATATATATCAAACACTCGGGTATATCAAACATTTTTGATCTGATTCTATGTTTCTCTCTCTATATATTTATTTTTTAATTAAATTGCTGGTGTTTCTGACCTAAACTTATGTTTTCTGTTAAAGACTGACTCATGAAATTTGAAAATTCGTTATCAGCGACTGATTTTTCACAAGCCCATGCAGCCGATGGCGTCCTATTACTGCCAGACAATTCCATAAAATTGGGGATTTGAAAAAGGTTTTAAGGATTTAAAAATCCATTTCTGAGGCAATAGACCGACAATTGGACATAGCTCATACATTCTTTTGCCTTTGTAAATGCCAGATATGTACATAAAATGCACACTATTTGCTTTGGTCACTTATTTCAAAGAATAAGTACACCTGTATACATGGGCCCCTGTGGCCGACTGGTTAGAAAGTCTAACATGAAACCGAAAGGTTGTAGGATTGATCCTTAGTTACCACATGCCAAATTGGTCAAAATAGAATGGAAATGTATCTCCCTCAGCACGTAATGATAGATCCAGGACTGGTTGGTCCATTGTAAAGATAGATTAACTAGGTGTTATATCATGCCAATGGTCTACGAAATCACTATCTGGTTTGAATAAAGAAACGTCCCTATAGGACTCAATTACTGTCGGTGGAACGTAAAGCCGAAGTAAATATGACACCTTAGACGCCTCTTGTTGAGTTTTAAACTTTTACTTCTTGTCAATACTTCTTGATTATATGCTGTAACCAAGTGAAAATGTTAATTAAGTCAGAAATATCACTTGTTTTGTTAAAAGCTTTATGGCCAAAACATTAACAAAGTACGATTTTAATTGGAATAATGTGTTAACATTTTCTTTAAAAGGAATAATTTTGAATATACTTAAACGCGTGTCCGTCAATTGGAAAATAATTTATTTGACGAAAGCTAATGAGTAACGCAACCAGCATATTGCTTAATAACAGACACTTGTATTTACATCTAAAGATCTAATTGTTTCTCGCGTTTGGCTGTTTTTTTTATTTCAGTCTACATAGTATGCGGGCGAGTGGACTAAAGCTAAAAGTTAACGATAAATAAGACGCCCGAGAAACCGATTTGCACAAATTCGAGGGAAATAATTCCTGCATTCTAATATTGCAGCAAGTTTGAACGGGCTTCAATCAAAGATATATACAAAATGGGTTAAAGCGACACAAAAGCTCTATTCAATACCGAGCCAATCGAATTTAGCCTTTCCTTTGTAAAGGAACCTATTTATCTCCCCTTTCTAATTCGTAATTCAATATATCAGTTGGCATACTAAGTGTAACACGTTCTATTCTTGAAGAATCGTGGACTACTTTTACAATGTCGTGAATACTCTACTGTGAAGAAAAGTATCGAGTAATCTTGCCTCCTTAAATTGAGTATTGCAGTTCGACATAGAAGGTCTAGATCCAAATCAAAATCGCATTATCATATCCATATAACAACATATGTGAATATTTGAGCATGTGATACAAATATCACTTTCCAATGAATTAAAACGTGTACATATTATGAATTAGAAATGCTTGCAGTTGCTTTATATAATATTAGATTCACAATTTAATGTCTTGGCTTATATTATTGACAACACAGAAAAAGGGACAGGCAATGTGACTCAACCAATTCCTTTTCAATTAGATTTTGTTATGCCTTGAATTGTAGACACATTTCGGAAGGCTTCTCACAGAAGGAATACATTTGTCCTACTGAAATATATAAATAAAACTATATTAGTTTCTCACAGCGCCAGGGAGTTGCTGATTAGTTCCCAAAATAAGTATTTTCCGGGGGAAAAATTACATTCCGTTAGTTCAAGATTCGAGTGTGAAAAACATAAATCAGAAATCGCTTGACTTGACACATTTTTTCACACACAAAAAAAAATGCGATTTTATTAAGTCTTTTAAGAACGGAGAAATAAATCAAAGCACAGACCAGTGTAATTGGCCAATTGATGAATTGTACACTTCATTAGCGCTTTACTTCAATGTTTAATTCAATAAAACGTGTCATGTTCAATGTTTGCGCAGCCATTGGCAGTTTAAAACGGAAGACAACATTTGCCCTTTTCTTAATTTAATAAAACACAAGGTCTTGTTCATTTGTATTTTACCAGAAAAAGAAGTAAACAATTGCGAGACTCAACTAAAATCTATGTACACCATCAAAACATAATCAGCTTAGAAAGACGGCATTAAAAGGGGTTTTGTTTAAGCTTTTGCAGTTAATACTTACTTGTCTAGGACAATTTCTATACAGGCTAGTCAATTTCTGCCAATTTTCTGGGGGCTTTTCCACCAGACTTTACAATTTTATCGTTTAAACAAACATTGAGCACGTGCGTTAAGTGAAGACATTTAAAATGTTTTATCGATGAACATTTTTTTCCTCATCATAGCCATTATTTTCGTTGATCCGAAATATTAAAATATTTCTACCGAGGTATATACGGCAAAGAAATAAAACCCCGCAAAATAATTAAATTATATCGACATTAACATTGTGTGTTAATATTGTTCTTGAATCTTCTTAACGTATGTAGAGGATATTTTCATGATGAACATTTGAACATTCGCTCGTATCTCAAAAACATGTCAAAACCATATATTGTCAAATTCTACTGGCGATGTAAAAAGAAAATTGACCTCCTCTTTTCTGACGTAGCATAAAACATCACTCAGATACAAATTTGCTCGCAGGGGATTATGTTAACATGATAAATAAATGATGAAAATTGAAAATGAAGTTTATTGCCATAAAAGTAAATTAAATTCATTTCTCATTGAAAATGGAAGAAGAGTGAAAATAACCATTTATTGTTCTAAATTTAAGGCAGGAACCTCTTGGAAACATAATAATGTAATATGATTTTCTTAAGTTGTTAAATACATGTTTCGATTTTCATCACCGTAAAAAGTAGTAACATGTAACAAAATTCTGATACAAAAAAAAATCTTAATGAAGAAAATCTAATTGTCTAAATTTAATTTACAGCGGGAATACAGTAAAATTGAGATAAACCAAGAACTGACACTGACCCCCCCCAAAAAAAACAACAACAACAACAAACAAACACACACAACAAACAACAAAACAACAACAACAACAACAACAACAAAACCCCCCAAAACAAAAAAAAACAACAACAAAAAACAACAACAACAAATAAATCAGAAATTCGCGAGGAACGGAAACTCGAGATTAATTCTTTAAAGCGTGTATTTTACTTACATTGCAAGACGGTTTGAAATCGAATTCCATTTGCATTGTTGGTTACCAGAAAATCTGTTAAAATTCAAAATTGAAGATGATCCTTAAATTCATTTTGTACAAATTTTGTGTAAAAATGTGTTATTTCTTAAACCATATATACAATGAAAAGCGATCATATTAAGAAGTATAATCGAAACAAAAAGAATATAGGACACAGTGGAATGACACAAATATAATTTTCAGTCAGATCTAATATAACTTGAATAATAAACTGGTCAATGCTGGGGATTACTTGCACAGACGAAGGTGAAGAATTTCAAAATATGATTAACCTTATTTGTCTTTGAGGACGTTATTTCGATAGAAACTTGACCCAAGTCGCCTTAGTTGTATTTATAATAATTATACATCACTATTTAAAAAAAAAGAAAGAAAGAAAAAAAGTTTGATCAACTGTCTATATGCAATGCATCATCATGCAAGTTTAATGACTGTGCATTGTTGGAAGTAATCATAGCATGATATTGAAACATATGTCTGTAACCCTATTCGGCTTTACGTCAGCATCCCTGACACTAATGGCTTCACAGCACGTTTGGTTGCATTACCTACACCTACACAAACAAAACCGCGCAAGATAACCGCAATATAAACCATTTAGCGCATACCCCCGTCTATTGTATTGTACGGCAAGAAAACAGAAAACAGACAAGAAAATATACTTAACCTATAAACAAAAGGGTACAACTTAGCTGTAGGTCTAACGGGAATTTTTATTTACAAAACATTTGTACAGTTTGATGATAATCGCAGCGCCCCCTTTCATAAGCTGTGACAGTTTCCAGATGATATCAATAGTATAGACGCCCATAGTCAAAACACTTACAACATTTCTTAGATACAACAAACATACTCAAGTCAGACTCTAGGAAGCCAAAAACTAGTGCAAAATATGGTGTTTCGAACTAACACTTTTCAAGTACATATATATTAGTATTTTTTGTTTATTTTGAAAGTCGAGTTCAGTATTTAGCCCTGTGACGTAACAAGAAATTGCGATATTAGCTTTCAAAATAAGCAAATGAATTTGAGAGAAAGATTGAAATTGTGACTCTGAAATCAAGATGACTTATCATAAGTTTATGTAAAATCATTAATTTTCCTTGACATTAAATTTTGTTGAGTATTTTGAGGTACATGGAATGAACGAATTTCGCGGGGATTGATATTCGTGGATAAATCTTTCCAAGAAAAATTGTATCCCACGAAAATGAGCGATTTCACTGTAATCATTAGTTTTAGAATTTGTTTAAAATGATACACAATTGACCCTGTATAAGCGGCCGTCTGTATTAAGCGGTCAACCTGTATTAAGCGGTCAACCTGTATTAAGCGGTCAACCTGTATTAGTTTGTATTTCATATATTCAACTTTTACAATTTGTTAAGTGTTTTTCCCGGTTGTTGGAACAACATGTGTAATTCCGAAGTCCAATCACAGAGCGGACTGAATTTAAGCTTAAAAAGGAAACATTGTTATTAACCGAGCCTTGCAGCTTCCAAGCAACATTCCTGTTCATCGCGAGATTTGAAGCAAGATTTTAATTTCATTTTAATATTAGTCAATGTAAGTTTTTTTTTCTTTTAGAATGTTTTATGCTTTCTCTGGACGAAACACATCTTTCTAATTTACTCTGAAATATCGTATTGTTTTAGGATCATCATTAGAATGTGATAAATATGGTAAAAATTGTCAACGGTTTGATGCTTCTACTTTTAACCCTTTCCCTCATAGAGGACACCATGAAAAGACCTATGCGAACAACATAAAACCAGATCAGCCTGCGAATAACTCGCAGGCTGATCAGGTTTTATGCTGTTCGCTGCTCCTCAGTGGTCTGGAAATGAGGATTTTGTAATTAAATTTGGTAAGGTTTAACTGTGGTTTTCTGCAGATCAGGCTTTATGTGATACCTATTGAGTGCGTCAAAATGAGTCTATATGAGGGAAAGGGTTAAAATGAGTCTATATGAGGGAAAGGGTTAACATCGTCGAACTTTACAGATTCAAATTGACATAACATGTGTCATTTGAGCATATACAAAACATGGTTTAATGGTATTCTTTCGAATGATTACATTCACTCATTTCCTCATTCTCGCTTTCACCTTGAGCTAAAAGGTTGAACAACTGATAATCAAGCTACCGCACATGTTTTCTCTTGAGTCGGAACTTAAAAGATAATGAAAATCATAGATCATAAAGTTTGCCAATCCACACACGGCCGTGCTTCATTCAAGTATAGCATTGTTGCTGTTGGCTTTTATTGGGTAACAATGCCATGAAAATGAGTCATGCATCTAAATTTAGAAATAGAAATGAGGTTTATAAGTTTAATTAATTAGCACAATGTCGTATCATTCCAACACCATGCAATCCGATGATGATAACACCAAAGGCTATCTGGCTTATCGGACCTATACAACAGTATCTCTCATGATAGCACTTGCAGACTGGGACGGAACACACATTTCAGATTGCCTGGTAGACATCCCGTATCTTTCTATCGCTCCTGCTCTATGCTCAGACATATTCAAGAGGTCTGTTGGGATGACACCATCTTATCTTTGTCCATTGATTCATGGACACAAAAATAAATGAATACGTGATGCTAAGAAAGTGACGGCCGCTGAGATCCAGGGTTAGGAAGTTAAATATCTGCTAAACCCACCGGTTCCGTTGGCCAATTGGTTGCAGCATTAGTATTGACAGCGAGGGGATTGTGAATTCCATACCATGCCGTGGGACATGGAAGATGTTAAAAATATCACAGCTATTGTGCTCTCGATTGAAGGGTAGTTCATGGTCTGACATACCTTCCCAAAGCAAAAGCAGCAGCAGTAGTAGCAGCAAAAGCAACAACAACAACAACTGTACTTTTTATTATAATCTTCTCAGTAAATTCGATTTTATCTTTCATGACGATTGCAAACTCCCCATTGAATACAGTAACAGTGACTGATAGTGAGGATTATTGTGATGGGAAAATAGCAAACCTATCGTATTATATGAGTGCATTGGGTACACATTTGCAAATCATATTGCACGTGTGAAGTTCTTGTAGCAAATCGCGTTGTAATAGCATCCATTTGTACATCTATACGTATATATCGGTTTCCAAGGATTGTTTCAACTCTACACGTGTCGATGTACAGTCATAATAATGACTGTTTTCTTGGCTTTCCTCAAGGGGTTTGGCAACAGAGGCTAGGAACATTCTCAATGACTCCATCATGTTATATACAGTGTAAAATATGCCACGCTGATCAAAAGGTCAGACTGTGCGCGTGCGTCTATAGTAGAATGTCAACTGATGAACATGCGGCAATGTTGTAATCATACATTCATTTGTTAATTATCATTTGATTAACGGATCACTCATGTCCAATTGTCAGGAAACTTTACTCGGAGGCATTTGGATCCATGGATATATCCAACAGAATGAACAACATATTTGTCGGATTTATTATCTAAATTCAATAATGAATGATTATGAAAATCTTGGTCACAGTATGCAAATTCAAAATACTTAATTAAGGCACATGGTGAATACATTTTGAAATTTCACTACAGTTATGTACATAATTCATTCTCTTGAGAAAGCCATCGGGGAAATCCGGCACCTTGGGGTTTCAAAAAAAGGCAATTATAGTTTCTACGGTATAATGCCTAACCTACGTTCAAAGTTACAGTAAGTATGATTCTTTATTTTAATCACATTCTTTGAACTTCCATCGTTTCTTTGCCGCCACATAAACGTAAGGCAAATACCAAACTGTATACAAACTATAAAGGTAAATCACAGAGGCTTATGGGGTCTTTTTCAAAACACAAAATCTTTCGAAGTTATGATCTTCAATGTTTTAGATAAGCGTATAATCACTTTTTGTCTTATATTTATGTTTTTAGAGAGTAAGCGTCTCGAGATCCACTGATACTTGCTTCTTTGGATTAAAATAGTAAGAATTATTGCTCGATTCCAAGGAGCGTAAGCCCTTGTATGATTTTTACAATGCCTGAAACAAAGTACATTTTCTGTTTTGCTTTTCGAAATCAGAAATAAAAAACAATCAAATTCAAAGATGAATAGAGTACCCTGGAGCTAAAACCACCCAGCGCACTGGTTGTACCTTGATGCCTCAGCATGACTCATTTATAGAGTTGAAATCCCAAGTAATCCTAGCAAATAAATTTTAAACTTTGTAACCCTACCGCTCTTATATTGCTAGCTCTGCAATAGAGCATTTGATTACCTTCTGTTTCATTAAAGAAATAACAGCACAGCACAGCCCGCTGATTACCTGTTGTCGAACTTGCTACTTGAAAGAACAATGTTATGAATTTCAACTCCAATTTTCATCCCCCGCTGTTTACGAGTGTTTGTTTTATAAATACATATCTTACTTGCCTGGCATCTGTCTGAATTAATTCATGCCCCGGTGTTTCATTTGTTGATTATATGCAGCTGGTTGTACGTTCCCTACCCCCATCATGCATGCTACCAGGTAACGTATTTTGTTCATTTACTTTGTTTACTCCCGTAGCACTTTAATTACAAAATGTTTATAGCTATCGGCTTCCATTGTGACAGGAGAAATGCAAGAATTTACTCGCAGACTTTATTCTTATTAAACAATCATTATGAACACAGACACGCGCAAGTGTCTTTGGGCAACTCTCCACAATAGAAACAAAAAGAATAAATAGAATTCGAAAACATAAATTAAATCATGGTAATCGCCGCTGGGGGGAAACAGAAGGAAATTAATTTGTACCCGAAAGAGATTTTGCAAACTTGATATCGGCATTAAATCGATAAAAGATAAGGAGTCATAATAAGCAAGAATCACATGAAAGGTAGCTTTACATCGCATCCATCGGTACTTTGGAAAAGAAATCTAGAGCGTTTAAAAACAGATATGTTTTTTCTTGACATCTGTATAAAATTAGATAACAAATTGCTTACCTATGTCAGAAAACAACTGAGGTAGATTTAGTTTGCATTTGAAATACAAATAAAACACATCAGGTATTTAAACGGGTCAAAATTGTTTGTCCTAAACCAAAATGTCTTCGAAATCTTTATATATTAATTCCCTTTGTGGAATCTAACGCAAAAAAATAAAAAATATATATATAATAATAATAATGCACGTACCTCCAACATAATACCTGAAGTTTATGCGTTCGTACAGTTCTGTCTTCATGTTTCAGATAATTTGTGTCATCTATTTGACTTTTAAAAGAATATAACAACAAAATATCTGACCATCTGACCATTAACAAAACCGAAAATTTGTTTTAGCACTATATGCACTATGAATATATATGTTAACACTACATGCGTGTATTTTATATGTTAACACTACATGCGTGTGTATTATATGTTAACATTACATGTGTGTGTATTATATGTTAACACTACATGCGTGTATATTATATGTTAACACCACATGTGTGTGTATTATATGTTAACACTTCATGCGTGTATATTATATGTTAACACTATATGCGTGTGTATTATATGTTAACACTACATGCGTGTGTATTATATGTAAACACTACATGCGTGTGTATTATATGTTAACACTACATGCGTGTGTATTATATGTTAACACTACATGCGTGTGTATTATATGTTAACACTACATGCGTGTATATTATATGTTAACACTACATGCGTGTGTATTATACGAACATGCACGCGCAGATCCATCAGTACAGTTCAGAGGGAAGTTTGGCCTTATAATTGAGTGGGAGTTAATAGACACGGGTAAGAGCTGATAAAGTGATTGGGGTGTCTTGTCTCATACAATCCCCTCCTTTTGACCAAGGATTGCATGTGAAAAAATAGTATTTTATTAAGATCTGCGCATGACATGATAAAACGGAATTAAAAACGTGACCATATTTTTTATTAGGCTAAACTTAGATATTTATAAGGCCGTGTTTAATTAGTACACAACATATGTCGCCATAGTTCCGTGATGGCGCACGCGACTATAAATCCAAGTTTATGAATTCAAATCCCGAGGAAAAAAAAACATTAACGTTCAAGGCTCAACGTAATGATCTAATCATGGAATCACCGAGAAAGAATAAACAGCATTATAAACTTATTTCTCAATCGACGTAAAAAAAAGATAAGTTTCGTCCCATACAGCTTTGCGCTTCATTTTAACTGGAAGTGAAAAAAAAAAAGGAAAAGAAAGAAAAAAAAGGTAAAAGTAAAAATTCCCAAAGAACTAAAACGATCAAAAATAATTTACAACTTCTTTATTCCCAAAGGAATGTTTCAAAGGTTAAAGCACTTCTTTTCAATTAAAACATTTGCCCGTGGTAGTAGTCGACATTCTTTGATTTTTTCTTCTTGTTTCCGTATGGCTCGGTAACATTGCAAAGACCTCAAGTCATATAAATCAATGATATTCGAATTGATAACTTAAATGATGCAGTAATCAATTATTGATAATAAACACATAATTGAAAGGCAAAATCCAAATATCTTTTACTGATCTATAATAAGATGCAATAGCAGCTTTTTTTTTTATTTTGTGTTACAAACAAAAACGGTAAAAAATGTTCTTTCTTGAATATCATAAGTATTTCCAACTAATTTATAGAGTCCTTTTAAAGCATTTTTACGCAGAGTCTTTCACACGCTGCCTGCACTGGGAACTTAATAAGATTGATTCTTTTTTAAATTGAACGTAACAACTGATATCAATCATCAAATCGTTTGTTTGTCGTCAAGGGAACTTAAATTAAGCTTTCCCTCTTTCGGGATCATTTATCTCTATCCGAAAACCACGCTGTTCCAAAACACATTTGCTTTTAACAACCGCCCAGTATAGGAACGGTGAAAACATATTTCTTACAAAAATGTTACATCAAAACAGAACAGCAACAAAGTCATGTTCATATCTTAAATTTTTAAATGTCTAGTCATAGACATAATATTGTTAAAAACATACAATATGCCCTCATTTCTAACCATGATTTGAACGAATTCGGAAGTCATTTTTAATTTTATCTAACTTTTATCTCTACCCTCTACAGAACACTTTAACAAAACATTTTGGTAGAGTATTTGATTAGATAAAACAGATAATGCCAAATATCGTTTTTCTGATCGATGTTTTCAGCGAAATGTTTCCATTTATTGTTATCGTTATTTCTTTCGTCTACCTTTGCTGCTACAAGTATTTGAATACCGTTCTAATTGCTGTCTCTCTCCTGAAACGAGATTCCGTGAAACAAAGATATTGGGCATGGAGTGCTACTTTTTGTATCATTAGCATCAGAAAGCTAGAACTATGTTCGTGCTCTGTGTAGGTTTAATATCAAAGGACGATAAGTGAGAAACAGTACTACGAAAATAGTTGAAAAATAAAGAATGTAAAGATTCTTTGAATATTAGATTAGTAGGACATTGAAGAGGGTGATGTATATGTTTTCTCGCAATGTGTGTAACAGGTAGCTGAACCATAAAGACCGTTCACTCCGAATAGTGAGACGTAAACCTACGTATTAACATCAAAAAAACACTTCCCGAACACCTAATCTACACGCTGGCGTATAATAGACCATTGCACTCCGACTTAAGGCGTAAACATAAGTAAATCAACGAGCACTTCCCGAACTACCTAATCTACATGTTGGTGTATAAATCTATTTATTGTTTAATGGGAGAAAAACATACATTTGATATTTTTCCCCAGTCACTGATTGGTCAATTTAAATCAGCGAATTATACCGGTTATTGCCGATCCTCTGGTGAAATGGTTTATTCCATATATTGCTCAATGGGAAATTAACATACATTTAAGATTGTCCCCGGTCACTGATTTATCTGTTTAAATCAGCGAATTATACCGGGAACTACCGATCCTCTGGTGAAATGGCCTATGAAAGGTGTTTAAATGTCCGCCAACAAAAAAAAAAAAAAAAAAAAAAAATCGAATTACATGTCATATAGACCGTTTCACCAGTGAATCGGCAATTACCGGTATATTCGCTGACTTTAATTGACCAATCAGTAACTGAGGAAAAATCTCAAGTGATTGAATAATGAGAGAAATTTTACACCAGCATGTAGGTTAGATATTCTCGCGAAATGCTAGTTCATTTACATAGGTTTCCGTCTCATTTGGAGTGAAATGATCTATTGAAATGGATAAGGTTGCAAAACCAAATGTTTCATCTTGCACACAAGGAAACTACAACAGCTTTTTTACTATATAAAATAAAATATTAAATAAACCCAGACTTTTCTTAAACTTTGCATGATAATAGAGAATGACACCAGAAACAAATTTATGGAAGATAATGGGGTCCCCCATTCTGCTTTTTGAGTTATCTGCCCCCCCCCCCCCCCCGAATGTGAGCTGTCATTTTAAGGGCAGACAACTCAAAATCAAGCCTATCGATACCTCATTTTATTTCTCATTATTGTTTGAAATTTCATTCCAGTCATTATGCAAACAATTCTATCCAACAGATTGTTCGCTATTTTTCAGCACGTAACATCTATCTATACGAATAAGCGACTTTAGTATAAGATCTATCACAAAGAATTTCTGAAAATTTTACACAGTGGCAGGGAATAAAGTACTACCAGACATCAAACTGAAATCAAATGAGGTGTTACTAGCCATGATATTGAGTAATCTGCCCTTGAAAATGACATAACAGAGCTAAATACTCAGTTTCAGTGGCAGAAAACTAATAAAGTAGAATTGGGACCCCCAATTTTATTACCATAAATTTGTTCCTACTGTGATTCTCTATAATCATGCGAAGTTATAGAAAATTCTCTGCGCTAGTTTTAATTTTCCATCCTTATTTATATAGAAAAATAAAAAAAAGTTGTTACTGTAGGAAACCTCTTTAACTTGACTATCAAGTCACCTTCTACATTGACATTTTCCACATCAAATTAACATTAAAGCATAGAAGTGTTAAGAGCCTGATGTAATTATTTTAATTGTTTATATTTGCATTTTAAGGTAAAATCAATACATTCTAATGATATTTAGCATTCATTTGACTACGTCACGGTTATCTTTTAAGATAAATATATCTTATACATTTAATTTCTGTTATGGATAGTGTTCGCCGAAGGGCACATAGAAGGTTCACACGTACGTACCACACACAAAATGCAATGACAAATATTCATGGTATAATTGCTTTATATTTAGTATTTCATAACAAAGAAAACAGTTCATCTGCGGGTATTCATTATTATGTGTAACATTTAGTTCCAAGACTTAGACCTGGACCCTTTCAGAAAATAATGTCTACAATCAAGAGATTTCCCTGATCAAAGATCGGCGTTCATCTTAAGACAAGTCTTTTAGATAATGGGAATCTGAGAAGTAAAATTATTATCCTGTCGACGGCTTGTTTTCAAGTGTCACAATTTGTGTGAGCTTTAAAGGTCATCGATTTTATCTATACGTGTAACGGCACGGCGTTTGCTTCAATAGTTTATAAATAGTATGCATCAGAGAACGGATCTTCTTGTATGAGCACGTTTTTGAATTCAAAGCAAATGATACCGACCGTCTTGCATAAATGTATTTGATTAAAATCTAATATATACATCTCAGTATGCAGTTGCTATGATTTATTTTTCTGTGAAAAATAGTTTAATCATTATATCATGTAGTAGCGTGGTATAACGTCGATATTGTGTATTTCTATTTGAATAAAAATGTGATATATCTATTATACTTTTACTTCGCTTATTAACTAAGCCCCTCGTGTGTATTTCGTAGTATTGATGAGGAACAGTAGAAGCGCTTTAAAAAATTAAAAGATATATGTGAAATACTGATTATAATTATGACGAATTAAAAAAGACGCCAAAAATTGTTTTGAACTCTTGAATGAAAAAGTGTATGTTATGGTTATCCATCCGTCATTAAATCATAATCATGGTTCTTAAAATGCGTAAAAAGATTTCAGTGCAGATGCAAACATCTATTGACTCAGGAGTTATAGACTCTTTTGTTCTAACTCTATAAAGGCTTGCATTTACTATAAAATTTCCACGGTCACTTGATGGACCATGATCACGATTAATAAATGTTTGATGGATCACCTTAACAAGTGCGGTACAAGAGTATCAAACATCTGAAAAGTGTAAGTGTATTTCTTTATGAAATTACAAGTAGTTTTCACATTACAAGTAGTTTTCGTATTGCAGTCCTAAAGGGAATTCGATACGTGTCTAAAATGCATCATTTTAACTACCAAAAGGAAACCTTTGACGCATTTGGAACACTTAATCTGATTTTTTTTTCAATTTAGATATGTTTTAATCTCTATAGAAATACGATATTGACACATATCATAGATTAATTCTGGAAATATTTGTTCAGGGAAAATTAATGAGTCTTGGAGGAGTTAATATTTTGATTGGAAAAATCCCTGTTGCGTATGCATGATATATTTTGTGAAATGAGAGGTGATACATTTTGTTTTCTGAAAAGATATATATATTTATTAAATAAAGTTCGATGAATAAAATAAGGACACAAATAAATAAGTATACAAAATAGTAAAGATGTCATTAATGAGAAAGAAAGAAACAATATTAGTCTGTTAAACGAAAAACAACAATTTTCGAATATGGCCTTTCACTTCAGTTTCAGAACTGTACAGTATACAATACGGCGCCGATAAAACGTACACAAAAAAAAGGAAAAGAAGAAAAAAAAAGAATGGTGGCAAAACAGCGCCTTGAGTGCCGAAGATTGATAAATATGTTATGAGATCATAATTTAAATGATGCCAATCCAAGTAAGTGGGCTATCTACAGACGGCGCCATTTTCTCGCACGATAGCTTCCTTTTTATGATAGAACTTTCATTCTGTCTAGAAAATGACTTCACAATAACAATGCTTGAAACAAACGATCCAAAGTTTTTTGTTTGTTATTTTCTTTACGATGCTCAAGATGTAATGATAAGTTTATAGCGCCTTTTTGGCACGAATCACTGGACATCATTTTCAGACATTAACAAACAGCATAAACTAGTTATGATAATGCTGACCTTAACCTTAATTGCATTGGGGTCATTTAACATGTTTGATGCTATTCCTATACAATTGTAGTCCAGTTTCAAGGGCCTTGAATTAATTGTTTTTCGAATTAAAACATCAAGTATTAAAATAATTTCTGTTTGGACTGACTTAAGTTACGTGAAAAGAAACTTTATTGTGTGCATCTAATTTTATTTTATTATTTCGTACTAACTTTAAAACAATTTGGCAAGTTTATATCCTTAATCATTCCGTCAAGTAGTTGAAGGGTATATCCTAATAACTAAGTACAGAGTTGATTTCAAGATGAAATGAGGTATTCATTTTAATGATTATAACAGTTTTATTTCTAAAATCAGCATCTAGGCTTTGTAAATGACTATATTCCGGATAAAATTTATCCTAGTTTAGTGTGTATCATAGTCAGTACCCTCTGTACTTTGATTGTACTATGATAACGCAGTGATAACAGAATAGACCATTTTACCATAGGATCAGCAATACTCGGTATATTTCGCTGGTTTAAATTAACCAATCAGTGACTGGGGAAATTCTTAAATGTATGTTTATTTCTTATTGATAAAGTGTTCGGGAAGTGCTCGTTGATTTACATAGGTTAACGTCTAATTTCGGAGATGCAGTGATAACAGAATACATGCCGTAGTTGCCAACAACGGATATGTGCATTAAACCCAGCTATGAAAGGCCAATCAAGTAACGCAAGATTTAACTATCTGTAATTTTAGTGCCTGGAATCAAATTATTGGTCTTTTGTTAACAGATTGACTGTACTTTAGTTACGAGTACATTCTCTATCAATTAGTGCTGGAAATTAAGTTACTGTCAGTTAATGTCGTTATTCAGAGGTGATCGCCAGTACGGCTTTGTCTGTATATGTATATAAGCCTATTCACGAAGTTAATGTTTTGTCCAATATGGTAAAATCAATCCAAATACAAAGATAATGCAATTAACTCATATAAGAAGAAAAAAATGGCATAATACTCTTAGTTGTCTATGAAATAAATATAAAAAAAATACGCAGGAAAGAAGTCCATGTATATTGCAAATGAAATAGAAAATGTAAACAATCTATAGGTACATCATTCTACCGACCGCAGTGGACCCAAAGTAAACATTCTATAGGTACATCATTCTACCGACCGCAGAGGACCCAATGTAAACATTCTAAAGGTACATCATTCTACCGACCGCAGTGGACCCAATGTAAACATTCTATAGGTACATCATTCTACCGACCGCAAAGGACCCAATGTAAACATTCTATAGGTACATCATCCTACCGAACGCAGTGGACCCAATGTAAACACTCTGTAGGTAAATCGTTTTACCGACCGTAGTGGACCCAATGTTAACACTCTGTAGGTAAATCATTCTCCCGACCGCAGTGGGCCCAATGTTAACACTATGTAGGTACATCATCCTACCAACCGCAGTGGGCCTAATGTTAACACTCTGTAGGTACCTATTCTACCGACCGCAGTGGATCCAATGAAAACATTCTATAGGTTCATCATCCTACCAACCGCAGTGGAGCCAATGAAAACATTCTATAGGTTCATCATCCTACCAACCGCAGTGGAGCCAATGAAAACATTTTATAGGTACATCATCCTACCGACCGCAGTGGAGCCAATGAAAACATTCTATAGGTTCATCATCCTACCAACCGCAGTGGATCCAATGAAAACATTCTATAGGTACATCATCCTACCAACCGCAGTGGACCCAATGGTAACATTTTATAGGTACATCATCCTACCAACCGCAGTGGATCCAATGAAAACATTCTATAGGTTCATCATCCTACCAACCGCAGTGGACCCAATGAAAACATTCTATAGGTTCATCATCCTACCAACCGCAGTGGATCCAATGTTAACATTCTATAGGATCATCATCCTACCAACCGCAGTGGATCCAATGTAAACATTCTATAGGTTCATCATCCTACCAACCGCAGTGGATCCAATGTAAACATTCTATAGGTACATCATCCTACCGACCGCAGTGGAGCCAATGAAAACATTCTATAGTTTCATCATACTACCGACCGCAGTGGGCCCGGTGTAAACACTCTGTAGGTAAATCGTTTTACCGACCGCAGTGGAGCCAATGAAAACATTCTACAGGTACATCATCCTACTGAACGCAATGGGCCCAATGTAAACATTATAGGTACATCATCCTACCGACCGCAGTGGACCCAATGTAAACGTTCTATAGGTACATCATCCTACCGTCCGCAGTGGACCCAATGTTAACATTCTATAGGTACATCATCCTACCGACCGCAGTGGATCCAATGTTAACATTCTATAGGTACATCATCCTACCGACCGCAGTGGATCCAATGTTAACATTCTATAGGTACATCATCCTACCGAACGCAGTGGATCCAATGTTAACATTCTATAGGTACATCATCCTACCGACCGCAGTGGATCCAATGTTAACATTCTATAGGTACATCATCCTACCGACCGCAGTGGATCCAATGTTAACATTCTATAGGTACATCATCCTACCGACCGCAGTGGATCCAATGTTAACATTCTATAGGTACATCATCCTACCGACCGCAGTGGACCGGCCACAGTGAGTATTGTGATAAACAATTTATCTACCGACCGCAGTGGCTCCTTTGTATACCCTTAGATTCAGTTTCCTAAAGTAAATGTACAACCTTGAAACCACGTTTAAAACGACTGCTTACAGTATCAGGAATTTCCAGAATCTTGCAAAAATACAGTTTTGATTAAAAAATCAAAACATGACGCTTAAATGGTCCTCGCTTAATGATGACAGTGCTGGAAAAAACACACGACAATTTTCATTTTTAGGAAAAGCAACACTTTTTCAGTTATTTGGCTTTTTCAGCACTAACCAAAATCAAGAAGACGGCTAGAAAAATCGTACTAAACACGGGGACGAGGTTAGAGAGACAAGGCAAGTGACAACTTGCATTAAGAAATCAAACTTTTCTGGCTTCATATCAGTTTATGTCGACCTTTTTATGGTTCCTCATTCTCCGTTACAGCCTGGCAGATTGTCCGGTATCACATAACTGCGTCTTGTCTACAGGAACTGCTGATTGTCCCTGCTACATTAGAAGAAACATTTTTAAAGGATTGTGTGAGAGTGAAAAGAATATTGTTGAGATGTATGGATATTTCTGGAGAATCAAATTTGTGCGTTGCACTTTAAAAATCCGCTGGTAAAAGCATGTTTGAAAAATATACATATCATTTTTTGGCAAACACGCATTGTACGATATATATTTTAAACGACATGACAGACACTATAAAAGCTTTAAAGTGCAGTGTCAAAATATATGTACAAGTTTATATTTACATGTAGATTGTCTTTCTTTAATCTACCGATCAGTTTAGAAAATGAATTAAGACTAAATAAATTTGGTGAAATAATTAAAATGATAAAACAAAATAATTTACCATAACTTATTGTCACTGGTTTCACTTTTGTGGAATTTTGACAGCCATGGACAAAGTCCCTTTACTTTCATGTGAATGCTATTAATTATTAAATAATTATATCATTTACTTAAAGCATGTAAATATAATGAGATAGATATTAAAAATTTGATAACCAAAGGATTGAGTTCGAACATATCTTAACATCTAAATCTCACAGTTAAACTAAATTTGAACCTGTAGTAGCGGTCACCTGTATTAAGCGGTAAATCTGTATTTAGCGGTCCTTCTTATATTACTTAACATGTGTAACTTTCCTGTACCAGACACCTCTGTTAAGCGGTCACTTGATTTGTTCTCTTGACTGACCGCTTAACACATATTTGACAGTATTTATTTTACAACGACTGGACAAAAATGATAAAGCTAAAGATATTTTGGCTCGAATTCAACCAACAAAACTTAGGGCTTAGTAATACTTAAATAACTAGTGCTGAATTTCATCATTCTTGTTTCTCTACCAAAATATTTAATTTATTTTCACATGTAGTATGTTTTTCGGCCGTTGGCTGTTTGGTTTTCACCTGAATTTCCTGTCTAAACTTAAAGGTGAAGGTCACTAAACAGCTGATTAATTCTGTAAGTTTTGATTGGTCGACTTAAAAAGAGATCAGCTTGTTCGCTTTGTATAAACATACCTAAAACCTCAAATTTTCGGCAGAAATATATCTATACATGTCTAAAGGTTCAAAATAATTAATTCAGCTACACAAAAACATATCTAAAGGATAAAAAACACATGTCGGATTTGAAACCTTAAGACCCCTTCGTATCCTTGAAATTGCAATCGAAGTTGTGAACTGGTCATTCGTCTGTTCGATCGTCAGCATTTTCATATCCGCTCTATATATTTTGAACGCTTGAAAGACATTCAAAATACTGGGGTCAAATGTCCTCTCATCAAGATGCAGAATAGACACTTAGATATAATTAATACACCACGGCCGAAGTACCTGTATCAGGTCAGGCGGCCAGATACCATTACTCATATAACATCCGGCCAACTTGGGATCAAACCTTGGCCGCAGTTTCCATTTGTTATTTCTATTTTCTTTGATATAAGAAATATACACAAAAGCAAAACCATCGAGACACATACACCATCGTGACTATGACTCGTTTTGCTTAGAATTGTTTTGAAAAATCAGGAACTAGAGCAGCTTTACAACGCACTAGCGAAATTAAAGTCTTCCAGAAGGTTATTCTCTGGAGACTACTAAATTTAGTGTAAGTACTGCATTGTAATGCCTCTGAAATATATCGAATTTTACTGCTTATAGTTCTTCGGATCGCAGACTAATCTACATTTGTCACATGTATAGAACACAATATGAGAAGAAATAACGAGTCCACGGTTACAAATGTAAAATGTTCGATAAAGATGCTTGCTGTTCAATAGATAAACAGACGGAAAGGTAGATAATTCTCGACCTTTTTAGAAAATTTTAAAAATTAAAAGTTTTAGGTTGTTATAATTTTATATATGTGTGCGTATATATGCAATATGTATGTATGTATGTATGTATGTATGTATGTATGTATGTATGTATGTGTATGCTTATATGTATATGTGTACATGTATGAAAAGAAAGAAAGAAAGAAAGAAAGATAGAAAGAAAGAAAGAAAGAAAGAAAGAAAGAAAGAAAGAAAGGTAAGTAGGTAGCTAGATAGGTTCTTAACAAAATAATGACATTTATGAAACTATCATATAATGAGCATAAGGTAGATTTCTTGTCGTACAATGCAGCCCTATCCGAATTGCTCTCAAGGCTGACATTTTAATGTACAAAAAAACGTTGTAATACTAACAAACAGCTTCAAACACTTTGTGCTAAACATTGTTTTAAACGTACCCTGACAAGATACGTCGGGATAGAAGAAGATACGGTAAGTAATTGTAATACGTATACTGCTATGTGGTGATGTTATGAGCGTCATATCACTTTAATAAATTCATTTTCTGTCTTTTTATGCTCTTAAAGATATGGAAAAACATTATAGATTTCAAGGCAAACTTTGGCTGAGCAAGATACATCGTCGAATATTTTCTTTATATATATATTATAACTCCTTTTGACATCGATTTGAATTGTGTGCCCAATAATCAGTTTCATTTTCATTATTAACTCATTTGAGAAATGGTTGCTGATCACGATCAGCAGAATATAAATGCGTACGTTTTTACAGTTGAATATTCTTTCTCAGGCAAGCATATTTGGGTTATCATTCAATGCTTTCTGGTGAAGCAATTCTTATCATTTATCATAAATGATCAGATGTTATCAATTTTATGACGAAAAAGTCTTTCCCCGAGTGCCTGTTGTAAGTTATGTTGCGTTGACTGCAATGGATTCAACAATAATTGAATGACGCCTAACAATCAAAGTGACGATATGTAGCAGAGCGTGATTTTAACGGTTTGCCTCATGTTCTCATTTGTTTATGTCTCATGTACATTGTTCTGTTACTGTGATCGTCTATCTACTTCCTGTTTGTAATGTCACGTGCACGTTCTGTAATTGTCCAAGAGAATGAGAGAGTATGTCCGAGAGAGTCCGAGTGAGGTATACCCTAATTAAGAGTTATGTAAGGTTGTTATGATGCGAGTATGATGCAAGTGTGCTATTGGTTGGCCCGTCCCCCGTACTCCTTTCCCGCGTTTTTTTCTTAATTTCACCACCAATTTTATAACTCCAGGCACTTCGATTTTCGATGTCTTTGGTTTAACATCCAGTCGTCGATCTTACCTTTGAGCTACATTTTCATTTTCAACTTATATTATTCGACGTGCCTGGTGAGTTGTGGAATTTTACTAAAACAATATTAGTATATTTACTATTATTATTTAAGAAGATTTTATCAGAAATACAATGTAAATCTTTATATTTTATCTTGCCAGTAAACGTTGGTGATTACACGTGTAATTACTCGAAAATATGTTCAACTTAATTAACGTATTTTGTATGTTGCAGGTTTTTCTTTGAACCACAACAAATACATTTTATTGAACCTCAACTGGTGTTCTTATAATTAACACCCACTACAAATTGGCTCCCCGACGGGGAATCGAACCCCGGTCTCCCGCGTGACAAGCGGGGATACTTACCACTATACTATATAATTAGTTTGAGGATATATAATTCTAAATAAAAAAAAAACAACTATACAATTACATGAGATTTCATATTATCGCATGCTTTGAGAGTGAATTCAGATTTTTTTTTTTGAAACTACACGTTAAAGATAAATATGACGTAGTAGTTGTTGTTGTTGTTGTTGAGATAAGGTTAGACAGTGTCAATATCAACTGTCAAAATATTTGGATTGAAACCGCTTCGGGTATAGCAATATTGTTCTGAAGATTTCCTTTGAGATTGACCTCAACGGTCATGTAATTGGGATTTCCTGTGGAAAATATATAAGATACACGAATGAAAGAAACACACTAGGACAACAGAGGAAGGAATCATCTCATGGTAAAATAATATTTGTCACTCATGAAGATATAAAATGCGATCATCCTCTTTGTATTTCCTGGAAAGTATAATAGATTGCAGCCTTACGATTCCTAGGGGCATTCTCTTGATCTTCGAAAGCACGAAATGTTTGCCATAACATTGAACGGTCGAAGGGATTAAGTTATGTTTAAAGTTGTTTGCTTCCATTCGTAAGAAAAATAAGTCTCATAGTAAATACAACATAAACAAGATCTAAAATAGGCAAACACGAAGTTTTTTTCAAGGTCTGTTCATATACAGATTTATTTTGGCAATAATAAGCTTAATTATGTATTTGTTTCGTATTTGAATAACTTTTTGGGTATAAATTTTGTGTATATTATATAATAATAAATATAATGTTGTCATGATAGAATTCAAGCCTATACTTGTTTCATGTAAATAGATATGCGGAAATAACGTTATACACCTTATATGTCACATTGAAATTGATAATTTACCTCAGAAATTTTATTTTGGTAAATTTCATACCCGACCAGATGTTAAATGTTCGTTTATTGCATCTAATGTCACGTCGACAGTATTTCAGTCATTTGGAGTGCAGAATCACATCGGTGTGATGTTTATAAATACAGAAGACACATATTGTGTTTGTATCATATAACGTGTATATAATCAACTTTATTTTCGTCAAGAATAACAAAGGAGAAACTAAAAATGAGTCCTATAAATACAGATGTCCCAACTTAGCGCCATTTTTTTTCTAAATCAGGGGCCATAACTCTAACAAGCCACGATAAATTTCGAAACGAAAACCAGGTTCACAATTTCACATAAACGTGGATATTCTTAGAGAGTTTCAAATACATTGTAGTATTCTTTAAACATGTGCGATACCAAATTTTGTAAGGGATGCAAGAAAATTCTAACGAATTTGAGGTGATTTATTTCAAATAAAAGAAAAGTCAGATTTATTGAAAAGTAAGTAGAAAAAATCAACCCTATCACAAAACTCTAACCTAAACCCTGGCTATACTCGGACGTACGGTCAAACGGACAAAGGCAAACATATAGTGGGGTAACATATGATATGATAACATATGAACCTTCGATCATGTTTCTGTATAAACAATATTTGTGCTTGCGTGATCAGGGAACAAATTCGGTCCTGATGGGTTTCGTAACCTTGTATGTTCAACTGATTCGGCCTTCTTGTCCTTCGTCAATTCACATCCGCCCTTACATTTTCGCAAGGTCGTTTCCATCCAAGCAAATGATATTGTGATGGTAATGATCTCAAGTAATAAAGGCATCTTTTTATATAATATTTATCAAAATAGATAGCCGCACACCTCACTCAAGAGTAGTGAGTTTTCAGAAAACGAGAGTTAAATGGGATACAACAGCAACAAGTATCTAAGAACTAATTACTCTTTTGAAGTTTAGTACCTACTTGCGCGAGTAAAACAAATTCACTTTTGTACATACCCAATATCTCAAACTTAGCTTAAATATGAGTGGAACTTGAATGAACGGTAATTAAAGAAGGATGGTAAACACGAATTGCAATTAAAAGGAAATTTATTCCTATTTGCGAACAAACAAGCACTTCATGTACGAAACAGTGGTTACATTAAGATAATTACATCATTAAGGATACCCCAAACAGGAATATCAAGTTGATTTATTTCAAATAAAATGCTTGAATATCTTAATACTTAGAAAATAAGATAAATAATAACAAAAGAAGTGTTATTCAATTTAATCTTCTCGATTAATTTCATGCACATGAAATACTATCGTATAAACAAATTCTAAGTAACTGTTGTTTAGCATATAAACAGCTCTTTTATGAGAAAATATCGTCATAATAAAACTGACGCGGTATTTAAAAAGTAATGAATCCCGCTTTATATCTATAAAGGTTATACTGTTTCATGTAACAAGCGTACATTGCAGCTATATTGACTAGTGGAAAATATCGATCTCATATACCGCGATTCACCGATTTATTGATGATTTTATGCCGTTTTTTTTAAAAACATATTTGGACATTAACAGCGTGCAGTCTTTATATTTTCCGAGACGAACATGTACTAGACACAAATAATATGTTTTATTGGGAACTCCTATTTTAAAACAGAAGACAGACAGAACAATACATGATACATACATATAATTTTATGCATACGTATACATTTATTATACTGCAAAGTAAACTTTTCTCTTCTGATTGGCAAAAAGGCAGTGTTCACTGGGTATGTGTAGCTGTACTTATAAACACAAAAATAGGATTGAACTTTGCAATATAATAAAGTTCGTTATACCGTGTCCGAAAAGGGAACAGTTTCCTTAGCCGGGAATAAATAGTCATGTACTCTGTCAAGAAACTGTATAACTAACAGTGTATAAACAAAGTTCAAACTTCAAATTGAACATTATGGTAATAACTAATACATTACTTTAATGTCTCTGGAAAACAACTCGAATTCGATTAACAAAACAATAAATCATCATGGTACTCCCTTTTCTCTCTGGGCATCAAAATGTATTATCTCAATTTCAGATAAATTTAGAATTTGCTACTCGTTAATGTTTTTTTTTTGCCTACTACTACGCCTCAACAGGCTCTCAAACTACAAACGAGAATTTTTCCTTTCTCTTTTTTATGATGCTTTTATATCCATTATCTCCATATGCCCCTTGTACTGTTCAATAATGGTTAAACGAAATCGGCTACAGTGAACAGGTCATTTGAACATGTAGCCAGTATATTTACTTTCCTAGAAACCTCGCCGACAATCTCCTTGAACGCTCTCAACGGTCCTCGCGAGATGAACTATCAAATCAGAAGGAGAATTAACTAGCGCATGTGAGTGTTCTGCATCCTACGTCTGACGTTCGAAGTTCTGTCGAATCCAGAAGCACGTCTCTTCTTCTTAATTAAAAGTACTCGTATCTATTCGGGGATTCTCACAATCGCCGTACGACTGTTATTTAATAGTATTTCGTCCTCCCGCGGTCTAGCGATCGATCGAAGAAGTGGTCAAATACTCCAGGGTGTAGCGTGTCAGATACAGCCAAGTTGATGGGTATAAAACACGGAGGTCAAATATGAAATAAACAATAAATTACCGCCGCTTCTTGGAGCTGTGGCTACACACTGCACGCAATCCGTGACGTCGCCTCGATCAAGATACGTTGAGCAATTGGAAGGGTTTGAAGTAATACAACTGTCCACAATTACTTACTTATCATAACTTGTTGAGTTTAATAGAACGTGTGGTGATATACATGTACAGAACATGCAGAGAGAGAGAGAGAGAGAGAGAGAGAGAGAGAGATGTACACAGACATACTGACAGAACATCTAGCACTCTGGTTTATTTGCTTTAAAAACCTGACGGTGTTCATACGAAAGAAGCACAAGCAAACGAACTCAAACATAATTCAATATTTAAAACCAAGTCCTTGCATTTATTAGGCCCAAGAGCAAAAAATCAAAACATTTAAAGCTAATAAAATATCCTCAAATATCGTTATTTCTCTCTCAACACTCCGTGTACAAAACTGCTGGTCCGAGAAAATACGGGCGCCTTTAGGAATTCCCCTTTTCTCTCGAAAAAGAATGTAAATAAATAATTCTATGCCGAGTATTAGAAAATAGAACAGAGATGCAATCATCGTAAATTAACCGTTTCTCTTTGGATCTTTTATAATATATACCCTGCTTTGTTAATATGAAACATTTCTTTAATGGACAACATTGCTTCACACAAAACTTAATTTGAACATCATATGATATGGAAAAAATGATATGACATAATGCAATAACATATGAAATAATTATGACATTATTTGATGAATTAAAAATGTAATTATATAGCCAAGTATTATATAATACTATATAATAATATATGATAATATATAATGATATATAATGGTCATTATTACAGCCGAACGGCGGTTGTGAGAAAAATGACCACAGACACCAATACCAGAGCCATTGAGAGTGATTAATATAAGTTGTGAGAACTTGTTTTGTAATCGATGTAAAATAAATAAAGTTTAAGTGCAGTAAAATATATTATAAATATTATAATTATTTACATTTCTTTTTCTATTCTTGGCATTTTCTTGATAAAATCTCGATTGAGTGATAACTTATTTCAAACCTTGTCGACGGTTTCTGGGTTGGGCCAGTACTTTTCGCTCGGATAGGTTGCAAATATTTTCCCCAAACCGGCTACCTCTTGACCTCGGTTTTTTTATTGTTGATATTATTTCAGATATTGAATGGATGATTATGAAGAAATAACCAGTATACTGATGATGGAGGTGGTTACAAAATGATCTTAACGGTTACTTTCATCGTCGGAACCCCCGCCTGACTTACTCCGTTTCACTACATGACATCATGCCGTGGGGAAAAAGGCCATCAAACCGTCATAATACAGTAGTTTTTTTTTAATTTATGAGCAATGAAAACGTGCCTTATAAATGCAAAACTCTTAGGCTTGGAGGCTGGAACGTCATGTTAATAATAGTAATAATAATAATAATAATAATAATTATAATAATAAAATGTCATGTTAATAATAATAATAATAGTAATAAAAATGTCATGTTAATAATAATAATAAAAATGGCTGCGTCCGGCAGATTTATAAAACGGCTTCTTATATTGGTTATAAAAACGTGATGCGACCAATGAAATTGCGTTATTTGACACACCCTAAAACGACAAAATCCAGCCGTTAAATCATACGGCCTATAGCTTACCTATCGATCGGACGTGGGTATTCGACGATGGGTAACTATTCCAGATGTTTTAATTTTGTATTCAATATGTCTGAGTTCAAATAAATTCCTACGTAAGCTGCCTTGGGAAATCAAGGATGTCTGAAAGAGTCACCAAGAAAGAAATACAACCTTGACTCACCGATGGGTTCGGATACACTTAATGTTTGCAAAGATTTGTGGTAAATATATGGTGGATACTTATGGAATTACCGTCATTATGACAATAATTTAGTCAATAACGACGTTCAGCTAATCAAAGCTTGAAGAAGACCTCGATCGCAAAAAGGCATTTCGGTAGAACCCATCGGTCTACCGTAAGCCAGCTGAAATGCTTTATCACATGGACATTTCAGAATGACCCTGTCGGTCTCGAACCAAAAGCGGTGAAAAGATAAGTGATATTCATACCAGAACTATATCTCCTCGGCCACGGAAAACCCCTTTGTACTTCTATGTTTACATTGCCCATGGAATGCCACTTTGTCCCCCTGTGTGTATATTGGCCATAGAGAATCCTCTTTTACTCCTATGTTAACACTAGGCCTGGAACGCCCATTTGCACACATATTGTTTTCATGTTTACAATGGCCGCTGAGTACAAATTTATGTTTACATGGCCACGGAGAACCCTTTGCACTCCTGTGTTTATACTGGCCAAAAAGGACTCTTTGTACTCCTTTGTACTGCTATGTTCACATTAATATGAAGGATGCAAACTCTGTAGAACTAAATGTTGTACATACGTGTGCAATCTGTATCTATGACTTTACATATAAGCTGGTTGTTATCGGGATTCAAGCAGGTCCCTCCTTTAGAAGTTCAGAAATCAAAATCTAGTCAGTTTATTGTCGTGGCGTTGATAATTTATACTTTATATAATTTTTAACCATTAACAGTGCAATATTAGTACTAAAAAAACATCGAAAAATATTTCAGTCATGGGTTCAATGTACTGTTTGTATTACCCAAGAATCAGTTAGGTTGGTAATATACTTACTAGATAATATATAATCCTTGTTTTAATGGATCCATTCCCTTCATAATTAAATGGTATACCTAATTTATACTTCCTAAGTGCTGATAAAAGCATATGATAAGAACATAATTGTAGGTTCAGATCTTTTTCATTTATATGCATGTTGTTAAGATGAAAATGAAGAGAAATATTGGAGTACTTTTCTTATATATTCAAATGCAGTGAACATATTTTGTGTAATATAGTTGCTTACATTCGTCTTAAATAATTATAAAATATTAGGAGTATGTTTATTGTCTGCAATGATTGCTGCATCAGTTTTAATTGTTAATGTCTGATTCTAGAAATGAACAGTATATAAAAATAATCATACGACATTTATAAATTAATTTTAACATTCCAGGAGGAATTTCTCACATATTTTTATATACACAATGTATTTACCATTGATTCTATTGATTATAATCATAAATTATTTCGTATTGCATAATGTCTCGAGCAAAACATTTATTCCAGCTCCGCTCTTTTATCAACGCTGTAATACAGGGAATTCATGTTCACAATACATATATCTGCGAGGACGTCGTACATCACTTCCTTTTAAAACCGTTTCTTATGCCAATTTGACAATTCAAAGAATAATTTGGCTTTACGGTGCTCGAAGATCTATATTAAAGAAATGAATGTATGGTTCTTCTGCAAGTAGATGTCGCCCTGTCAAAACAGCTTAGTGTCTTTTAATTTACTGCTTGACTTGCAGACTAATCCATTACTTACGGTATGTCTACAAAGCACATGCATCTGTACATAGAGTTATGTCCCTTCTCTAAGAAAGAACAAAGTCGGTCATCTCAAACGCTGATTACAAGTAAAAAAATAAAGTGCTTGTCGTTTGAATTCATATAAACATGCAAGCGTTTACACGCCTTTTCTCTTTGATGCTTACAACACTGAAAAAAACTTAGATGACATGAAACAAATGTCCATGTGTTACTTCTAGTTTATATTTGTATATAATAGCATTGTAAGGACTTCATTTCATATTTTCATTTACAATACATTATCTACTGGGTCAAAGTGGAAAACTTAAAATAATATAGATGAAACCAAAAAATAAAACATAAGCAATAACAGATACAAACACACAAAATAATAGTAACTGCAGCACAATTATGTGACAGCACTAAACTAACAATTGAAAATAAAGATAAATCAATCGCATCATTTCCGTGAGCAATTTTCATATATCATTACATGTTGTCATTTACGCGTGTATTAAACAAGTTTGTTGTAAATCAAGTTACATTTAATTGTAAAGTCGGCGAGAGCCTAATATTTGGTAGTCATACATCAAGTTTGCAATGCTTATGCTCGTTGTTACGCCATGGATCATAACATTTATGTGTTTGTTGAGAAGTAAACAAACATATCTGAATATGTTCTACTTTAAACAAAGAAGACACATATACCTTGAATATTCCCTGCCAGCATTCTCAAGATCAAGGGAAACATCTGTCAAATGATTGATTTGTGTTAATGGGTATTTCCAGTAGATAATGGTCTCGAAGTAGGATTGTTCTGCTTTGAGAAATGCTCAAACAAATTTCACTTGGACTTAGGCTTTCATAAATATGGCATTGAAGATTCTCGGCTTATAAAATCCCGAAATGTTTCAAGTTCAATCGTATGTGGCATTTAGATTTAATGAATATGACAAAGTAGCAGACCAAGGCATTCCTATTCGTCTCCACTTTTTAACAATCGATACACGTTCTCTCGTCTAGATTTGAGCTCAAACATGCCTCTCAATATTTGTTTTGAAGTCTGAACATGTAAAAAAAGATCAACGATATATTGCAAATCGATCGCGAATTAGACTGACAAACAAATATGGAACTGGAAGGCATCCGTATTACTTTATTTTCTTCAGTGGTTAACTCGATATCGAGACTTCGTAATCAATGTGAGTGCCAGCTTCTAAGATGCTCATGACGTCACTGTTAAATGTTTAGAGGCTCTCCATGACTGATAATAAATTATTACCTTCTTGCACGTGAACGAATTTATCGTGCTGAATCATCGTTTCCTTCTATCGTAATTAATGGTAATGAACATTAACTATTATTAAATTAACAATTAATGAGAATTAAATTAACGATAATTTAATTAACAATTAGTGTTAAGCTTAAAATTTTAAATAGGGATACGTTAAATAACTTTGACAAAATACGCTTGGTCTATGAGAGGAATCCCGTAGGACGAATGGTTAGATCGACACATCTGTACCAGGGAGCTCGTTTCCTTTTTATTTTTTTTATTTTGGACTGGTTGTTCCAGAGTCAGGATAAACTGAGTAAATGAGGTATCATGGCATCTGTCTACGGTATGGTAACACCGTTAGGTAGTGCACTATCTGTATTATGCAAACAAGTCCTCATACTGTTGTTGGGAATATAAACGCATGCAAACGCTTTTATATTTATCATATAATAAAAATAATAAACAAAAGGTGGTACAAACGATCTATTAATCGTGTTTAACTGTGATGGGGTTACGTGTGGGCGAACTTTCGTAATTATATACACTTAAACGGACATATGATTTAGATAAATAGACGAAAACAGGACATTTTATATTAATTATTATAATAGAATATGAAATTTAAATAAACTTAAGTTTAAATAGAGGAACTTCCCGGGGTTATTAGGATTGTTTGTATTTTCTCAGTACCATAGACTTAAGCTTATAATTTGATTAATTACTCGAGATTTAAAACTGTAAGTTTTGGTCAATTTCTTGCATTTTATAGATTGTTTTATCACTAATCGATCACATAGTCTGATATACTTTACCCAAGTATAATTTACGACGAAAATGTTTTAAGTTAATGCAATTTATCTTTAAAGATTAGCAAGAATTTATTTCTATCGGAACTTGATATTCACTATTTTAAGTATATCTGTTTCTATTACAGATTTCATTATCTCACATTTTAAAGCCATTAGCTGGCGTTGATGGTTTGAATTCACAGTCGCTCCGACAGGAAGCAGTGCAAAATCGTGATTTCCATTAATTGTATCATTCTATTTCTACATAGGAAATAACCGTTACTTTATTTTTTTGCTATATTTCCATTTGACCTCGGTGACCTCTTAAACTAAATAGAAACCAGTAGCTAAATTTAGACTAGTCAGAACTAGCCTAGCTTTAGTCGGGTAAAAACATCGTCATACACTGAATGATATTCTTTTTTACGTCACATGACGTAATTTCTAAAAAAATTATAGAAAACGTTGATATCAAAACCATTCATGTCTTAAAATAAAAGTCATTTTGAAATGTGAATTTTGTTTCTGAGTGTAAATGAGACGTAATTTTCTGTGTATGCTGTTTAAACAAGTCGTATTCTGGTCCATCCCATTGTTTATGTATAGAATTTAACTTCCTAAATTAAGATTGAGTTTCTAAATATTCTAAAAATAATCCCCATTTCATGTTTGTCTCTAGCGCCCCGGCTTTCACAGAGGTAAATACATCAGAAAAGTATTTTTTCATTTCTCGCATTTCTGCAAGGATATATTGTTTCAGGTCCGTAATTGCGGCGAAGATAAAAAAAAAGTAATACCAGCCCTTCTGCGTCAACTATCACGTGATTGTAGCGTCGGAGAATAGACAATTGCCACCTCACACACGTAAGTTCAAGATAAAGACAAATTTGTTACACTGCAATTTGCCATGTTCCATTTCCCGTTATTATTTTCTTTGTTTGGTTATAGATTCTGTCGAAATTAGAAGAGCGCGGCTTCAATATTTACGGAGTGAAATATGTTTGACAGCACAAAGAGTTGTATACATGTGTATGCCGCTAATTCATACTGAAAACTGAACGTATGTTTGCAAAATTATGAAACAGAAATATGCATGTTGATAATAATCTGTAACATTTACACTTCTTTAAAGTAATAGCCTCTCACACTCTCTCTCTCCCTCTCTGTATTATATAAACAACAACAAAAAAGATATATACACACAGAATAACAAAAAACATACCGAGAGTAGAATAATGCATAAAAGTGTGGTCTCAGTAAAATATTCAAATAAATTTGATCAAATTCAATTTCAAGACGTATTTATAGTGTAACGGTGTGCAATAAGTTGAACTAAAGTTTTAGACGTCATAGACGTCAACCATATTTACAAATTAGTCGTCGTTAAATTGCTGTTTATTGCATTTTAACATCTAATTTTCTGGCGCTCCAGACGAATATGACAGCCTTTACTTAAAAGCAAACCAAACGTAAAGCAAACTTGAAAAAAAAAATTGAAGACGACATAAATATGAAGATAATGATAAGAAAGAAAGAGTGATAGGTCTACAGTATAAGTAGTTTGTCCGAGGGCAGTTTGAGAACTGTATATATCCGTATCCGGCTTTCATTTATCGTGCCAAAAAGACGTCCATTTGTCTATCATTTAAGAAGTCCATTACTGTAAAGTCTACTTCTAAATGAATCATTTCTGGAACTGTTTCTGTCTGACCAGGATTGTGAATTTGTTTTGCTTGTTGCGAACGTTGGCTAGCAATGTTTTCATATTTTGTTTTGGTTTGTTTTCTTTTGTTTATCTATATTTATTGATTCCCTTATATTGGAATACATGGTGTCTAGATGTAAGCCACGGACTCTTGTAAACTTAAGCATATAAATGTATATGGAGAGAGGTATATGGAAATGTTTCAGATTTATTTATTGATAATCGTTTAAAGATGAAACTACTTATTAGGATAAATATATGACAATAAAAACATTGCAAAATTTACGTTATACTATATTTGGAACAATAATTACTATATATAAAAATCAATAAGCCTTTGTATAAATTGCATGAATAACTGTATCCTATATTATTGTCTTTCGTAGTGATATTTAATTTACCTTGCTCGAATTCCACCAACAATACCTAGCGCTAAGTAATTATAATTCTTGAATACTTAGGAGCGACGAACCCCATCAATCTTGATTCTCTAATAAATGTACCTAGATATTCAACACGAACTATTCATGTATATGCCTTGATTGACATATTATTACCTTAATATTTTGTATTTTTATAAGAAAATGATAAAATTAATCCCTAAGTATCTAAGTACCTCTTAGCGCTAAATATTGTTGTAGGAATTCGAGCCTGACTTGTTTCAGATGTTCATTATCTTTAGCAAGTTTGTTATTACATTATCGATTACTTATCGTATTCTTTATTTGACCTCTACTCGTATATACATTGTATAGGTCACGGTTATAAAAACTATATTACAAAAGACAAAAATGCACAATTCCCTGGTTATAATTTTAGACTTATATATGGTTTTGTAATAATATCATTGCTTTAAGTTATATATCACCTTCTACAATTAACCTCTTATTTTCACAAAGAGTTTCAATTATGACAACAACTTACGTTCAACATTTTTAAAACAAACAAATGGCATACGTACACATTCCTCTTTTCTTTTTTTATATTATAATATTAGTGTTTTGTCGACAATTTTATTATCCACAAATCACTAGACGGGGGTTGATATAAATTCTCCACATAGCAAGATGCCATTCTCTGGCCTGTCTGTCCAAAGGAATAATATCTAATAACTGCAAAGGGAAAACTCAATCAAAATTCACATGAAGTCAATAGACGTTTGTGTTTTGACAGTTGCAAGTAAGTTATCCCTTCATTTATTAGATTCTTATTTTATAAATGGAAGTTTTCCAGACAGTCATGCAATCTTGATGACCTACCTCTTGGAGTCCAAGGCTTGTTGAACGAAACTGACCCTTTGTTGTTTCTGTAATGTATTTTTTTTTTATATATGGTAAACTAATACGATTCGGTGAGTTGAAAATGAATTATTCATTCATTTTTTTTTAAAATTTATTATCATAATGTTTCTTTAAACAGGTACTAGTACTATGTTTCGGCGAGTTGAAAATGTATAATTTTTCATATCTTTTATTATTTTATACAGATACTATTAATTGAAAATGCGTTATTGTGTTTATATTTGTTTTCTTTTTCACATAAATATGCGTGCAGTATGCATAATATCAAGATATTAGGATTGAATCATATCACACGGAATGTGTAAGTTAAAACATACTGCCTGTCGTCAGTAATTAACAGGTGTAAAATACTACTTTACTTGCATCCTGTACCCGTTCAAGAAAGATTATAGAACTAAGTGTTAAAACTATGTGTTTTTATTTTGCAGCCAAATAACTAACTATACACAACACATTGTTTGTACAAAATCACATGGCAGTAAAACACAAAAGTAAAATGAAAACTTGAATAATTATCAAATTAAAGTTTTGTGATTAAGTCTTTTAAAAAAAAATATATAATGTATCTTACTTTGCTCGACATTTAAACTTTATTTAAGTCTATTATTTTTTTCATTATATAGAAAAAGGTATATTTAAGTGGTTTTCGTCTCTAAGCCCGTTTTTATGACGTAATACATCATACAATATACCCCATAAAAATGAAATTGTATTATAATACACAAAATCTCTGCAAATTGTAAAATGCTCAAAATATAAAGAAATATATTTCAGTTGCAGTCGGGATTTTTTAGTGCTATGTGGGGGAAATTAATCACATTCCAGTGGCAAATTCTGGAAAATATTCGAACTGAAGGCTTTGTAATTAATTCCCAAAACCTAAATCCATTGTTGAAATATCGCAAACGAGTTCCCATTTTCATTCAAAATGCTGCAATTTCAAATCATTTCTACTCCAGCCAGACACGTGTGTGATAGCCAAATGTCACTTACACAAAACTAATACGTTCCCTTATTACTTTGGACTGTTTGTAAGCGGACACGCTGTAGACAGTGCGGTTGACAAAATGCCAAATTTAAGGAACATATTAGTTATGGGTTATACTCTGCCTTGTTCTAACGCCTGATATTGATAAACTAAGTAATAACTGAAACACGTTTTATGTATACATGTGAATATTTTTGTTTGCCGTAAGAATTAGACGGCTGTATACATTTACACTTATATATATATATGTGCTCTATAAGACACATAATTGACTTAGTGAGTGCTGGGAATTTTTTTCCCAAATTATGATAACATAAATTTAAACATCTTTAACTTAAACACTTGGTGTGTGTGTGTGTGTGTGTGTGTGTGGTATACATATATATCGTTTTCAAATATTGTATTAAGTAACAGTGAAAGGCCTCAAAAATAAAAGTTGCACTTCGTCCTCAGAAGTTAGTTAGATTCAATACGGATTTTATTATTTAATCATGTGGCTATTTTTTTAAAGCTCTTAGTCTTTGATGAAACAATACTGGAGAAGATTTATCTGCATGGAACTGACATATTTAGAAAGAATAAATAGGCTGAGGCTGTCTCGAACCATGTACCATGGAGGTCAAATATAATAACAACATGTTTTATGGGCAAACCTTCTTATACGACTCAAACATGGACAGAGTGACCACTTGCCTATTGGATGACCTTGAAGTCAATCCGGTGAGTGGCCATTTCTGGCAGGTTGTGCTGACATCGATGTTAGATAACTGGTGTGAATCGTTATTATGCAAAACTATTTCATTCTGAAAAAAGTAGGCGCATTTGACGCTCCTGGCGTTGCACTGTCTACTGATTCAGCAGATATTCAGGGAAAGAATGGAAAACAATCGAGAATTTAATGAAAGATGGCATGAAATATGAGATCGAAAGAAACGCCATAAAAAATATTGCAATTTAACGATTTGCTCGGAAAAATTAATTTTTAGCCAAAACAATCACAGAGATTATTTTCCATTGCAATAGCACGGCGTGCTTCCTAAAGGCAGTGACGTGGCTCCCCTGAGTTCCTGTTCATTCATTCCTCGCCTTTTCCAATCGATCCCTTTAATACACAATTAGATCTCTTCTCAAATTTAAAGATATCAATTGTGATTTACATTACACCTTGAAGGATGCGTTCCTCTTGATTTCAAAGCAAATTTAAATTAATTGGCGGAGGGATATGTGTTTAACAGTGCCAAATTGACCTATGTCGGCTTCAACTTCATGTAGGACATCATTTGGAGGAGATATCTTTCATATTTTAAATACATTTCCTTTCATCGGCACATAACAAACCACACGAAAAATGAAACAATAAATCAACAATGAAATTTGAGGGCAAAGCTTCATAAATTGTAAACTTCAACCGGTAGTATTATCTTCTCAGCAGATTTCAATTCATGGGAATTGGAATACAAATCAAAAGTGCGTGTTTCAAATCGGATTGTTGCTGATAACACATTTAACTGATGTGAAAAGTTACACATTAAACACTGTTCTTCCCTTGTATCCTGGTATAATATGACACTTAACCATTGGTGTATTTCTTTTCATGTCACACTCGTAAGATAAGATGTCATATAATCGATTTTATGTACTATCGACAGTCATGCATTTAACTGTAAAAGTGACTTTTAAATGTTGTCAATATCAGCTATATAGGGTGCCGTGCTTAAAAGTTAAAATGCCGGATCCAAAGGTTTTGGGATTGAACCCTGTTGGAGGCAAGATTATTTCATAACCTTTCTTAGGCACAAGGTACTGGTCTAACCAAGAAAACCGTCGTCGAGAGGGATTAGTTTAAGTTGTAAGATTTTGTTTATATAAAATAAATAATTATAAACTATAACACGTGTTTGGTAAGGATACACATGTATGCAGAGTGGAAAAAGATACTAGTGACAAAAAGTAATATTCAGTTCTGGTCAGAATTAAGATTCTAACATATGACTTTGTCATTAACTGCATATGCTCGAGCCTCAAAAGAAACGCTCTTCAGAGCATTCCTTGTGTCATTATATATCTTTGTCACAGGATCTCAATACCGTCTAATGCATGTACATGCCTCCAAACCTTCTTTCCCCTTTCATTATACATGTATAAACATTAACCACACTGAATGTCAATCGTACAAGACTTATATCTGGAACTGCTTTGTAGCGCTTAAATACAGAAGTCAATATTGTGATGCGGATTGTGGAAATTTCAAACATATGGTACAGATATATTGTTTTCAGAAATTGAATGAATCTAACACCGGGTGTCAACTTGTATAAAAGCACTCATATTAACTCTTGAAGGTTGTTATTTACCGCTCCGTTTTATTGTACATAAACGCGCTTTATAAAACTGCATACATTAAAATAGAGCACAAAAGATCAAGCCAAGTCTGTAACTGTATGTATGTGAATGAGAGAAAGAGGGATATATGAATGAAAGATACATGTTCGTGTCTGAGATAGAACGAATGGAGCAAGGGGGATTGGAAAATAAAAGCACGTTAGGTAGAAAGGTATAGATGTATACGATAGTATTTTTTGAGCAAAATAGAAAATGCATGTATACCCTTTAAACAAAAATTATGAAAAATAAAGATAAAAATAAGAGAAATATATTCCTAAACTCATTGAATAAAAACCTATATTATAAGATAGCAACATGTAACTAACTGAAGGCAACGTTCCCCTCCGGACTATGCAAATTGAACACATTCACAGACAACAGTGTTTGATCGGACTGAGACAGTTTTAATTTGGTTAATTAAAGAATGGGCGAAAACTAGCAAACAACACGAGGAGTTTGAAATTAATCAATAGCTTCAACATCAAAGCTATCAGGGAAATGACATTTACGATAAAAAAGAGGGAAAAACACTCTGCAAATCTACCGCAGGATGGTCAGGCTTTATCGTGTCCATTACTCACTGTTACATAGGTTGATATAACATGAACTCATCACTTACTGCAAAATGTCCAAAGTGGTTTCGAGATAAGCTTCATACAAATATTAATAATGAACTGAATGTCAATAGTGTCTAAAGAGCATGCATTTTTTTCTGATAGACGTGATCTCATTCAATTCAGTTGTTTTTTTTAAATCATGGTTCATCGTGTTTTATGCCCCCCCCCTTTTTTTTTAAGCGGTCGTCGAAGGTGCATTCAATGGAATCATCTGATAACATACCTTACTGCCTGCTTCTTGTACACTGGACATGTGACACTGTGAATTTACCAGTATTTCCATGTGTCCGTCTCCCAGAAAGCAAAATGGCAAAAATTACAAGCACATGCATTTTTAAAAAAAAATAGTTCAAATGTGTATTTAGTTTGTTAGTTTATTTGATGAGTTAGGATTCTCATATAACATTCATATGTATGGTTAGCTTTAGAACTTATCTATAAAATATATATATTATGTTTATTTTCTTGACGTAAAAAGTTTAAATTCATATTAGTACGAATTTCTTGACGGATCCGGTTAATTTTTTAAAAAAAATTAAAAATTAATATCAAAATGCATCGTTACGTGCATCCTTGGAAGAAAAAAAAAAAAAAAAAAAAAAATGAAAACCTAATTTCCGAGGGAAGTATTAAAGGCTTGAAATCGCTGTGAAAGAATGGGAAAATATTTCCACTGAACACGTTTTTTTTTATATATTTTTTTTATTTAATATAGAAGACAGATGCCATCTAGGGTGCCAAATGTGATCAAAGTTCAATCTCAAACATGTGTGAAAATAAATCAACAACTAATAACATACATTTAATCTTTTCATCTTGGTTAAAAAAACAATATCTGATATGCAAAATGACACTGGCTTTGGATATAAAAAATGCAAAAATGATTGATTTGGCAGGAAGACAACTTTGCTGTAAAAAGGAAAAAACACCCTCTTTGAAGGAGCTCTAAAAATCCTATCTCCTTATTTTTTAAGTTCATAGGTGCAGCATCAGTGCGAATGCATTAATACTTTGTTAAAAAGAAGGATGGGGAAACGTCGTGCTGGATTGACTAAAAACTCAATAAAAATGGAGAATAAAAACATGTAAGATTACGATCCTTACTAAATAGAGCATGCATCGCCACACACATACACACACAAAACATGAGTCTGTCAATACATACAAGTGCATTCATACATACTTATTCATTTTTACCTCGATTAGAAAAAAAGTCTTACAACATATTATAATCACCCTCCATGGTATTCTGGCTGGCCTAGTACTTACATGGAAAATACCTTGGAATGTTTTGCCCTCCACAGTCATTAAGTACATTACCATGGGACGGACAAACACACACACACATACACACGTTAGATGCATGAGAGAAGTAAATGAATAAATATAAAAAAACTTAACACTTCTTCTTCTCTCCCAAGTTATTTCGGAAAAGGTCATTTAATATCAGCGTCGTGATGTGTGTAATATCAATCCATTCTTTCCAACTTCATCCAAATATAGAATCGACTGGTTGTAATACATAGAGAGAATAATTAATGTATTTTGAAGGAAAAGTTGATACTACAGTCTGTCCTGTATGAAATTGTCCCGGTTTAGATAAGACTCCAATGAGTTGTCAGGGGATTTAACTTCTCCATAGTTCTTTTAACAATAATCGATTTTCAACCATTCGTGGAAGTCATTAAAATATGCTTAGTCTAACACTAAACAATCTGTAATGGAAGCGCCAGACTGTATTACACGCTAGGATTTGTTTGTTGGTCGTAGTGTACGTCCCGTTAACGGTTTTCATGTCATTTGAGATTTAGTTTAGTTTTAAACTTATTTATTTTTGTTCAATAATGCGAAGATTTTTATACTGTTCTCTAGATATCTAGATTTCTAGAGCATAATAAAAGATAGAAAGTAATAAAAAGTAATAAAATTACCCCTACAAACAATAAGATAATAATTAAAAAAAAAAAAAATACATAGCAACAGCAGGAAATCTTTTCATTTAATATGCTAACAGCTGTACTTTTTTCGCAACATTTTTTTGTATAAACATTATTGTTTCCGCAACATTTTTGTGTTAATACAACTTTTCCCTAGTAATAATATAATTCCACTACTTTCACAGTCATACAGAAATAACCTATTTGGATTGTGTACATAAATAAAATATAAAACCTTTCCCTGCTGTTAGAAATTGATGAATAATTAATAAAATAGTCGTGAAAATCAGTAGTAAGCGATTAAAGGGTGGCACGAATTATCGCCAACGGAAAATGCAAGTCAGTCATTACGAGTTGCATCTTGAAACAATGGAACGAAATAAATTGAGATAAAGTTCGGGTTACAGATGGAATAATCAATCTTTCTCGTTGTTAAGCTATGATTTTATCAACAGCTAGTCAGCCATGTGTGGGTGAAGATATCACTCATTCTTATCCCATGTGATCTACTAATTTACACCTGCATTAAGTCTCTGACGAATAATGTTACAGCATCTTATAACCGGATATTAAATGTTCAAGATAGATTTACCGTTTGTCCCTAACTTTCAGCCAATGAAATAATTCTTTTATAATCAAACTTAAAAAAATATAAGTATTTCGTGTTTTGTTGCCCAGGTTATGTAAGACATAAGTTTATTGTGAACGGTTACTAGTCGCACGATATAGATCTATAATTTAATGGTACGATATAGAAGGTTCAGAAACGATTGATAATCAGATAAAGAGATAAAGACACATGGAATATAATAACAAACTGCTCAGAAAATACACATATCCCCCCCCCCCAAAAAAAAAAAAAAAATGTAAGGCCCCTTTATAGACAGGAGTGCAAAGTTTATTGTACCCCAAGTTTCAAAACTCAGTCGGGCTTGCTGGAATGGAGTTATGTCGCAAGGTAATTGTATATAGAAGTACCAAACCTATTTGATAATTAAAACACACGTCATGTGCATCTCATATGAACAATTTGTCTAAAACCTTGATTGCTGTTTGTATTATATTATCATTTAAAAAGGAATCTCCACAAGACGCTAAGCCATGGTCAAATGTCAGTTCTAAATTTTATGGTCAAGACATGAATAAAATCATATACTTAAATTAACTCTATCTTGCTTTTCAATAACCACAATTAGTCACAAATGTAATATACGACGTCATTTGTGACATCATTGAAGACATTTTAAAGTCAACACATACAATAACTTAAATATGATTAATTGCTATCATGCACGCATAAATTTCTTCGTATTGCACTTCTCCTATCATGTAATTAATTGAGAATGAACTGATGAGAAAAAAAAAAAATAACAAAACAAAACAAAACAAAAAAACACACACACACAAAAGAGGATACTTAACCTTTCATTCGATAGGATGAACTAAACATCATCCCGTGCTGGATATTGATGATGAGCTTACACTACAGTCACAGTTGTTGATGGGACAGGAAATTGCTTATCAAAATTCTGTCAGACAGACATAACTGCTTACAACCTGTTCTTCCGGCCAGATGACATGTATTTGACAGACACCGGAAATAATGATGTCAATATCATAGACTGAACTTAAAGGGAATATCTAACTGCTAAAAAGCGTGTCAAGTGATTCCTGCAGATAATTAAGGGAATTTAATACAAAACCTACGTCATCTCAACCGTCGAAAGTGTCAGTAGTTACCTAGCTACGATACTTTACAACTTGATTGCGATGTCATTACTGCAACAACCGAAGTGTGGGAAACTACATCTTATTATCATCAACAACTTTCATCGAAAATCTTGACTACTTGCTTATTTGAACTTTAGACTTATACCTGTTGTGCTAAACACATTGTCATTTACATACCCCTCTCGACGGTTTCTGGGCTGCAACATAACTTTGCGTGTAGGAATGTCTTAGGGTAAAATAAACCCTCCATATAAGATGAAACTCCAAACTTTCGAAACCATTAGTGAATATTGACTACGAGGTTTGATCCCCACTATGGGCGAGTATAGTACTATCACTGGACCATTGCGCCTATTGTTATGCTAATTTGTTTTTAACAAATCACCCTCAACTGGATGTTAATCACACTTCATGCTACTGTAAATGTATTCCCATGACCGTTGCTCTCTACGTCAACATAGAGACATACATGTCGGGTGAAAAGATCCACGTTTACTTGTAATTTCGTATATTCAGATCGTCATTTGGTGTTCTGTTCCTTCCTAAATTTTCGCCTTTTTAAAAAATAAATTCAGTTCAATAAAATGTCCCACGGTTTTCCGGTTGGTTTCCTGTTTATAGAGACGTACAAGAAACGCCAATATTATTGTACTGTGTTCGGCAGACTGAATAGATCGAGGGTCCTTGCTGACAGCAAAACGTGAAATCCCCGTGAATACACGACATTCCTGATTGTGTTAGAGACTAAATCATGTATAATGTGATCAAGGGAGTATCTCCAGAATTGACTAGAAAAGAAAAAATTAAAGGACTGCGTACATTTTGGTTGCTAACTTCAAAGTATTTTGTTATACATTATTCAATTATATATGCGTGTATACACTTAAAAATGTGCAATTAAAGTAACTCTCTACCAGTATTTCGGTAAAATGTGTCTTTGTAAAGCAAAATATGAGTTTTAAAGCCACTATATAGTAAGGGTGTGTACGGCCGCCATATTGTTATTGATATTATCATTTAAAACATCACTAAAAAAGGTTGGTGAAACGTATATTCAACACATTTATGAAAAAAAAAAATAAAATCAGGTACTATTTACTTACACAATGACATAACACCGAAAGACATTTATAGAAGCTCAGAGACGGGATCTGTGTTTGTACAAAATATAAAGTTTAAAAATACATTCTATCATGTTTGTTATAAATGAATTCTGATACATAACACAAACAAGAGGAACAATATGGTCCTAAGGTCACTCACCTGAGAAGCATTACCTTCATTGTATGCACTCTTAAGAAATGAAAATGTCAGAGTGTATAAATTGCAAATCTGTGTGATGTTCTTATATTTCAAGGTCTGTTAGTCCAATATCATCATGATCAATATCCACTGAGATATTGTTGACATTATCATTGTGTAAAAGTCAAGAGATGATTACTTACTAATTGCTAAGTCTAGAGTGTAAACAAAGTAAATGATTTGTTTATGATTAAAGGGCCATAACTCCTGCCCAAAATAGCCGATCTCAGTCATAATCAAACTAGGCTGAGAGATTATGGCTATAAACATTGTCATGAAGTTTGAAGATGATTGCTTCAGAAAGGAAGATGTTAGAGTGTAAAAATAGTGAAACTTGGGTCATTACTCCTGACCTTACCGACCAATATCAGCCATAATTGAACTTTGCAAAGATTATATGGTTATAAGCATTGTCATAATGTTTGAAGATGATTCCTTAAAGAAATTAAGATTCTAGAGTGCAAACAAAGTGAAATCATAACTTCTGACCTGATTTGCCGATATATATTATTTTTTATTAAAGTCTCACCATGGTTACAACATAAATCAAAACAAATACAAGACTATGTAATAACATACTCGTATATAAATATCAATTAACCATGCCATTAAATGATGAATTATAAGTGACTATCATAGTTTTAAAGGCCATATACAATATTGCACTTATTACATATGGCGGATTTCAGCCATAATAAAACTTAGGCGAGAAAGAGATTATGGCTTTAAGTATTTTAATTTGAAAATGATCGCTTTAGAAATAAAGATGCTAGAGTTTGAAAAAAAAACCCAACAAATTGTGGACGACGGACAGATGACGGACATTCAATGAACCTAATTGCTCATCCTGAGCACATGTGAACAGGTTAGCTAAACACACAACAGCAACATCTTCTGTAAAGAATGTCCTAATAAATTATATATACAGTGAAAGTATGCATTTGTGTATCTTCACAAAATATGTATCCATGTTTGAAGTTCTTCCAGAAAAAAAATCTTACTTTATGATAAAATTTGTCTTTCTTCTATGGTATATCAATATGGAGCCCTGAACCAAAATGCACTAGTATGTACAAGAACCATGATGCCGTAAAATCATCTGGAATAATG
>CM037781.1:16209887-16259887 GCA_021229015.1 Solen grandis
TTGTTATTCAGCCATGATAATTGATTTAATTAAAATATTCAATGCACACATAAACATGTGACAATATATTCAATAAATGTCATGCAATGATGGAGCACGTGGTGATCAATGCACGATGACATGGTAAATTCGTTCAACGATTCCTGAATTTATGTTTTTGTTTTCATGTTAGTTTCTATGATACGTCATAAAATTTGAAAAAAAAATCGATACCAAGGCGAAGAATAACTTCGACATGTTCATTTCAGTGCCCTTAAAATAATTACAAGCGTAATTAAGCACCAAGCAAAATTGTAAAACACTCATAAATTTCTGAGTGAATGATACAGTAAACAACCATTTCAAGCAGAAAATATAATCACATATGATTGCATGCATAACCGGATATAATTCAGATTGGTGAATAGTTAAAAACTGTTTTAAATATATGCTTTTTGAATTGCCATACACATTAAAGCACTAACAACATTGTTTGGACAGAGTTATATTTACGACACAAGTATGTTTATTTTGAAGACTCAAGTAGACAAGATCAAAAGGATGCACTCATTTAAAACTCCCTTTAATCACTCAGAAATTATTCATTACTTAGAGTGTGCAGCAGTTTGCTATATACAATAGGCATGGGAAGTTTCACGTTGGAAAGCTTACGGAAGTATTCAATAGATCATTGCATCAGATGATCGAGAATGTCCGGTATAACTCGCTGGTTTAATTGACCAATCAAAGTATACGGAAGTATTCAATAGATCATTGCATCAGATGATCGGGGATGTCCGGTATAACTCGCTGGTTTAAATTGACAAATCAGTGACAGGGTAAAATATCAAACGTATGTTTATTTCCCACTGAACAATACATGTGAAACTATACGCTAGCATGTAGATTAGGTGTTCGGGAAGTGCTCGTTGATTTACGTAGGTTTACGTCTCAATTCGGAGTGAAATGGTCTATTCGACATTCAGTCAGTATGTTCATGTAACCATAGGATAAACATTTAATCGGGAGCCATTCTATTCGCAGAAGTCTGTGATAAACAAAATCATGCTGACTGTTCTAGTCGCTCCATACGAATATATGTAAACATGAACCGAGCGGGTTTCGAATCGACAACCCAAAGCCCACGGCGAGTGTTCATAGCAGTAACATGACACTGACTCTACCGGTAGAGCTGCCCGGAGCACCCCAAACCCCCACCCACAATCAACCCTTGTATAGCCAACGTCACACGGGTAAACATGGGGTAATGATTTTACATTATGCGGGTAACCCACTCACATATACATGTACATATATCTATTCTATTTTCGTTTAGCGTCAGTCACATTTCATATATTCTATGACGTAATATTATAAAATTTATTTTCTTTCCCCTCTTAATCCTTATCAAAAATAGTCAAACACATATTTTTTTTCGGTTCTAATGCTATATTTTGCCCTGTAAAACAAATATATCAAAATCCAATGTTAAATGCTGAAACACTCTAATCATATGTATGTATCAAAAACATATCAAAACATTGTTCCATGGTGATAGTTTTGGGAATGGCCTTTATCTTTATCTATGGCCAGACTCTTTTATCAGTTGAATATTCAAAGTATAATTATATTGCAAACGATAGTAAATATTTTGACATTAGAATAAATTTTAAATCATTTTTATAAACACCAACGAAGAAAAAAACAAACAAAAAAAAACAAAAAAAAACAAACAAACAAACAAACAAACGAAAACAACAAAAATAAAAAACAAAATAAATAGAAAGCAAAAATAAACAAACAAAACACAATAACAGAATGCAAAACAAAAACACACACAAATAAAAACCCTTACATCGAAACATTGTTGTCAGGACTCACCGAGTGCTATATTTGGCACCGATTAATAGGTAATTTAGGAGAAATGTTGTTTTTGTCTTTTACAGTCAGAGAAAATATGCATATAGCAATAGATGAGAGTCGCCGTGTAATTAAAGTGAGACTCAGAATTAAATGATTGAGGTCAAATAAATCAGTTTACATACAAATCAAAAACAAATGCTGCCAGTTCGTGTTTGTTTGTCAGTGTACGAGGGATTCTGTTTACATGTTTCAATCGTAAACAAGTGACAAGAGACAACACCAGTCGAATTATCGTGACAAAGTCGCATCGTCGGAACTCACGGTATTATATTGCGTTACTTCTACCGTTTTTTTTTTTCCGTGGGATTTTTAACTTACCAAATATCGTTTCCATAAAAATTTAAACAACTACTTGCTGACCAATCAAAAATACGTAGTATTTTGAATATCTTCACTGAAGTTACGAAAACAAAAGCTGAATTTCAAATCCGAACAACTACATGTAACGCGCCGTTTTATTGGTCAAATGATCAGTGATGTCTCCGATTCGGATCAAATGAAATGCCTTATTAATAATTTACGAGAACGAAGTTTTGCTAATCAAACAACCTACGGTCGCAAAACGTACTGAGCTAACATGGGTTCCGACAAAAACATAGGGGCGACTTTTCTTGGAATTACCCTTATTTGTGGTGTGTCAAGCAAGGGAGATTAGAAAAGGCGAAACTTAGTAAACTGAAAGAGAGCATTATCTGTATACTTTGTGAATAAAAAGTATTTCATTTCTATCCGTAATTTAAAAGCCAACTGAATTATTTTGAACAGTTTGTTTTTGCAAGAGGTCCCTATTCTGCTGCTTTTCCAAATGGCACGATATCCCTCAAGTTAAGACCCTGTTTCCGGTGAGAGCTCGAAGAAACACATTACCTCTTGTAACTCTTTTGTCATGGTTTCAAATTAGATTTTTAGCTCTGTTGAAATTATTTCATTTGAAAGTAAAATAAAAATACACTCGGCTTAATACACTCTTAAAATACTAATGATGAAAGAAGTATGATATTTTTGAACAATTATACCTCTACAAGCCGTCTCTTTGATCACAAAACCGCCATAAAAGAGAAACGTGGGCGAGCACCGTAATAAATTGCTCTATTCTGAGAGGAAAGTTTGGTTTTAAACTAATTTGTACTTGCAAGATGAATCGTTATTGATGCCAATAATATAAATGAGCAATAACGTTAAACAAAGCAAATAACGGGTTTAATAACTCAAGGGGTAATTAAAAGAGCAATAACAAAACGGAATGTTCAAAAGGTCACCGGAACGTCACGAAATTAAAAGGCAGTAAGATCGACAAATTTTTCGTCTCTAAAAATTGTTTACCCTAACGACACATTCTAACTATTACAGCCATGCATTGTGCTGTTACTAATGACATTACGTAACATACAGGAAGGTGAAGGCCGCTAGCAGTGTTATTTTAGACCAAACAAATACGCAATTCACAGAAAGGAACTTGAACGAAGGACACACAAAACTCATAACTTAAATCAAATACCAAGACCAGATAAGTTATATATTCTGATAATATATAATGATAATATTAAAAGAATAGCTTAGTGAAGCAAATTTATAAACTTTCTTTTTTGGTTTCTATCAAAACTCTGAAGAGCATCTCGAAATCAGCCAATACAGATATAATCTCGTATCCAATGCAAAGACAAATCTCTATATTGCTTGATAACATAAATATACATACATATATGTATATACTGAACTAATGCATATGAGATAGGAATATAATTTTTATGTGCAAGATGATAAATTTAACAGTTCTTTGAACGTTTGATCAATATTCAACATTCAGACTGTTAATTCTAAATATTCCTAAACACGAATTTTCCCCGCTTGTCGAGAGATCCATTAAATTTTAAGTATTGATTCTAATCTGGGGGAGGGATCTTGCCTGGTATTCGGATGCAATGCAATCGTAAATCGTTGCTTTTATGTCTCTTATTTGTAAACACGCATACAGTACATGTGTATACATGTATACATGGAGTTGGTTTGTTTTCAGTATGAATGACAGAAAGGGAATTTTAAAAATAAATACCATAATTATAATGGATAAACGTTGGATCTAATTGATACTCATAAAGAAATACCGTTATTTATTGTATAAATTAAGCTCCTGTTAAGTTAAAATTAATATTTTAGATCAAATGAGAATTCGTACTTGAATTAGGAAAAATGCATTTTTAAATAAAGAAGTTTAAACTAATATTTCGACCTTGTGCTGGAGTTTACTGTCAATGCGGCTATATTCTTTTTATAAAGTGATAGGTGGGGGAAGGAAGCGTCCAGATAAGCCCTCAAACTATCGTAGGGCGTCTTGAAATCTTCAATACATGAAAAACCCGGCTTACCCTGTAGGCACTCCAATATTGAATTATAATTTGAAATAAAATATCGATACTATCTTATGTTAACATTTCAGGAAAGTTTAAAAAAGCTTATTCAAGTTATATAATAGAAATACAATTTATATTTGTGAAATCAGGGGAAACGATTTTTTTTTCTCGTTTTGCATTTTTTATCAATATAGAACATTTTGAAATTAGTATAGTACGTGCTGTTTTAGACAGTTAGAGCCTCTGGGCTGCTCTGTTTGTTCGCTTGGCTGATTTTAGCACTCAACCGAAACTATTTCAGTCATAAAGGGTCTCGGTTTACACGAAACAGATACAGGGCTGTCTCACTACAATACGACGCCGTAGACAAGTGGCATGGTGCAATATCAAATGGTACTTCTGACACAGGGCCGACAACTCCAGGCAATCTTTTTTTGTTGGGCACCATGACAGTGTGCACATCTGGAATCATTAATATTGCTTTTGATATGACGTGGCCACGGAAAAACCCAGTAAGGAACGGGAACCCGATTTAATGTTGATGAAATAAACATATTTTTACTCTACGTAGGAATGTTTGTTTCATAAGTTGACATTCTTTACATATATGAGACCCTCAGCTAGCATTAACCTGAATGGTGTAAACAGGCCCATTACTCACACTGATTCAATTCCTCTCAATTATGAACGATCTTTAACAAGACTACACTACTGCTAACCGGCAACAAGATAATACTGAGGAAACGCAATTTATCATGGTCGATCACTAAAAAACAGAAATCTGCACTGAAAGTCAAGAACTGAGGCCCTTTTTTTATCCTGATCGAGCACTGAGAGTTACTGAAAATAAAATGAATCAAAAATAGCACGTGACCCTGCGTTAGAAAGGCGTCTGGTTTATATTTAGGTTCAGCACCTGCGTGCAAAGTTCAATCTATGAATATAAGACGCATGTAATTTAGATGACCTGTTAGTATGTACCTCTTTTTTTAAAATTCGGGTGTTTACATTGTTGGTATCTTTCCAATTTAGAGCAAAGTATGACTTTAAATAACGAATATAGATATATTTAGAAAACGAAATGCAAGCGGAATTTATCGATCAAAGTTTGAACAAATGTTAAAGTGATGAGTCATTAATAATTGAATATATGAATATATGTTGAAACTAATATTTTACTCAAATCCTGATCAGTAATTATGAAATTCAAAAGCACGTTCATAATTATCTACATACATTGTAATTCATTCCCTTGAATTGAATATCCAATGCTGACATGAAAACTAAGTTCTGTAATTTGTATTCCTGAACTTGGATATGTTTGCTTTTAATATATGGTTAGATAAGATGTACAAAGCCACTGTATAATTGAAGGACTGCATAACTGCATGACTAAAATATATTTTACATGTAGATCTAAGCCTAAAAAGTTCCGAGGTTTTTGAAGACGACTGTCATCTCCGTTCAAAATGACGCCCTGCCATTCCAGGGGTGTTTTTTATTATTAATTTTTATTTACCAATCTCTTATATTTAGAAATATTATTTTCCTCAATAATGTAGCTTTAGTTTTATCGGGTTTTCAATTATTTCTAATATCGATGAAAATATACAAAGAAAAAATTATATATATATATATAATAGTATATCAATAAATTAATAGAAATAAAATAAAAAAGGAAATGAAGACTTGCGTAGTTAACGAAAATAAATTACCGTCACTACTAAAATAAATTTAGCTATTTTAATACACTGATTTGTTGCTAGTACGAATGTATAACATACGAATGAACAAGAATCGTTTACCTCCAATTCCACTTGCTATCGTGGAAAAGGAGACATATAATTAGATTATTTGAATATAATATAATTTTAATCAGGTAGTCTTGAAATCTTGAGAAAAAAAACAACAAAAAACACAAGTATGGTGACCTTTTTTTTTTAATAAAGTTTAACTTAAAAATGGTATTCTATCATTCAATATATGAAATTGAATACGAATAAAAATGAATATTGATTAAAACACTAATGAAATTTCGATGAAGTTTAATCAATTGTTTAACCTTAGTTGAAATATTGATTTATGGAACCGCATGCCCGCTGAATCATTTTATCAAACTGTGCAATTGAAGGGACCGACCGAATGTACTGCCTAGCGACAGTGATTTATTTTCAACTTTAGTAAAAGTAGATCAAGTGTGATTAAATACAATTTGATAAAGAAAAATATGCCCCGGGATTTAGAATGTTTAAGACTGATGAGAAAGTACGCTGAAAAGAATTGCACTTGCGATGCATTTTATTGCGTTCTTGCACGCTCCGTGGTTTAGAAATTGAAACATTAGATAGCAATGCTAGAGTGTTCTTTGAACGTAAACGTCGGTACATATCCAATGATATATAACAGCATTAAATATCTTGCCGTTTAAATGAAATCCAGAAAGACATTGAAATGCACCGACATTTAAAAGAGTCTCTTAAAAATGTTGGTGGGGATTACATAAAGATTAATGAATCACGAAGCTACCATTGCTACCAACAATGCTTCTCGCAAAGTAATACTTGAATACTTAGGGGTGAATATTACCATTTTTGTTTCTCTAATAGAAATACTCATTTTTTGTCATTTCTTAACATATAAACAAATGTCTTAAAAAAGATCTATATCACCTTAGTCATGTACTTGAATATTTAGTTGGAGGAATGGTCGACTGTGTTTTCTTCTTAATTTGAGAATTATACTACAGTCAATTCTGTCATAAGCGATCAGTCAATGCAACAGGAGAAAGTGACCACTTAAAAGAGGTGACCGCTGAATAAAGGTTACACATAATAAAAATGCTGTTAAAACTGACCGCGACATGCAGGTTGACCGCTGAATACAGGTGACCGCTAATACAGGTTTAACTGTATCACCTAGCGTTAAGTATTGTTGGTGGAATTTGAACCAGGATATCTGTGAACTATCTTATTTTATTTTACCTTCAAATTTGAATTATTTTATTTTTAAATCTGACTTGCCTTGACTTGATTATTTGAGTTTACCGACGCTTCGACAGTATTTCAGTCATATAGCTACGTCCAGCTAATTACAGGTGGAGGAAGACCCCGAATGCACGGAGGCATCCTGGTACAACCACAGACCTACCTCAAGCCAGCTGGAAGGCTTTCTGACATGAAAATCCAAACGACCCTGCCTTTTTAAATTTGAATTAGATCATATGATTACATAATGACACTATGAAATAAACACTGACGTCAGTGAAGAGATCACAATGTTCCAAATGATTCAATCATCCTTCGATAGTCTCCAAAAGTTTTATTGACTTAATTTTCCAAGATGGAAAAATATTGAAATGTCTTTATAAAAAATGTAAACATCAATTTATATAGTAGAATATCACAAGAAATCTCTTTAAACAACTAATTCCTCTTAATCGTTTTGATAAATATATCACATAGAAATGATATGATAAGACTTTTTGGGAATAAACCAATTGATTTTTTGGGGGGTCAACTTTCGGCAAATATGATATGGAACACAACGCCACAGAAATATACTTCTAAGCAGTAAAATATTTCATCCTAAAAACGATTTTATCGGATAGCGAGATTATGATAAATCAGCGATATCCCAATGTAACTTAATGGTAATACTGATTAATTGCTTGAATACATTTGTTTGAAAAAGGATTTAATCTTTATTTCATCGAGTATATCAGTCTCAAATAAAGCATTAAACCGAGATCTGTGTATCAGCGCGCAAACCTTAAGAGATTTTGAACAAGTTATTTGCTAATTACATTTCTATGTTAGAACCTGCAGAAGATATAACAGAAATTCTGTTCATAACATTTTGAGTGCCACGCTATTTTCAAGAGGCAAAACACGAGGTTTCCATCTGCAGTCTTCACTGAGAAAATCTCGTAGACCATAAAGAAACTCGTTCACAAATAGTCGTTGACTAAGAATTTACTTAAAACTATATGACTGTGTGTATTATGTCTATCAATACCCATCTATAGACGAATTGACATCTAATGTACCTTCCGTGCAAAGGAAAAAATGTTTCTTAATCACAGGCAATAGCTAAACGAACGGTATTGAACCCATATTTAGAATTATAAAACCCATATTTAGAATTATAAAACCCATATTCAGAATTTCTGTTTTCCTGTGCCGTCTCTTGACTGATCACGCTCACTCTGTGTGCTTACTGCATAGGATGACCTTATGAATTCGCTACCCGGATATGGTGAAGACGCCATGTTGCAGAACGTGTCACGTGGTACCGCAAGGATCTGCTATTTAACCGATTTACCAAAATTAACAAGGGAGAGTAGAGAGTTTTTTTTTTATTTCTATCGAGCATCTGTGAACGAGCTACTTTAAGGCAGTACAAGGTAAGGCTTGGTTTAAGACACAATGATGGGTTATATGTATAGCCTCTACATACTCAACAAAAAAGTTAGTGAATTTCAGGAAAACCATGGAATAAAAGAAAACCAAAATATACGAATGGTTAAACGGTGGATGACACGGGTCTAAACCCGAGTGGCTGGGAGATCAGCATGTCGCACGCCAGTTTGCAACATCCAAATAACACGCAGGCACATATCGTTTGAAAAGGCGTCATCGTTGTGGCATTTTTTCAAACCAAACATCACATATTAATTCATAAGCATGCAAGTAAAATTCTGAACTGGATTTGAAAAACAAAATTTTCTCAAAATATTCAAGGGATTTTCATAGCCTGATGGCAATACATAGAGCAATACATATACAGTGTTAATAAAGTGACACTTTTACTCAATTTAACAATACAAATTACGGCTGACCCATTCATCTTTGATATTGCTTAAAAAGAAGCATTTTCTGATAGGAAAATGAAAAGTTTATAAAATTGTGAGCTTCAGATTACTCTATATATAATAAAGTTTATTTTTTTATTTCTTAATGAACTGGAATTCCTGAACTTTTTTGTTGAGTATATATAACGTATAATATTTGAGAACTTGGTCGACTCAAAAGAAAAAGTATATTCTTAATTAGACATGTCTAATGTTTGATTTGTTTAGAATAATAATGCATCGACGCAAACCCCCCTAGTTAACTTATGCTTTCGAGATATGTATGTGTTAACTTGTTTCAATATTGCATTAGAATGACAGAATATAGATGTATATCTAGGTCATGCAAATGGAAGGTATAGCTGCTAGTGTTATAATCAATATTTTAATATCATTTTGATGTAAAGCAATAGAAATCAATGCTTTACTGCGACCGAGAGATCATTTAGATGTTATTGTTGTGATACGTATAAACGATAACAATGATGAATATGTAAAGAGATGAAGTCATTAAAATCTGGAAAAAACTTGACAGATAAAAGTAAAACAAAAACAATTTTATAATAAAAACAATTATTACAAAAGTTGATAAGAGAGAGAGGGAGAGAGAGAGGGGGGAAAGGGGGAAGGCACACAGAAAATGATTTTGGAAAGTTGTAAAGAGAGTTTAAAACAGATCGGATGATATGGAAAAAGTCAATGTGCATTTTGAAATTTTCATTTGTACTTAGCAAATTTCACATGTTGCATGCAAGGCAAGGTTTAGTGTTTAATGTAAGTTAACAATGAAATCTTTTAGGATCGTATTCAGCATAACTTTGAAAAGTTGCATTTCTTGAGTCTAAGTCGGAATTCTGGACTTAAAAATATTGTTGTTGTATTGGGGTTTACCGTCGCTGCGATAGTATTTCAATCATATAGCGACGTCCAGCTAATTACAGGTGGAGGAAGACCCCGAGTACACAGAGGTACCCGGGTAGAACCACCGACCTACCGCAAGCCAGCTGGAAGGCTTCCTAACATGAAAAATCCGAAGTCCGTATCGGGATTCGAACCCACAGCGGTGAGGGGCTGAGAGATTTGTAGTCCACGACTGTAACCGCTCGGCCACGGCGGCCCCCGGACTTAAAAATGTAGATTAGGGTCAAGAAATGCGTGATAATAAAGAAGAGGATAACAAATTTATTTAATGTCAAATAAACAAACTATTTAATGTCAATGAAGATGATACACACAAATAACTACAGAGTATGCGATGTTATAAATAATGAACACATACTGAATGTCATAGTTGATAAATGCCGTTAGATCAAGAGATGTTCGATGTCAAAGGTAATAAACACATTGCCAATGAAGATTAACACCGTTAGTCCATCAAGTATGTGATGTCTAAGAAGATGAAAAACAAGATGGCGATTGTCAACGTAAAAAAAGTAAGAGCTACTTAAGGTAGTCTTACCTGGAGATTGCTTACCCTCGTTCTGAGCGGAACTAAGTGACGCCCATGCCAGTGTGAAGAACCATAGTCTTGAAGTCACCTTTTCCATGATAGTTCAGTCCCCAACATCGGTTTCCAACTCGTCGTTAACCGAGAATGTCTGGAAAAAATAGAGAGGCACCGAATGAGGCAACTGCACCACTGATAGTGTATCACTTTCTTCCTTTGTGTTTAGATATTACAGGTTTGAAAACTTTATAACGTCTCAGTAGACGTAAGTCCTAGATGAATTGTAACAGGTCTTGTGTCCCTAACATTTGAGCGTCAGTGTTCAAAAGGATTGTGTCAATACAGTTTGTTACACGTTTGTTCCGGAAAAATATTTAGACTCTTAAGATCTATACGAGAACTCTTGTCATTAGAAAAAAATGTTTGTTTACTATACGTTTTAACATAGAAGGAATGTACATAGGACTTTCATAAATAAATAGAGTACCAAAAACTGAATTCTAACGTTTCAATAATCGCAAGCACTAAATTTGTATATATAAAACTAGTAGATAGTTTGATAGAAAGGTAGGTAAATAGGTAAATTTTTTAGTGAGAAGAAAGGTATATAAATAGATAGAAAATGTAGTGGGTGGATCGGTGGAGAGTTAGTTAATCGATTAACGAATAGTAACAATCTATCAATGAAACTTATCTCCTAAATGCATAAAAATAAAAAAAAAAAAAATATTTATAAGACGAAGATTGCTATCTAAATTAGATGGTAAAAACCGAGAGAAGCCTTTTTGCTCTAGTCGCCCAGATACATTGTGCAAGACGAACACGGTGATGTACTTTTGGAAGCACCTGTTTAAACGGTACATTGACTGGCAAGTCGACTGTATGTTACTCACGGAACAGAAGCGCTGGAAAATGTGGAATGTCAAACAATATTCAGACAACACATTCAACAGAGTTGTTCGTTTTTTCTCCCCTTTTATACCTACGTATACATCTGTACATCATCGATATATTTATACACAATATCTCGACATTGATTGATCTGACAGAGATTTCAGGTTTCTTATTTCCTATTAATATAGCCTACAGTGAGAAATTGAGAAATAATTATGCTTGCATGTGCGCGTGCGTACGTGTGTGGGTGTGTCTATTTAGGAATTGTGGATGTACTTGCTTATTATAGCAAGAATCACTACAACATGGGACGCATAAAAATATTCCATGGTACGCAATAAAAACCCACTGATTGCATCATACAGGTAAAAAATTAAGGCACTGTATCTATTTATCCATATAAGATTAATGATAACTGATTCGTAATGTACCAAGAAAAAATGATATTGTTGTAAATGTGGGAGGGGGAGGTATGTAATTGGAACTGCGTACATTTATTTCGTTTAAGATACACTTGTTTCAATAATATTGCAAAAAGTGGGTAAAAATGGCAGAATTTCAAGGGATTTTCAAACTCGTTTTTTTTTATTGGGGACCCTATATGACAAATTAACTGGATAAAAAGTTTCATCAGAATAATGAACATCATCAGAAAAATGATCAAACATGATTGGATAGGTATTTCGATTGATTGAAGTTGGAGTAAGGAGGCATATTATGAGTTTATCTTGGAAATATATCAAATATTATGGGATGACTTGCAGGATGAGTTTTCCGTCTGGCACAAGTAGCAGACGCGCAAAGCAGTCGGTATCGTCATGTACGTGTAATAAAAATGGCGGTCCCTGATCTTACGTCGACAGTCGCTTTTTTGACGCAAAAAATTTGATTTGCCATACGCCTCGGGAATCACAAACGGACAGAATCTGTGATGTAATTTCAGGCATTTCTATCGGGGACATATATTTTTGCTTTACGTTATTAGTTTTCGTCTGGAAAAAATCCATTGATACTATACTACCGAATATACATAGGAAATATATATGGCTATACGTTGCGGGTAATCATAAACTGTCACACATATGATTCTATCACGGTCGATATTTACAAGTCTCTGTAGTAATACTGAAATAAGACTTTCCGCTTAAAGTAATGCCGACAGCATTGACAAAGAAATTCGAAACTTTGCTAATGTCTCTGTCTTTAGAATCAAAATAAAAAGCAATAGCTCAAGTTGACATTTACATCAGAATAGATATGTTAACAAGTTGATATTATTAAGCTGAATAACAAGAAATAGAAACGTAAACATAGATATTAACTAATTTTACATAAATGTAATCTGATGCTGAAAAATAGCCCGAAAAAGACAATTCATTAAATAGTTTAAACAACTCTTTTGAATGTTCAATTAAACTAATTATTAAGTGCCGGTATTTTTGTTTCAAACATTATAATGTGTATTGCCAGTCGTGTGTTTTGGTATCTATAAAACGCTTTTTTAATTCTATTTTGTCAGTAATAAAAAATCATTTCTTTTTAAAATATGATAATACTTATGCAAAAAGGTGATTGACGCATTTTTTTAAATTCCAGACAAATTATTGAATTGACCCAAATTGCAACAATATATTTGGTAGGTTGAGAACATTTTGAAAAAACAGAAACGGCGATTTAAAAAACGTGGAAACAATTTTCCCGACCATTCAGTCATATTGCTGGTACTGTGACCCTCCATTATTCTCTCCATTATTCTCTAAAACTGTACAGTATGTCCCTTCCCAGTCACTCAGGAGAAGATTAAATGATAGTAACTGAACATTACCCACAGTTTCTTGAGACCCACTCCAGCGTGTATGGTCAACCACAAGACCAACTAACAACAAACACCACCTGTAATGGGGGCGATATTGTCAATTAAAAACAATGTGAATATAAAACTAGAACGAACTAGTTTTTATCTATCCCCTTTCTTTTCGTGAAACAATAGGAAATGAAAGTTAAAACTAAGCACAATAATAGGTTGAATACTTTTTAACAAATAAAAAATACGGTCTGGAATTATTCTGCTGTAAAATTGACTGTTTTTCTATAGTTTTACCTTTATATTTACCAGGGGTATGATTAAACTAATTGAGCGACTAGCAAATACTTTGGATCAAGTAAGTACTGATATAGGTCTTGGACCGAGTAAAGTATCGTACTACTGGCTTACCCCTTGGATTAAGTAAATGTTGTCTTCTGATATAAGTCTTGAACCTAGTAAAAAGTCAAACTACTGGCTAAGCTCTTGGACAGAGTATATTTGTAATAGTTATGGCATGGGTATTGGATCGAGTAAAAAATATACAACTGGCACAGATCTTGGACCCAGTAAACAGTTGCTGTAAAAGCTTGTAATGCTATAATAGGCCCTGGATTGAATTAATTCCTTTGTTCCTACTCCTTTAATTTGTTGAAGTTCGACATTATCTCTTCGCCATTAAATCCCTGATTCAGTTGAAAATACGGTTAATATTTTAACGACCAAACGTGAAGAAAAAAAAAAAAAAAAAAAAAAAACTGACAGCAACCATACAAAATGGATGATTTCGCTGTTATTTGCTTTTACTAAAATAAGCCAAAGGTAAACGCTATCATTGCATGTCTACCAGCAATGTTGTGCAATAGACTTATCTGGTTGCATTTGGATTCTGATAAGACAGCTTCCAAAGAAGCATTATCTAGTACTTTTTCTCATGGTTTAATACTGCATGATGTGAATATATTCTTATTTGAGAGCAAATTTAAAATGTGAGAATGTCTCATGCAATATGCGTTGTTTGAAAAAGGCAACTTTTCTGTCAGGTTTTTGAAGCATTGATATCACAACAACGATAAATCTGATAAATGCAGTTAAATCTTCTAGATAAAAAAAATCTATTTTTTTTATCATATTACCAACCCATCCCTGAAACATCTGCAGAAACAAAAGGTGGTTTTCTGAAATAGTCACAGAGAAATCAAAAATGTAAATGTCACAGTTACCATCAAATCTTCTACGGAGTGAGAACACCACATAAACAAAGTTGAGAATCTATTCTGGTATACTTCTGTTATAAACTCAATAGATAATACAAATATCGTATGGGCGAAAACATTGGACAATTACGCACAATCCCTAGTCAATAAATGAGAAATTCAGAGAAAATTATTTTACCGAAATGTACTTCCGAGAAATATTAGCGAAAGTCTTCGTTCAATTTGTTTTGGATAAAGTTCTGACGCATCTCTCACTGTATGAGCAAACGTTCATTTATTAGATAAATGGCTCGAAGGCAGTTTAGTTCTGCTTTAAAATTAAGATACGGGGCATTAAAATTAAGGTTCGATAATAGGAAATTACTCGCCGAGGTACATAAATTCCGGTAACCTAGACGTAACATTAGTTTACTTGAGATTTGTATTTTAATCCACTAAAATATAACTAGAAATCCTTGGCTAGGAACAATTTATCTTTCTGAACGATTTCTACTGAGTCTTCCGATTGAACTTCAGCGACTGCAGCGATAACTTGAATTCACAGTTTAAAAGAACCATCATCATCACCATCATCATCGTAATCGTCGTCATTTTAATCATTCAAATACTTAATGCTGATTGAGACCTATTAAGCGAAGGATAACAAATGTATGGTAACCACCACCTTCACATCTGAGCATTATAAAACGATCTTTTCTTAAAGAAACGATTCATCTTTTCACACATGTACACTGCCACTCCGGTAAATCCATCAAACAGTGCTATTAATATCTCATGCACAAAGACTGTCTGCACCAATTACATTGTCGAGACTATACCATTTCTCTGCACATACCAGAAGCTCTACAAGCTTTTCTGTTGGTAAAATTACATGTATCTCCGCGTGAATCACGTCGTCAAATGCGGCTTTGCAGCATGGTTCAACTTGCTTGGCACAATTTGATAATTTCATTAGGTCATTTCTATTATTCATACCTTCGAAAAATGATTGAACGAACAGTAAATACATTGTCGAAAAATACTCCCGAGGGATATATTTCGGCTAATTGCATTCGTGCCGTTATAATTAAGTAATCGTTTAAACACTACAGATTTGCGTTCATCCCCAGCTTAAGCGGAAAACGGATAGATTTACAACGAGAGTAAGTTGAAGAGGAGCACGCCCTAAGTCGCTTTTTTGCCCGTATGCTTACTCCGGCTCATTAACTTACAGGAATATCAGGGGGTGCCTGTTTCTTTCTGTACCTTAGTGGGCATGGTACGACTGTACCTGAGAAAGAGGTTAAATGAAGATAGATAGGTGTTAATAGAGTGTTACATGTTCATAATAATGTTAACAGTGCAAAGTTCAAACGTGTTAAAGTGTTTCAATTTTTATAAGATATGTAGACGCATCGATATCAACATTTACCACCGGGCGTATTTAAAGATTACGGGTTCGAATTCCCGTGGGGGAGTTTACTTCATGATCTTAAAAGTTACAAAGCACTGCCCCAGCCCAGGAACCGTCGAGAGGTACCATTCGAACGTATTTCCTAATCGACGTTCATGAAATAAGTTCAAGTCAATACACTGTTGAAAATGCTAGTAATACACGGGAATTTATCAAATTATAAAACGCTATTCGTATTTTAGCTTTAGGTATGGCGTGCAGAAGAAATTTAAAGAGGTCACAGTGAGTCATTGCAACAAGAATCAAGAGTCGTAGTCATGCGGTTTGCTACATTGATTAAATTTTGAAAATCTCGTGGCCTTGTCTAAAACTAACCATTTCCTTCTCAGTTTCAAGAAACAGCACAAGAAAACTTGATTAAAAGCTTTCAAACGTATCCAATCGGGTACATGTTCATGTAAGAAAGTAAACAAGTATTGACAAAACGTCGTGTGATCGTGCAGAATTAAACGTCGTGTGATCGTGTAGAATTAAACGTCGTGTGTTCTTGTAGGATTAAAACAATCAATTGATGTTTGCGTCAATGAAAATAATGCATTTCATCACAGGTAACAAACAACACGATAAAAAAGGACCTTGTGCAAACGTACATGTACATATGCGATGTCAACAGCTGAATATGATCAACAATTTGAATATTTTTATTGATTTTAACCCTTTCCCTCATATAGACTCATTTTGACGCACTCAATAGGTACCACATAAAGTCTGATCTGCAGAAAGCCAAACTCAAACCTTACCAAATTTAATTGTAAAATCCTCATTACCAGACCTCTGAGGAGCAGCGAACAGCATAAAACCTGATCAGCCTGCGAGTTACTCGCAGGCTGATCTGGTTTTATGCTGTTCGCATAGGTCTTTTCATGGTATCCTCTATGAGGGAAAGGGTTAAGGATAACAGTTAAACCGTGAAAGTCATTAACAATGGGGTTGTGGTTTGAATTGCGGGATCAGCAAAATAAATCCTTTGAATGTAAATGATTTCAGTTAAATGTTAAGTTTTAAGAGGTGTAAGTTATGTACAAAACAATGTTTAAAAAAGCTTTCATGGTCACTTCAGGACACAACCGTTACACCATTTCAGTAATATTTTACTCAGTCTGCTACTGTTTACTGCATATGCATTGTATCTTTTGCACAAGAATGTGTCATGCTGGCCACATAAAATAATATATTGTAATCACATATATATTTTTATGATGTAATAAAGATGGGGCATTCTTGAAACACTTAAGCCTCGTAAATGAGTTTAGTATGAGATTGTTTGGAACATGTTTGTTTAAAACCAACTGGCATTATACAGTACAGGTATATAGCAAGTCGTTACTGGAATGTAGGAGCAATAAAACTGTTTCTGCACGTGATAAATGTGCGAATGTTGCTAATCCTGCTTGTACGACTAGGAACAAAAAATTGGCAGAGGGATGCAATAAGAAATTTTAGCCAGTGAATGAGGTACATCTATAATAATTAAGGGAAAAACATAGTGTAAAGAAAAAGAAATGTAGTTATAGAACGTTTTGTTAGTTAAAAAGAGTTACCATTAGTATAGAGCATAGCTCATTTATGCTTGAAAATATATGACACAAGTCATCCATACGTTATCCCACTTCCAGAATTTTACAAAGTAAATAGTAAAACGTTATTTAGAGTACTCCTCAAGTAATGAGATAAAAAAAGGAACTGCCGACACTGTAATTGAAACTAGGACGATGCCTGCCGCCCTTCTTTTCAAGATATATTGCACGACAAAATTGGCACAACTTTACTTTTGTTACAAATAGATTGCAAAGTAACGAACATAAACGCGTCAAATGAGTTATTGGAAAACAGGTCAGAAAAGCAAATTTCACAGGAAAGATGAGAAATATGATTTATTGATTCACATTAACACGTCGCATTCAATTCGTAGGCTTTTAGACACATTTTTGTTATTTTATAGCTTTTTCTGACGATATGACCTGATAGAATCTTGAACATTGTTATATTTTTATATTACATGCTTGAATATATGCATTAAATAAGTCAAAAAGTGAAAGGGTAGACTGAACTACAGCTATTACTTTGCATCTGATGTCGTAAATTGAGACTTCAATGCTTTGCTTTTTGACATTTATGTAAAACGTCTATATACCCTGAATAACATATATTATTTTTCTTTAAGAATACTTTATTTTTTATGTTTACGTTTAATCTCATTTTGTTTTAACCAGTTCTGCAACGTTGGTTTGGAAACTCGCAAAACAATTTTGTTTGTTTGTCTGGTTTTAAGTTTCAGTCATTTGGAGAATATGTTTACTTGAGAAAGACATAGTGCTACCAAACTGCAGTATCACGCCGTAGACATGTGACATGATACCGCACTATTCCGACACCGATTGTCTTTAACCCTTTCCCTCATATAGACTCATTTTGACGCACTCAATAGGTATCAAATAAAGCCTGATCTGCAGAAAACCACAGTTAAACCTTACCAAATTTAATTACAAAATCCTCATTTCCAGACCACTGAGGAGCAGCGAACAGCATAAAACCTGATCAGCCTGCGAGTTACTCGCAGGCTGATCTGGTTTTATGCTGTTCGCATAGGTCTTTTCATGGTGTCTTCTATGAGGGAAAGGGTTAAGTCAGAGAAGTTTATAATGTTACTTGAAAAAAGAAAAAAAAGTTTCTACTTTTTAATTTAACTAGATCTAGCATGATCAGCAAGTCGAATAAATGAATCACAGTGTGTGTGAGAAATATATAAAGATACTTGTGTCTATACTGCAATCGCATTCTTTTTAGATTTTCAATGCGAAGGACAGGGTTCAGAAAGTCAACTAATTTATTATCGGTGGTCTTAACTTGTTAAACCCTTTCCCTCATAGAGGAAACCATGAAAAGACCTATGCGAACAGCATAAAACCAGATCAGCCTGCGAGTAACTCGCAGGCTGATCAGGTTTTATGCTGTTCGCTGCTCCTCATTGGTCTGGAAATGAGGATTTTGTAATTAAATTTGGTAAGGTTTAACTGTGGTTTTCTGCAGATCAGGCTTTATGTGGTACCTATTGAGTGCGTCAAAATGAGTCTATATGAGGGAAAGGGTTAAATAGTGCTAAATAACGTGTAAGATGTAATCCTAAAAGCACATTGCATTATGATGAATAAATAAATAAACCACACACTTTAAAAGCACATTGCATTATAATGAATAAATAAATAAACCACACACTTTACTATAATGACAAGTAATCAGGGCAGGATATCATCAACGTATTGTATCCAGTCGGCATGCTAATCTCAAAAGAAATCTTATTTATTCAAAATCATTTTCACTACATAATGCGGCATATATCAATGGATGACACAGCTTTCCTTTCTTAAGGGACATCGCCATCATTAAAGCTAGACGTTGCACTGGAACTTTGTCCTCAGGGATCCCTTTCTCATCACAAACTCAGGTTTGTACTGTTGAAAAATTAACATTTCGTGCGACCTTATGAATGACATCATTCACCTTTTAAAACAGGATTTATATTACGTTTTCCGGCCACCAATCTATGGTATCACAGTGGGGTTCTTGTTTCCAAAAGGTTGGCAGGATGCATGTGACGAGGGAAACACGACAGCATCCATTCCAAGCTTGCAGTTCTTCCAAGTTTTAAATGTATATGGTAATTGAAATCAAATGGAGACGAATGGATCTAATCAAATCGAATCATTGGCACTGTTTATCTGGGATTGAGATACTGATCCAGATGACGGTGACAAAAGAAAAATGGCAATTTTATCAAAAGGTACATGAAACAAAATTTGCAACACTTTTGTAAAGCGGAATTATTTTTATTTCAAATAATTGATTTTCACTAAATATTGCGTAACAGCATAACAGGAATTAAGAAAAACGTTGGAATCAGATTTTCTTAGCCACCAAACCTGAAGCAAGAAGTTTCTTTTCGCTGGGATTTTTTTTTGTCGCTCTATCCGTAAAGATGAATAAAAAATACGTTGCAAAAAATATTTTATCTGGAACCTCTCCATCAGATCTTGGTAGAAATTGGCTTCAACTTGTATCAAGGCTTTTTAATACCTCTAGGATTTCTATTCTTGAATTTCAATTTTAGCGTGTAATCCCTTGAGGATTTAGTTTTTTTTTACACCTAAAGGGTAGAGATTTTTTATTCTATAAATTAAATTTCAAATCGGATTTTAAGAGTATTTACGAAATTATTGAGAAAAAAAAAAAAGCTGAATTCTTCAGAAGATGATTTCTAAATTGTACAATCATAATTTAATTGGGGTTCAAATCGATTTGAATACCTACGTCTCAAACTTAAATTTTCAGCGAAGCAGTTTGATCTAGCCGTAGTCACTAATAATCGATTCGTGACAATTTTCTCGACGTACGAATAAAAAACCAAAACGCTCTACGCAGACCGGCTCGTGTGTGTCGTCATATTGATACAGATAATCGACGTAATGAATTTGTGGGCCATTTCAAGACATCTCATTAGTTACAGACGCCCATAAAGCATTTCCTCTGACACAGGGAAACGAAACAGATCCAGGAGATTCCGAGGAAGCGGGGTTATGAAATGCAAAGCGGATACAATTTGTACGAAACAGACCACTTTACAACTGCCTTTTGTATCATAAAAACAGTCGATAGTGTTCAACGTCATTGTGGACTTTCTTCATACGACGCGTTTTACGTTACCGTGGGGACGTTAACACGTTCATCCGGTGTTAAAAGATCCCTTCGCCCTTTATATACTTTAGTCATTATGCGCCTTTTTGACATAAACTACACTTCTGGTTAATATCTTCTCAACCAAAGCTTCGAAGGATGTTAAAGTCTGAACGCCAATATTCATTTAACTCAAGATGACCTGAGCACTCCGAAAAGATCAATTAAAATTGCCGTCTCCATGACAGCGGCAGTATTTAACTGAGACACATACCGGCTGGTGGACACACTTTCATAAATCAGTCAAGTATAGTATGAAGAAACACAGTTTCACGTAAATTAGTTACAGAGTTTGGTTCCGGAACGAACTTTGGCAAACGTGTTTTGACATTTAGATGACGATGTCCAAGAATGCAGTAAGTAAAATGAACTTCTTATCTCAATATGTATCTATTTCATCCATCAGCCTTAATAATTGAAATCATTCCTAGTTGTTTCCGTGACTCTTGTAAATAAAGTGTATGCTTTCATTCCAGTATACACTTAATTACAGCTCAAAAGCCTTGTTGGAAATTGAACCGTAGGGACATTTTAATGTGACCAACTCAAATAAATGCATAGCGTTAAAGAAGCTTCCGTTCATACTGCAGCCAACGTATACAGTACGAGCTCCTGCGTATAACGAGATAAACATAAAGACGTGCGATAAATGTTTAATGCATTGTCTGAACAGATGTAGGAGGTTGCATAGAAACATTTGAATATTTTATATATGAAATAGCTCTAATACGAATGGCGCCTCCCGAGCCACTGAGTAACGTTTTACCTGCGGTATGATGGGATATATTGTGCTGTAAAGGAAAAAAGTCTGACTGACTTTGGCAGTTGATTTTCCTAGATGAGGGTGTTTTGAAGACAAAAATCAAGGATTTTTAATAGATGACTTGACTTGACTATTTGAGTTTACCGTCGCTTCGACAGTATTTCAGTCATATAGCGACGTCCAGCTAATAACAGATGCAGGAAGACCGCGAATGCATGGAGACATCCGGGTAGAACAACCGATCTACCGCAAGCCAGCTGGAAGACTTCCTCACATGAAAATCCGAATGACCCTGCCGGGATTCGAACCTACGCGGTGAGGGGCTGAGTGTGTGTTAAAGTCAGTGACTTTACCCTCTCGGCCACGGAGGCCCTTAAATAGATGAATGCTGGTTATGCATGCATTATTTCCGCTAATATCTGGCCAACAATACTCATGCACTGGATACATTTCATATGATAAAACATAAATTGCAAGGCCAAACCAACATTTGATAGTAAAGGAATACCATATTAATTGTATTTCTGCAACAGATTACTACAATGTTTGCTCAGAAATCAGCGAATGTTCGTATACATTACATTTTTCATTAGTAACACAATAAGGTTCGCATATATACAATGAAAATCGGTTAATAAATTGGTAGTAAAATTTATAATTCACACTAGATTGTAACTTAATTAACTTTTACACATATCATAAATTACAAAAGACAATTTACCATAGGAAAAATAAATTATCTAACGAACGTCATCTAACTACTTTAAATTATACCTGGCTTAAATTCTGCCAACAATACTTAGCGCTAAGTAGTACTTAAATTCTAAAATTAGCTAGAAACGCTCATTTCTTGTTTTACTATGTATTAAAGGGCATAACTAAGCTGAAATGAAGAATTCTTTAAAAAACTATAAATCTGACTTAAGAAATGAAGTATTTGCGATAATATTTACTATAAAAACAAAAACGATGAAATTATTCTTTTTAAGAATTACTTAGCGCAACGCATTGTTGGTAGAATTGTATATACGCGTATGGACAGCGGAAGGCACCGTAACACACACACTCAGTAAACTTTACTACTATAAAATCATGTTTCGTATCTATCACATCCAAAGCTATATTTTCCAATCAACAATCAGACTGGGTTTGTACCTCCGGGACAGAAAAAGAGAATTTCAAGCATGAAAGAAACTTACTAACACTAGTAAGAAAGGGAATCGATGTCCTTCCGACGCCCCCTCAACGGATCACTTTGCTTAGATATACATTTATCTGGCCAAAATACAAAGAATTGTGATGAGTATCTTTACGAAACAATTTCTCCAAATTAGCATGATGGAGCATTTTAAGGATACAGTCATTGTGCGGCAAAGACACATCCCCATCGACAAAATTCAGGCTTTGCAACACAAAGCAAAAGCGAGTATACATTATTCACCAAATTCTGATATACCAGTTGGGCTCTTGTCTTTGTTGTTGCTTTGTTCTTGTATAATTCGGACCTTGTGATGCATTATGTAAAACCATTAATTAAGTAGACGTGCTAATTAAAAAGGACAGAAATGAGGCGCCTGCAGTTGTGAACAAGTAAATAAATGTCTATGATGTGCACTCCGAGAAAGAAGTGTTTCTGTTTTTCGCAATTGTTTTGTGAGTTTAACCACTTTAAGATTTAATGCTCACCGACACATGTGTCTTTACAATCCATGGGATCAAGGAATCAGCCTTAATTACAATGTAATTGATCTTTGCAATCTATGTTTGCGTTACACTATTTTATTTATGACACGGCCCTCTTCGTCATATATAGTCCAAGCAATCGTTTGAATTAACTGACTTGTTTAACGGATGTTTCCGACGTCGGTTATGTCACGCACGCTGATGATAAATAACAAAGATATATCTAAAGATATGTAACTGACAATATTCGACCGTGTGGACGGACTCACTTACATTAAGACATGAGGTAATCAATCTGAAATGTTAATGACAGACCAGATCAGGCAGCGATGCCTGAAGAAAGTAACCACACCACTTACCGAGAAACTGTTAGATAGATCATATTTACTGTTTCGTTGCAATATCGCTATTTGTATCATGAACTACCATTGAAATTTATAATCATTTAGAAAATAATGTAAACACTCAGGTGTTCGTTGATTTCAATGATTTTATCAGATGCTTGTATTAAAAACAACCCCTAAACTTTTATAGGTTCGAAAATAGAAAGGAAATATGCAACTCATAAAAATACTCGAATGTCTGTGCCAAACATAATACTTGTATCATAGGCTTATATTGGTCTTGCTGTGTAAAGTATACAATGTACTAGTATACAAGTGTTGTTCCGGAAAGTGCACATACACTTTATAAAGCACATAAGACGGACAATTGTGGATGGTAATGTTGATAGACCATAGAATCTATAGGTATCGACGTTGACCACAGTTCATTTCAGGTAAGCAAACACATCGACAAACGTTTGAGATCCTGGATTTAGCATCTTATTAGATGATGGCATACTTATAACATATCCCAACAATCAGTTTATTTTTTTCATTTCAAATCTAAGGGAATCCAGTTTTATTCAATGTCAAACATTTTTTTACAGTTTCTATACATGTACTTCATGATAAAAATGACGTATATCTTTTGCATTTATTTCCCTTTTATCACTGAAAAAAAAAACGCAATTAAACATAACCAATGCCCATCTAGGAAATACGCCATAGGTCCGTCTTAAACCGGAGTGTACACTGTTAGTATGACATTATTAAAATTGCTGACATTCTATCATTTGTATGCGTACATTATATGCAATGTATACATTGACCGCCGAATTCTCGCCTGAAAGACGCTTAAAGACAATAACTGACTGTCAAGTTGTCTAATAAATACTGTCTTAATGAGTTGTCTGTATCGAAAATGGATAATAACATACGAAAATGATTTATGGATAACATAAAATAGTAAATTTTAAATGAAATCACACTTTGTGTGCCACACATGTGTTAATGGACCTTTCAGAAAAAAAAAATGAGTATTTAAAAAAAAAAAAAAAAATTACCTTTATCACATCCGTTAAGATATTCAGCCTAATTTAATAAACCAATTAAAATTAAGTTAACTACTTAATCGTAATGGCCTTTTATGGAATGCACGTCATGTTTTCGAAATCAGAAAAAAAGTATGAAATTGAATTATTAAAAATTAACGTAAACACATCTAAGTGTTTAAATTAATCATTTTTTTTTAAAATTAATCAGCATTTATTCCATTAAAATCAATTAGGAAATGTTTGATGCTAATGCATGTGTGCAATGCATAGCAGCTGAAGTTATTTGTTGTGGTTATTTTGCGTGTCCGTATTGATCAAGGTTTTATATAAATAGATAAATGTGTGTTGTGGCCGTGTGATGAAAATTAAGCACTCCTTGTCTTAATTAGATGTTGTTTTTACACATTCGATGGGTTTCATTACGCAGTCCTGTGTCTGTTAACCCTTTCCCTCATATAGACTCAGTTTGACGCACTCAATAGGTACCACATAAAGCCTGATCTGCAGAAAACCACAGTTAAACCTTACCAAATTTAATTATAAAGTCCTAATTTCCAGACCACTGAGGAGCAGCGAACAACATAAAACCTGATCAGCCTGCGAGTTACTCGCAGGCTGATCTGGTTTTATGTTGTTCGCATAGGTCTTTTCATGGTTTCCTCTATGAGGGAAAGGGTTAAGGTATTCCATCTATCATTAAATTATGATTATGGTCCATCAAGTGATCATGGGAATTTCATAGTAAATGCAAGCCTTTGTAGACTTTGAACAAAAGAGCCTGTAATTCCAAATCAATGCATGCATATGTATTGAAGACTTTTTAAGCACTTGCGATTAAATGATGGACCGATTACGTTAAATGCTGATTAACGAGTACATGCGCAAAACTCAGCGTCATCTTTAACTGAACCTTTAATTCCATGTTGGTTTCTCAGCCCTTTCATCTTTAATCATCATATTTTTAAACCTTATCAAAACAAACAACATCTTAAGCGAACCATAGAACAATAATTGCTATCTTGCACGTCCTCTTAGTTTGTTTTTCAACGGTTCTTACATCGAATTCATTTCGCCTCTCCGAAATGATGACATTTCAAGGTTTGTTTATAATAATCCCCGGTAATTGAACATCGCTCTACAAGAAAAAAAATAGCAGCGGACAGAGGATATTCCTTTCGGCAAATCAGTGCGCTGTTCTTATCGATTAATGCTGGAAACATTTACTTGATATATTATTTTTTTCGCTTCATGCCTCAAAAACAAATCTGCGATTCTTGATTGCTCCGAATATCACAAAGAGAATGTAGTCGCTGAGGTATATAGGTTTACCGACCGTTTTCTCTGGGTTTTCTAAAGACTACTGGATTCCTTTTTCGATATACATCAAATTCTGACAGGAATGTGTCACAAATATATCTCTTTCTATTTTTATTCTCCTATTTCCTGAATTGAAAGCTTTACTAAAGTCTGCACTAGCGATTGGGATTTAACCAGTGTCTTGTTTGATTGACGCTTGTGTATCTGTAACCAAGTCTACACTAAATATAAAAAGGTTTACACTTATCGTTATACTGATAACATAAAGAAACTGGATGAATTTAGAAAGCATATCTAAACGATGTAGATAAAAAGGAATTTTGAAATCAAATACTGTATGGCGTTGATGAAATAGGTTTACTTGATAATCAGCACGTACGTAATAGGAGGAATGTCAAATCAGAATTTAAAATTTGTTTAACTTTTTTGGACAAGTATTTTTCTTAAAAAAAAAGGGATAATTAAATTATATGACATTTGGTGAAATTTGGTGAAAACCTTAAATATTTAATAATACCGATTTACAAATACACACGTTTGCTACAAGAAAATACATTGCGTACAAAAAAACTCAGCGTGTATTATGTTTATACCAAGTGAACACCTCTTGTTTGTGGTATATTTTATCACTGTACAACGACATTGAACATTTATACATCTAATCGTCTATAGTGGGATAAGAGCCCTCAGGGAAGATGTTCACTACTGACTCCCAGAATATCGTGCAATAAAATCAAGAACACTTGTCTTCAAAATGTTGAAGCGTATCACCTGTTAAGATTTCTTTTACTTTTTTTTTTTGGAAAATCTAATGTGCCGCTCTAACAAGTTATTTTTAAACTAAAAAAAAACAAACAACAGTCGAACACTCTTGTCTGATACTACATGCATTTTCAGTTTTAAATCCCGCTAGCGTATCATTTTAATTCCAATTAAACTTATAATCTTATCAATATCTTGATGCAATTTGGATGTGCCGAAACTTCGAGCAATAAAGAATAGTGGTTTTGAAATATGTGTTCATGGAGTTTCTGTGTTTCGCTTGGGTCTGCTTCATTTTTTTTTTTTGTATTTAATCCAACATGGTGGTCGGGTGATGATATCTATTAAACTGTTTGAGCGGCTAGACGGAGTCAGTGTATCATTTAAGAAAATCGATATATTGTCATGTTTAATCGGTCAAAACCCAGGAATTCACGCAGTAAGATTACTGCTCCCCTGTCAGGTTTTGGTATATAAAAGCAGAAATAATTAAGAACAACATTGAAGTAATGTAAGGATATAAGCACCAGGTCGAGATTTTCATCGATCAGGCAAATTGAAACATTTCACACACACACACACATTCTCAGAAGGTTACGAAAATCGAACAAAAATGAATATTTAAAATGGTTTTGTATTAAATGGAATTTAAAATATGGAGCACATACGCGCCCAAAACATTGGCTGAAATTTATGTCAGACTATGTATTGTACGTACTGTGTACTCCCATATAGGGAGCAATGTCAACCACGCAGATGAACCTGTAATATTTTCATTATGGACTTGAAAATCGGGTTATATTGGCAACCATTATAATGGAAACATCGGTAATGAGTTTACAAGCTTTACCTTTCCACAATATCATTAAGTCCATGTTTTGAACTGTGTCATACACATGTTAGTAATTGTGGTTTAATGGACACTAAGTAAAACATTTGCAATGTTTACATTACGGGGACACTGTATTGTTAATACTGTAGAAAACATCAGCTTTGATCACTATACATTTAATCTTGTTTATGGTAATAGCAAGAGCAGTGTTATGGTCCTCAACATTTCCTCGCCAAAACACACCACTTTGGTACCATAAATTTCATCAAATTCAATACAAATACAATATTCGCTTCTATCCGATTTTTATCGACGTTCAGGCGCGTTGGCAAAATATTATCATTACATGCAAAACACTCGTGGGTCGAGTCAAGTCGGATCAAATTCGCATAAAAAAGTCGAAGCTGTGTTGTTTGTTTGAACTTCTGAAATCCGGAGAGTATTTCTGAACCTGGTCAATGTCATGATGGAGGGGAATATTTTAGGTTCATAAGCGTATCGAACTTACTCCGTGAGATTTTCTAAAAAATGTAAAATCATTAACTTTCGTTACCACCAATTTTCGTTGGTTTCACATTAAAAGACAACGTCATGGGGACATTAATTCTTGGATTTATTTTATAGAAGACGTAATATAAATTAAATAAACGCTTTTTGTGTTGTTTATATTCGTGGATAAAGCCTATCGCGATATCAAAGAAATTGACTCACTCATAAAAACTAATGATTATTAAGTTTGTTTGTTGGGTTAACGTCCCATTGACAGTATTTCAGTCATTTGGAGACGATGTCTACTTGAGGCAGATATAGTGATGCCACACTCCAGTATCTCACCGTAGACATGTGGCATGATACTACACCCAGTCACATTATCCTGACATCGGGCCAACCATTCCTGCAACTACCCTTATATGCTAAGCGTCAAGCAAGGGAGCTATAACAATACCATTTTTTACGATTTTGGTATGTCGCGGCGGGGAATCGAACCCACGACCTCCCGCTCCCGAGGCGGACGCTCTAACCACTCGGCCACCCGAGGACGGTAATGATTATTTAGTAAATTAGGAATTGACATCGATGTTATTTACAAAATTTATTTGATTCAATAGCATCCGCACATATAGATAATTTATTTCCTTCTCTTTGGCGCAAAATGTGCAGGATTTTGCAATCAATTGCAGAGATGTAAGATTCGACTAATCATTTTGAAATTTAGCTGAAAGCTATGCATATCCATTATAACGCTCTATTTGGGATTCAGATTTTTTAGACCGCGTTATGATGAATAACATTGTAACTTTATAATAACAATGAAGGAATGATAGATTTTGGGACCATATATTGGAACCATATATATAAGCGAGTACATTTATTTTCTAATAGAGTACATGGGTCAAAACCTTGCCGTCACGTTGGAGTCCATGCTTATACGAGTCTGTGTCATACTGGATCGCACAATAATTTTATGTACTATTAAGTTGAGCACTTTAAATCGCAAAAATATTGTACCCATCCTCGCCCCCATTTCAGAAAAATAGAATATTCAGTAAATGATTATGAAAGCTTTCGCAAGCATTCGTATAGCAAACCTTATGAATATTTCATTGCCTTGCAATTAAAGGGAACTTTTAATCGCTGCATGGTTTGTTTGTTGAACCGAGTATGAAAGAAAACGAAAACAAGAACACCCCTCATAAAACAACATCAACAACAAACGAATACCACGCACACACATACACAACAATGAGATAACAATATGCCATAGAAACTTTATTTGCATAATTAATGAAAATGCAAATTCAACAATGATTCGTTGTAGATTCTATATTAGTCAAAGTATGATGCTTTATCTAAAAGAATCACACGTTATAATAGTTCATGCTACAAATAATTAGGGGTTTGAACGATTCATGAAAATTACTTGTTTTTATGATTATTTTTCAAGAAACTTCAGCGAATTATTAAGTATAGCTATAGAATATCATTGGACTTCACCCAAGAAGTATTTTAAATGCTAACAATTCGATCATAAACACTTTTTGTCTATTAGGAAATTTAATAGGGCATAAAATATTAAAGTATTTGTAACTGAATTGCTAGTCAATGAAACTCTTCGATGGATAATGGTCTCTTTTCGCAGATCTCAGGTTTTATTAAAGAGTGCGTGTTTTATCATTTCCAGCACAACATGCTTTTATGACAAAAAAAAAAAAAAAAAAAAAAAAAATCAAAAAACCTCTTGATATATGCTCCGTGATCGAATTAGGATTCTGATCTGCATTATTAAATGAACATTGTCTTAGGGATAACGTATACGCCGCTTATTATTTTAATACCCAAAGGAATTATTGAAGAGGGAATTAAAAGTAAATAAACACTTCTTAAATCATTCTTATGTCCCTTAGCGCGTATGAAAATGGACGATGGGGTTCTTACTGGATTTGTGTGTCACCCGGGATTTAACCATCCGAAGAAGCAGAACAACAACATTTAACGAGTTTGGTGCTTAAATATCAGAGATGAATCAGTTATCAGTTCTTAGCGAAGCGAGGTATCTAATATTAATTAGTTTCTATGAGAGTGATTACACAAGTGATACTCAAAACGTTATAATGGTTGTCAATACTGTAACACAAGCAGAGAATTGGAATAAGAACTTCTCACAGGAGCCACTGGCAGTATTGATTTATGCAAAGGAACTCCTTAAATAATTAGTACCTTTGTTCTTTCACAGTTTTCCAGATCATGTAGCTGTTTAATTTTAATTACCTTTGAAAGCCTGTCTATTCAGCGGAAAACTGGTTTTGCGAAACAATTACTGGAGCTGTAAGATGTCAAGGAGAGGTGTTAGATGAAAAATGGAGCATTTTTTTTAAGTGACACGTTTCTTTTTATAAGCTGAAAAACACTTACAGACTATGGCTTTAAGATCACTGACTACGAGTAAGTAAATAAATATACCATTATGCATTGGTATTTTCAAGACCGTCATTACTCTGAATTCCTAAAGACTTTTACGTTGCTTGTTTATAGCAAGTATCATAATGCCTTTCAAGAAAGGGCGTGATACTACTTTTAAATAAATATGCAAATAAACAGATTAATTAATAAGTTAAGGAGAAGACATTGCCCATCTTCTGTGCAACGCTAATGTTGAAAAAACATGATATTATTGAAAACAAAGGCATTGTAGATTCGGAGAAATGTAACATTTTTATTATGCAAATGAATCTGGTATTAAAAAAGGCTACACGAACATTTAAAGGACAAACTATTTAAAGTCGGACTGAGAGTAATCGCGAGAGAATTTTTATCTGTATTTCAACTGTGCAATGGTTTTTCGTCATGTCTCGTACGAATAATTAAACATCAAAATACCAAAATATCTGAGGAAATATTCCGCAGAGGTGCAATTATAGTTTGCTGGCACAAGCTAATGCGATCCGGAGTTGAGATCGTTACGTTTTTAATGCGGAGCTGAATGGTTATATTTGTTTAGAAATGCGTCACGTCTCTGTAAGAAATAATTGCGGAAAGCTGCATTTTTGTTTTTAAATTTGAAAGTTAACAAGGATAATTTGACATTGAAAAGAAAAATGTAAAAGACATGTAGATGCCGCAAATATCAATTTCTTAAGTCATTTATAGGATTCATAAATTCTTTCGCATTAAAAAGTTTCATATGTTTACAATTCACACTGACAATTTGCCTTTTAAATTCACATTTAACTCTCCTACGCATGTGATTATTTAATCTATGAATGCATATCTAATCTTAGAAATAAATTAATAATTACAGGAATACGCGATAAAATAATTAATAAGTAAATGAAACATCTGACTGACAGCATCAACTCAGAATAGTCGATGGGAGCCTGATTTGAATCTCCGTTACAAACATGTACAAAGAAACTTTAATAAAATGCGTAATTTATAATTTATGCTGATCTTTTTACAACCGAAAAGTTCTACACTTCAAAAGCTCATCAGCGTATAAAACTCATTTAAGTCACGATTAGACTTTACAGTGCACTACGATCAATTCTTAATCCTCGACAGATTGAGGTTTCTATTTCCCATCCCCCAACTTTTCTTACATACTATCCATTATGCATGAGGAAAGTCAAACGACTCAACTGATACAGACGCTGTCATGTTTTCTTCCTGATTTTATGAGTTCCATCATGCAGGGTGTCAAGAAATGTATGCTTATCTTTGACCATATCTCGCGAGATTCAGCGAGATCGCGTACATGATATTAGTAACATTTCACGCTCAATAAAAAAGAGGCCATCTCTAATTACATGGAAAGAGAAATACCAAGAAGGTATTGCATACGATGTGATATGTAATGACCATATCTCGCGAGATTCAACGAGATCGCGTACATGGTTTTTATAACAAATCCGATAACACAAAGCAATCTCTAATTAGTAAGAGATATACCAAGTAGACTACTCTTACACAATGGTTAATCGTTCCGAAAAGAAATTATTCAACACAGTGAAGAAAGATGTGGGTCATCTTCGCTATATTCCTTGTTTTACTTCCTGGCATGTTAAATATCGTATATCAAATAGTCTTTTGCACCATAATAACGAAAATAATGTAAAACAGGGACTTTATAGCCATTGTTTCAGTGAATAACCCTTTTCAGTGCTAGCAAAAAATGTTTCAGCATTTTTTTCTTTTTCAAAAGCCGATCTGCTTGTTTGATTTTCACCATAGCTGTTTTATGACTTACATCGTTATACAATAAAGTATTACTCGCATAACAAATTAAATAAAAGTGTCTCCTGATACAAGGAAGTAACTTAAACATGGAATAACATGGTGTTCCCAAAAGAATTAGCTGAACAGAGTATACTTAGATAATAAATTCAATTGGAAGTGATGAAAAGATACAGTCATCTATTCATCTCTTACAAAATTGCGAACCGGTATCTATTCAATTATATTAAAAGGACTAACTTGGCGAGCTTATGTGTTGCTGTTGAACTTTATGTAAACATAATTGATAACAACATCAAGAGTGAGTGATGTTCCAAAACCATATTAAAAAGTATCTACCAGAAAAGAAGAACTTAAAAAAAATACCGATGAGTGGCCGAGCAATACTATGAAGACCTTGCAGCAAATGGTTTGATTTGCCATTCCAAATGACCTCATATGGAGATCATGAACTGAATATATTTAAAAAAATATATATCGTATGTGTGTTTATTCGGAATGATAAGTGTAGGTAAGTTATAAACTTACAATTACGCTTATTTCTAAAAATTTGATAGCAAGGAATGATGCATATACAGTCATAATGAATAAAACAATTCCATGAACTCGACTTGTGACATGCTTGTAGTTTGTTTTATGAATCCTATCCAGAAAATGGAATTAATTTTATTTGGTATAATATAAAAAGATATAATTTTAACTAAAAGAATGCTTCATATTGATTTCTAAAATATTTTTACTGTATAACTAAGATTATCTCAATTGTCGGTATTTTAATCAGAATATTAAATCTCGAAATTGTTACTAGCAATATTTAGAATATGCATATTACTCATTCAAGCACACTAAACAAATACTACAATCTTTCTCAGACATAGACTCAATCGAAAACATTAAATAGTTGTGATACACTTGTGATACACTGATGTAATGTCACAGGATGAATGGCTTTTATGCATTCTGCAACGCAACCCTGCTTCCGAATATTTTATCGCCTCGAATAATATGAAGATTAGGTGGTGTCTTTGAGAAGCCAACTCTGCCGTTGATACACTTCTTGCGACCAAACAAGGAGACAAATACCATTGATCCAGCATTGTGAAAAGTTGATCCTTGTGTTTGGAGTGGATTGCTTCCAATTTATCGTAAAATGCTACATTAAGATCGGCGATAGAGTATCGAATCCCAAACGCTCGAGAAAAAACATTATCGGCGAACGAAGGGCTGTATGAAATAAATGAAGCATTTGCTGCGATAGATGGGTTCCATGCAAGTCTGGTGATTGTACAGTAAATGCTGACCAATTCGGTCAAGTGTAAAGGTGTCTTTGATAGTGATATTACATTGTTTAGGAGTGAAATCGTTTCCATTATTCAGTATTTTGTTATTCTGCTTAATATCATATGGTAGCTTATTGACAAAGAATTTTAAAATTATTGAAAGCTATGGTATATGCTTATTGTCTTGTTTGGTTTAAACTTTATTTATTCACATAATACAAATATATATAATATACATCAAGATAACATATACATTACATATGGATTGGAAAACAAGTTAATATATCTTGTTTGGTTTGCATTGTGGGGAAAAAAGCTAAATAAAAACACGCTCACTTGAATTAGTTTGAATGTCCAAATATTATGATAGAAACGAGAGAGAGAGAGACGGACGGATGCAGGGTGTACTGTGTGAGAAATGCAAGTTTTAAAACGCGTGAGAGTGACAATAAAATTGGCTGCAACCCTGCATTATTGCTGATTGTTTTGACTGATGCTGTGTTGAAAGAATACTAAGACACGCCAACTCTTGGCAGTCTGACAAACACTTTGGTTGAACTCTCCGATGTTTTACCGTTAAGTGATTGGGTGACGTACATCGACCGACGCATCACGCGTAATTGCGATTTAAAAATGAGCCTTTGATACAATGCACTACCATTTCCAGCTATATGTCAGTATAAATGTTTGGCGGAACCAGCCGTGTTTGGCAGTTTCTCAGTTCCAACCCATTCCAGGTTCTTACACCAAATTAATCCGCATTAAAATATCGAAGCTTCACTTAAAATATTTAGAGTCTAGCTAAAAAGAAAATTACGTATCTCTTTGAAGCCCTGTCTCACTCCACTTTATCTGAGTGGCGCTTTTTTTCCCTCTTAATTACAAAGTTAGTAAGCTTGGAAGATGTTTGTACGGACATATGGTTAACAGCTATGTTTACATTCGTGTTTCCAAACGCTCGGCGGTGATATTCACCTGAAGCTAAATATTTTGAGACAGGTATGTAATTCAAAGTTCAAAATAAAACACAACTTATATTAACAAGCAGGTTTTCATGCAAGTGCGGAAAGCGGAATTTTCTGACATTCGTGTGAAACGCTTTGCAGTATTGTGTCTATATTTGTCTACAGCCGAAATACATTCTAGACGTATTCCTCCCAGAACGACGGATCAATAACGCATTCGGCAGAGGGAACACAGGATCTTTCACATCGGTCTGTTCATTTTTATCATCTTACAGTAAGAATTCTTCCAACATAAGCGACTCCGTTCATCAATATTTAATCACAAAAGAAAAAGAAGAAGCAGAGTCGTTTGGAGAAGTAATAGAAGCGGAAAATGAAGAGATGTAAATACGCACTGTAAGCTATTTCAACTATTTTGCGTTCAATATGACAAAAATTTCTTAAAGGAAAAGAAATTATATTTTATGTCTGTAATAATGACATGATAGGTTGGTAGTGCTCCTGTTCCAAAGTACAATATATAAGAAATTATTATTATCATTTAGTGTCATATTGTGTATAAAGTCTCACTAATCATACGTTGACTGAACTTTTGTGAATAATCATAATATAGAGAAATGCATTTATTTAGGATTGTTTTTATGTGTATAATAGCTCGAATCGAAAAATAGATAAAGAATGGAAAAAGAACAGCTAAAATTGAATGTTTTTTTTTTATAAATGCGATGTGCTCTGTATTCATTGTGGCCTTTTGAAATCCTCTTCAACGTCATACAGCAGATATGCATGGGATATAAATACATATGACAAGTTGAATCATTTTTGTTGTTTTGATAAAACACTAGACATATATCTGTTTTTATTAATAGCTGTGTTTTCAAAATGACGTTTTGCCTAGTTTTGTTTTGAAGTAAACACGTGAAATGTTTAGAGTTCTTATCTGTAACGAATGCAATCAAATTCCATTGAATCACCCTTTGGTATTTTCCTGGAATAATCATTAGATCTTAAAATTAGATTTTAAGCCTATCTCCTGAGAGAATTTGGCAATTTTAGGAGTAATTTTGTTGAATCCACGTCACGTGACACTCACGTGACCAATCGTCTGCGAGAAAAGAAATAAATAATGTACATATGGGAGAAAATCTGCCAAAGTCGATATGCTTAGTTAAAGAATACTTCTATGTGGGCTGTTTTTTTTTTTTTTTTTTTTTTTTTTTTAGTTTTCCTGATATTTCAAAGGTTCCACTTGGTTTTAAAGTTAAGGCACGGCAAGTATTAACGATGAAAATAACAACTAGTTTCTTCAAATGTTTATAATTAATCGATAGGTGTTAATGAAATTACAATCAATTAAAATAATACAATACAATCACCATCAAAAACAAACCAACAATAACAAATACACTTAATGTTGCGATATTCAATTTTGAGGGAAACTATTATATGCCGATGATTTGATTGTCAAATTATGTCATATGTAAGACAATGACTTGTAAACATACATGTATGCAAAGCAAGTTTACAGCATTGGAATATAAGTAGACTGTCGAAGCGTATGGTATTTTATGTGGGTATGGGGACAACAGTTGAATTATTTCAGTAAAATCAAATGAGTATTTACAATATAATTGTCTATCACAACCTCTTCTTGTAATAAAATAGACCAGCACCCATTGTGTGCGCATGTCTATACCTTGAAAGCCTGCTTCTCTATTGATCGGTAGTGTGTTTGGTAAGCCTTGCGTAACTATACTGCTTATAAGTCCCAAGATAAATCAGTTTACGCAACCTAACGACAAAAGAAGATGATACACGGAATGCTTGCCGACTGTGTGACTCAGTCTAATACTAATCACTTATACTAACACCTTGTACACTGCCGAAATAATGCTCACACTCTATTCCCAATCTCTTAAAACATTAAAAAACAAAACAAAAAAAAAAACAAAAAAAAAACAGTACGTTATACCGAGTTCAAAACCACTGTTTATCATTCTAAGAAACTGAGGTAAGGCACAGGGAACATGGGAGAAAATACACGCTTGTTGTTGTTGTGTTTGAAAGTAACGTCGCCGTGACAGTATTTCAGTCATATTCAGACATACAGCCAATCACATAAGGAGGAAGACCCATTGTGCTAAAAAGCATCCGGTCAGAACCACTGACGTACCGATAGCTAGCTCAATTTAAGAAACAGCCTGATAAGGTTCCAAATATACTCGAACTATTCGAATTTCTGTGATAAAGGGAAACCGCATAAATGCATTCCCCCACTTCCTCTTATATCTTAAAGGGTAGTACTTAACTATTCCCGAATTCGAAGGATAGTAACTAAGACAAGCGCCTCCTCCCCCACTAAGATAGTAGTACAAATGATACAACTTTATGTATTTGCCACCAATTCACACGGCCTATTACGTATGTTTGCATTGTATACTTACGAATCTTGTAAACTGGTGTGAGATAATAAAAGATATGTTCTGTTCTGTTAAGCTATTTTTTCCATAAAGATATTACTTTTACTGATAATAAAGTGTCCAAAAAATTGGGGCGTAAATGAACCATTGTTGATATAAATAGTTTTAAAGACATTGATTCTGTACCGTTTCTAACGTGTAAACACTGCAGCATCGTGTAATATAGGGGCCAATCCCGCAACCGTATGTATGTATTATTTATTAAGATTCTGTACATTAGCAAGTTTTAGGAGACCCGACAACATTTTCTCCTGCACTTAATTTCATTTCCCTCTGAATATTTATCATTCCAACAAGAAATCAAAGGGGGAAATTAGAATCAAGAAATTCACACGTAAATAAGCGATTTATTTTGAAAGATGGGTTTTTGGAGACAGACATATTAAATAATTTAAAGAATAGCGTAAAACAAGAACAAATATCTATCTATTTTTAACTTAGGGTAGTCTGATAAATAAACAATGTGATGAGCTGAATCAGTCCCATGGTAGAATTTGTACTTCAAATTACATATCCGTCCATAATTCATTTCTTAAAAAGATTACATACATTAGGTAAAGTCTATATTCCTGTTTTTGATTCATTTCTGCTTCGAAATAGATGAAGAGAAGCCGTGGTGTTTATTTAGAGCAAAATAATCAGAAAATGAAGAAATGGAAAGTGAAGGCGTATTGCATATGTGTTTCATCAACGCCGGAAGATTTAATTGCTCAAAATATACAGACACTGGTTCCTTTTAGGAGATGTTTACCGAAAATATCATCCCGAAAGAGGCACGCAAATTCAACTGTGTAGCAGAAAGACAAACACCATACTGCCTAAATAGATATGTTGCAGATAATCAGAGTGCTGAAATCACCGATAGAGCGGTGCTATTGAGAGATGCAAAAGCTGTTTATTGGGTCTTCTATATGATAATCTTTATCAATGGGAAGTTAACAACAAGCACTAAGCGACAGCATAATTAATGTTACTATGCTAGTTTGTCGTGATGATGCTTTCAATGTCGGTCGCTTTTTTTAGCAGAACTACAGCACAGGCATAGCATGTTTTTCTTATGTTTGTTAGATATAACTGAAATGGAACTATGAATTGACTCAAGACGGTTACTGGAAATAACCCCTTTTCAAAACTGCATCAAGCATACATTCATTCTGGTTCATCAAGCCGGGAATTTGTTTACTTATGTTCAAAATATCTGTATGTGTTACAGTGTATATATATCATGTATATGTATGTGTTACATTATATATATATCATGTATATGTATGTGTTACAGTGTATATATATATCATGTATTACATTATATATATATGTATATGTATGTGTTACATTATATATATCATGTATATGTATGTGTTACAGTGTGTATATATATCATGTATATGTATGTGTTACAGTGTATATATTTCATGTATATGTATGTGTTACAGTGTATATATATCATGTATATGTATGTGTTACAGTGTATATATTTCATGTATATATATGTGTTACAGTGTATATATTTCATGTATATGTATGTGTTACAGTGTATATATTTCATGTATATGTATTTTACGGCTGTGCATTCTTCTGGGCAATGTTCATAAATTGCTCATATTAAAACAAGAATAATCAATTGCTGTAATTCAAACCTTGAAACATGCCAAACTATCGTAGACATTTTCTATTTTCAAAACATTCAAGACAAATACATGAAACGTTCAATCCACGTTGATTTTATCAGTCTAAAAAAATATATCTATGAAATAACTAAATATTGTAGTTGTTATCTATGTCTTGAACGAAATAATACCGACATAACATATCAAAGTGCTAATAATTTTTGTGATATTGAAGTGTGTCACGACGTAGACATTTAGCATGATGTCACATCAAATAACATTATCATGAAACCGGGGCAACCAGACCTGGAAAGACAAATAAATATGCCTAGCGCCAAGCAAGGGAGCTACACTGGTATCATATTTTGCGACTTTAGTATGTCGGACTGGGGATCGAAACCACGACCTCCTGAGTGTAACAATGAATTTTCATCACTCTTTTTATCAATCTGAAAAAATACGACATTGTGTGTTTTTGTCTTGTGTGAATCTTATGCTTTTGCATAAATTTAAAATTAAAATTGGATAAGTCCACGACTTCTGCTTTGATACTTTTGAGTTATGCCCCGGACAAAAATGGGACAGGCAAACGGGCAGACAGACACTCAATATATTCCCCCCCATATAAATATGGGAGAAGACATAATTAAAAGGAAGTACAATATAAAAAGCCAATATTAGCTTGATATCTGATGATCATGAGCAGCATGCATTTTATCGAGAAAACCACAGGCACATATTTAATGGGCCGTTTTGTACCTGTGTCAAAGCGACACCCTTTATATTGCTGATGAGAAAGTCATATTTTAATGAACATTTCGTCATTCTGAGGCATGCATCGCTGCGTTTTGACAGTATTTCAGGCATATAGCGACGTCCAGCTAATTACAGGTGGAAGAAGACACCGAATGCACGGAGGCATCCGGGTAGACCACCGACCTACCGCAAGCCAGCTGGAAAGCTTCCTCACATGCAAATCCGAATGACCCTGCCGGGATTCGAACCCAGGCGGTGAGGGGCTGAGTATGTGTTAAAATCAGCGACTTAACCCTCTCGGCCACGGAGGCCCCGGAGTTGGGATCAGTGATTTTAAATCGAATCATCGTCATGCTCACCATAAGCGGTAACAGCATGTGTGAATGGTCAGGATATTAAGAACAAGATGTTTTATTTATTGTCCGCACAATATCTTGAGCAGAAATAAGCCTAGGTTTGTGAAACTTGGTAGGGACATTGCCCACGGTCAGTTGATGATCCCTTTAAAAATTTATGGTCATTAGGTCAAAGGTCAAGAACAAAGTGACACAATGACATTTAATATAAAATCCTTTTAGACTGATTACTTGAGTGGGAATAAGCCTAGGTCTGTGAAACTTAGTAGGGACATTGCCAGTGGCCTGTAGATGACTCCTATGATTTTGAGGTCATAAAGTCAAAGTTCAAGGCCACAATGACACAAATGTCATTAGAGCAGCAAGCCTTAACGTTTGTTCGGGACAAACGAAATATCTAGTTCTTCTTCTTATTATTTTTTCTTCTTTCCTACGCCTTAATTTATATATATTGAAAATTTAATGGCATATACTCCAGATACTGAAAATTCAGTTTCAATTATTTTCATTTGCCTAAGACGTCACATGACGTCACACTTAACGTTGTCTACAAATGTTTGTACGCGCTCTACGGCCAATATTTCTGGACAGATTTTTATAAAAAAAATATCACAGAATGTATATGTTACGTTCTAGTTGTGCATCCCGGTGTCTAAATTCAAAAAGTCAAATAGTCTATGGCAAATCCAAGATTCGAACCAATGACGTCAAATTTCAGATAAGTATAACATTTCTCTGAGATGAGTTAGAAAGGAGATATTTGATGTGAATGTAAGTCACTTCGTGAATTTTTCATTCTGTGAAGAAGAACGTCATTTGACATCATATGACATCATAAGGTCAAAACGAATTCCTTAATTCTACGTATATATTTCTATATGGTTTTAGGTCCTAGGACCATGATAATTTAATGGCATATATTTCAGATAAAGAAATTTTCATTTCTATAATTTTCTTATGCCTATGCCGTCATATATAAGTTTGTACGCGATCTATATCCATTGTTTTTAAACCGATTTTCATAAAAAAGAATGTATATGTTACGTTCTAGTTGGCCATGGCAGGTCCGAGATTCGAACTATTGACGTCAAATTTCAAATACGTATAAGGTCGCTTCCAGATGATTTAGAAAGCTGATACTTGGACAGAATATAAGTATCTTAGTCTTTCTTACATTTTGAGATGAAATTCATATGACGTCATTAGACGTCATAAGGTCAAAAGCCTTGCTTGTTAAAATTTAACGTTTTTAAGGCCTGTAGGCTTTATGTTTAGTTTGATTTGCATGAGATTTTAACTGAAGGTGCATCATAAGTTCCTATGGAGGATGTTGTCACTTCCGTTTCCGTAAAATTGCAAAGGTCAAGGTTGTATTCGAATAATCGTTTTTTTCTTTGACCTGTAATATCTCAAAACCAGTAAATATTTTATCGAGAAAGAATGTACATTATTTACAACGCTTTGAAAAGCCTTCTTTATTATATAAAAGTTTTTAAGATCGGGGTTGAATCTGTTGAACTATGGCGAAAAAAAAAATCCATAAAAATGTTAATCTCCAGTGCGCTTAACAATTTATATCTCAAAAACCGTTTTTTCAAGCACTTCGTGAAACCTAAGAAATTTTTTTTGTATGCGAGCAAACTACAGTTTCAAGATATTTTGTGCAACGATTTCACGTACCGTTTGAAAAAAACGGCTAAGATGCTAATGGAGATCCAATATTCCGCGGAAAGCTTATATTTTTTACCTAGGACTGACACTTCTCCCATCGAAATCGATGAAGAAACGAATACTTACGGGTAATTTTTATATGCTCAAGCGGAGCCAAATGTTGACCGTTTTGTCTTGGTTTTGATGCCTTTAGTGACGTCACGGTCACGTGGTATTGCTACACTGTAAGTTAAAGCATTTTCGGAAAATATCCTATCAGAAAATGTAATTGCCAATGGCTAATAACAATGAAAATTGTATGGCAAATATTTCAGACCATGTCTTTTCTAATGTAATGATTATCAAGTTCATATAACGTCGTATGATGCCAGATTAAACGTCAGGTAAAATGTTTGCACGCGCTCTGCAGAATTTATTTGTGAATGTTTTTTTCTTGTAATTTTCACAGGTGTAAGTTATGTTTTAGGTTTGAAATTTGCACATGATGTAGTTTTAAAGGTTTCCCTTAGATTTTCAAAGGCCCGACGCTATTTGACGTCATGACGTTCTTATATGTTTTATTTTTCGTGCAATAAATTCGATGTGATGCCAATGGTCCAGATTGATGAAAATTTATGGCATATATTTTAGATGCTGAATTTTTAAATGTTATGATATTCATATTCATCTGAAGTCAAAATTGACGTTAGGTCAAAAAAATTATATGCGCTCTGCAGACATTATAAATGGGTGGATTTTCCTAATCTTTTCACAGTATGCAAAGGTTATGCTCTAGAATTAAAATAGGTTGCCGATGAGCAAGCAGCTTGAAGTTTTAACAGTAAGCAAAGTGACTTTGGCGGTTTTGATTGTTGAAAATTATGTTTTCATGTGACGTCACGTCAGAGTTGAGAAAAATTATTGATATTTTTAGGCGCTCTACAGCCGTCATTTCTGGGCGGAATAGCATGATAGTTTTACAAAATGTATATATTACATTCTAGATGTGCACCTCCATATACGTTTTGCAAGATTCGAAAAGGTTCTATGGTTAAACAATCATTGGACCTGGAGATGTATTAAAGTATTACGAAACTTACAGATAAGCTAGAAGTTTGATATTTGGCCTTAACTTGTGTCCTATCGATTTTTTTTTAGATCTACGAAGACTTACGTCACATGACGTCAAATGGCGTCATGACTCGTTAACAAAATTTTAATTAAAAAATCATGGTTTTTCAGTTCTGCGCACCTCAGTTTTTGACCGATTGCCTTAAATTTTAACTGAAAGTGCAACATAGCATCTTATTGTAAAAAATAACTTCCATTTCCGGAAAACCAGAAAAGTCAAGATCACATGTCAATCATCGGTTTTTTCTTTGGCCTTAAATATCTCAAAAACGATTAATATTTTACTAATGGTTAAATTTCAGATGACATTCAGTTTTTGAAGATCGGGTTAGAATCAGTTGAGCTATTTCAGGAAAAAAATTGACGGTACCGCAAGTTCATTTAACTGCTTATATCTTAACAGATATTGAATTTTGTAAAGATTCATAGAATTATAGGGAGAAAACGAAACAACATGAACATATTTTTGCAGATTTTTTGCAGTTTTCTCGAGGTTTAACCGTTCATATCTAAAATAATTTTTAAAGATAACTTTTTATTTAAAACGTGTGAAATGTTGGGAATTCGAAGACCTTTCTAACTGAACCCAGCTTTTCAAAATTGAACATCATATCATGAAGTTACATAAAAAAATAAGAACCAGTTTAAACCGTTCTTACTTGAATTTATGCAGGGTGTCCCAGTTATTTAATTTCTTAGAAACTAAAATACATTATTCATAGCTTGATGCAATGCCGTTTAAATGGTATGAAGACTATAATAATGAAAACATTAACTTAAAAGTTATGGTTGGGTAGTATTTATTGAATATTTTTTGCCAATTTTTGCAGGTTTCCTGAGGATTAACTGTTGATTTCTCTAAAACCGTTACAGATAGGTGGATATATGAGGCAAGTGAAATGATGGAAATCTCAAGACCTTTCTAACGGTACCTAGCTTTATGAAATCGGACATCATATGAGGAAGTTACATGAAAAATGAGCAATAATTAAATCCGTTCTTTCATGCACTTTTGCAGTTGGTTCATATCATTTGATTGCTTTTTTCTAAGTATCTATTAATTTTTGAAAATGAATTTAAAAACATTATCTATAGCTTTATGTTGTGCTGTTTAAATGGTATTAAATGGTATGCCACAGCAGAAAGACCTTTTGGGTTTGTTATGTTTTTTCTTCTTCTTATTATTATTATGATTCTTTCTTCAATCCTTTTGAGGTTCAAATTGAAACAGGTTGTCGATGTGCCAGGAAATTCTATCAGAGGTCGTAGTGTCTTTTGAATGCAATAATTTTCATCGTCATATGACGGCATGTGACGTCAGGGTTGAAAATAGCTACAAAAGTTTGAAAACATTCTGCAGCGGTAGTTTCTGGTCAGATTGACTTGATATTTTCACAGAAGGTGTAAGTTTTAGGATGTAGATTTGCACCTTTTTTTTAAAAATCGAAAAGTTGGGATTTTATATCGAACAGAGAATCGAACTTCGGTCATAAAAATATAATTTAGTGTTACAAAGGCTCTTGATGAGTTAGAACCATGAAAATTAGACATCTTATGTGACCGGAGTTTTTCTTCGTATTCTGTGACGTCTGACGTAGTGCGACGTCATTTGACGTCAAACTGTAATAAGCAATTTTGTATTCAAATTAAGCGGTTATTAGGCCCCAGATTTTGTATAAATAACCGTTTTTTTTTTGAACTATAAACATAATATATTATGTTTTTCGGATAAGGGCTTCTATGTGAAATCTAGCAGTATGATGAAAGACAATTAAACGGTTATTGGGTTGCCCGAAATAAATTGCATAAATTCCAAGGTTACGATTTATATATCTGGCCTTGAAAACATCGAGGCATGACAAGATGCAACAGCTACGTGCACAAATAGGGAATATAGACTTTGTCGGCAGTATGTTGTCTATATCGGTTTAAGATGTGTGGATAAACCGGTTTATTTCATACTTGCAATTCAAATAATGGACGTTTATATCCTGTTGTATACGGAGCGAAAACTATATTATTTGGGTAAATAAGATTGTCGGATCGACAATATACCTATTATAAACACCTTGTACCCATCAGGGTCGCAACTGGCACCTGGACTCCCAGCCAAACAGTGCGTAACATCCAGAACTTTCTAGTTACGCCCTTGTATATATTTCACCAAAATGTATAAAGTAAGACAACTGGTATAGTATATTTATATTCTATTAACTATGACAACTGGCTTTCACCCACGCAAGCCGGGTATTATTACGGCATCGTATTAACTTCATTAAACGGGCTACGTGACCCTCCGGTGTTGTTCTGGAGATACGTCGGAATGGGTCGAAAATATATCTATGGCGCATAGTAATGATTGTGGTAAAAAGTGTTTCCTAAAAGACATATGAGACATAAATCAACCGCTGTTGATAATAAAGCATGTATACTAGATTTTCCCACAGACACTTTTGCAATCATTTTGAGATTTCGTCTACGTCAGACAGACACTGCGATACCATGCATGTGGCACATACATGTGACAACATACCACAATGTTATAATATCCTGACACCGGGCCAACTAGTTCTGGGACTACGCTTTTTTATGCTGATGTGTCCCTCCTTTCCTTTTCTCTCTATCTTTCCATCTGTCACTATGTCTATCTTACCTTTGTCCTTCCATTTCCATTTCAGATTGACATGAAATATGATGTTCAAAATATTCATTTTTTCTTGTCTTTTCTTTCTTGTTTTTCCCCTTTATTTCGATCTCATTTATCTTCCTCTACCTTTTACTTATCCCTCTTTTGTAGAAAACGACAGATACGGATTTTTATTTTTACAAAAATGTAAATTGTACAACAATATGACTAAATAAATCAAACCGAAGACACATCTTGTACAGATGCAGATATTGAGTATATTTAATTTAGCTGAATTCAACCTCAATGTCATTTTAACATTTCCTCATATGTTATCTTAATTTAAATATCATGTTTATGAATTTTATTCTCGGTTTTCTTGCCAAATAACCTTGAATGTCTAAAATAACCACGTTTGAGGTAAATTTTAACATGAACATTATTTTTCCATAAAGATGATCACTGAAAAGTGCACAATGTACTTCATTATATATTCATTTTATAAATAAGTGCAAAATATGTCACGCATCAAACTCGCATAGGACACGTTGACATGGTCCGTGCATACGCGAGGTTTAATATTTGTAAGGACCAAATTTCGACACCACTGTGATATGTTTATAAATATGAAAATATTACACAAACGAAAAAATATTTATAATGTTATAAGGCCAGCAAAATTATCTAGTATTTTTAAGAGTCATTACAGAATCTCTTAACATTGTATATAAGCTTTTAAACCAATATTCAAAAATCCCAGAGAAACGCCCTAGACCAGCTCTTACATGGGAAAGAGACATCGTCTCAAAAACCCACTCTACCGCCCCAGTCAACAACTTCCGACATCTCTATGACGTTTATCCTTTTCTATTTTTCCCTAGATTTAACGGCCCACCGACAGTATTCAGTCATTTGTGAACATATATATTACGCTGTAGACAAGTGAGTACCACATAAGTGACCACGCCCAGTCACATTATCCTGACCATGCGCTAACCAGTCCTGGCACTGCCACTATGCCTAGCCTCAAGCAAGAGATACATGTACTATCTATAATTTACAAGCTTTATTATGCATAAGCTTTATTATGCATACCCGTTCACTTCTGCTCGGAGTGAGACGAATTAAGCTTCACGCTTGACAGGGGGACCACAAATCAGTACGCAAAGACTGTAAACATGGTTCGTGGATGTGACTCAATGTGAATTCAAGGTGACACGAGGCCTCATACGGAAAAAAACATATTAAAATATCTGTTTATTCATTAAATTAGGCAAAAAATATTTAAAAAGAAAAATCAGCGTAACTAAGAAAACAAATGCGTATTGTAACAAAAAAATGAAATAAAAGGCGTTCGATATTATAAGGAAGGACAAAACAAAACACCGAGTTTGTTAATACAGTACAGTCCAGCTTAAAAGATCATTTCATTAGGTTAAAAAGAGGTTAATAGGCAGATGAATATTTTAGGTGTTTTTCGTATCAGAAAAAAAATTTACTGCAGTTATTAAGAAACTTGGAAAATATAAAACAAACAAACCAAAGTTAAAGCAGTTCGTTCATAAATGATCGGTAGAAATAAAAAATAATGTTCTACTCTCTACTGTCTCTCACGTGTATGTTGGTGGAATCGTTTTTTTCCTGACAAATAAACTCGGCAAGTGTAGGTCACATTTCATGGGAAACGCTATTATTGCAAATGCAACTTCGGCGATGACTGGTAATATTTTTTCTACTCTCCCTCATTATTGTTGGTAATGTCTTTGTTTCGTCAAGTGCATGCCACATTACACAGGAAAACATTGTTTTCGTAAACGACACTTCATGGAAATCGAATAAATATAGAATACTCGTACGGTATCCCCGAAGCAGTTGCTTGCGGTACTAAGTGCCACGTTTCGCAATTCTAAAAATAGTTTCAATACCGTTTGTGACGGTATTGCCTGTGATGGGGAAACTTCCCATATTTTTACAATCACGGATAGTTGCTTTGGTTGACCGTGCGTCTGTAGATGGATAATGATAGAATCAATACTTACATATAGTTAAAAATAAACTTCTTATCAACGAGCTGCTTTAAAAAAGGAAAACTTTAGAAATTTAAACTGTTTGAATAAGAATGCGAGATATTAATGCCATATAAAATATCACATATTGTTACCTTTTCCATTACAGTTTCAAATGGTCTGTGGTTTAAAAATATTGCTAAAAACGCTTTTGTCGATAAATTTAGGAGCTGTAAATAAACTAGGCAGTAAAAAGAAAGAAAAGTAAAAAGGTTTAACAAAAGGCAAAAAAGGTACGTGACAGGGATTCAAACACAGTGCGTCTGGTTTACCAGACCGACTCTTAATCGATTGCGCCAGGAAAGCATTTGGCTAATCTCGGATTATGTGGCGATTTAAGCATTGCAACTAAGGGATTAGTCCACATTTTTAAAATTAGCATACGCCTGCTTTTTATTTGATAAACTTTGAACAAAATCATTCATCGATCGACTCTCAACTGTTTTCTTTTTCAACTGGGTGTTTAAGGTTTAGATAGGAATATTAAATTGTTATCTGCATATTTACAATCATGTAGTAAGCTATGCACCCTAAAACTCCCATTTTAAGATGGAGTATGCTAAAATAATTTATGCCAACCAGGTGAAACAGATGCTTTTCTAAAGTTTACGGTTGTTAACTGCTGTCTATAAGTAGTGTACTATTTACGTATAAACATTTTAAAACAGTATTTACCTTTGAGAAATACCTTGATATAGTACCAAACAAACTAAGATATTTTCTCTCCAGATTACGTTTATCATCACATCCTTTAAGAATTGAGTCAGGTAGATACGGTAGGAATAGAATTTCTAGACACCTTCGATATTGTATGTTTTGTAATAAGAATGATCTCGAAGATGAGTACCATTTCATTTTTGTTTGCACAGCCTACAAAGAAATTAGAAAGCGATACATTGACAAAAGATTCTACGCAAAACCAAATTTTATTAAATTTTGTGAGATGTTAAATTCAGATAATAAAGCAGTTTTGATAGATTTGTCTAGATATATACAAGAAGCTTTAGAATTTCGTAAGACCTGTACTAATCTCGCATTATAAGTTCACCTTGATTAAAGCAATCTTCGACAAAACTTTCATGACTAAAATGATAAATTGTGCCTTGACATTTATTAATAATGCATTTTTGTAATCAATTAGATTTAGATCTTGTTTTTAAAATGCTATGAGATTTCTGAGTGTAAATTCCAATGAGGGAGAGAGAGAGAGTGATAGATATAGAGAGAGAGATAGAGAGAGAGAGTATTGATGTCTAAATATGAGATGTAGACTATGTAGTATGGTGTGTGTGTGTGTGTGTGTGTGTGAATACCGACCGATCAGTGACAGATTACATGTTTGTATTATTGATGCAACTATGTACTATGTACACGTTGAGATACAATAAATATCTGTTCTGTTCTGTTCTGTTCTGTTAACCATGAATTCATTGGTTTAAGAATTATGTCAAAATTCATTTTATAAAGCTTACCCCGATAAATGTAATTGATTGTTTGTGTGATTAAGTGCTAACACACCACAATATCATGCCGTAGACATGTGGCATGATACCACATCAAGTCACATACCTTTTCCATTTTTAGCAATGATATCTCGATCATTTCCGTACATAGCTGGGTGTAATAAAATTTACTTTTAGGAGGAAGGCTTGCCCAAGTTCTTATCAGCCGGTCTATGCAAAGCATATGTTGTGTAACCACCAACTGTTTCTGTTCAAGTCTTGGCCCCAGTATGATAACCAAGTACCATTGAATGGATTCACCGCTAAAATTTGAATTTAGCTTTCAAGAATTTTTGGCACAAGCTTCCAAGTGTTGTTTAATACTGTGTATCATATATAAACAGATTTTACACAGATTATTTTTCCAAAGAGTGCTGATTGCTCTGAAGGCCAGTAAAACAATTGGGCTAATAATAATAAGTGGTTTCCAGTTATGTATTTTGTTAAAAACCAAAGCAAAGTATCAGAACAAGCCACAGAGCTCAAAGTTGCATTGGGCGAATCGCCCCACAGTACTTCGAGCCCCCATGTTTTTGTAGCTTGTTTAGTAAATGTAACAGTCACTATCATGAGCGGTTGCAAACCTGTTTTATCGCAGTGTATATGATGTAAGTAGGGTACCAAACCGCAATTGTTAGCTATTAATAGGTAGCTGTCACCTTCACTGAACGCACGACAGTTGGTTGTTTGTTCCTTCCCACATTTCATTTTAACTTTGGGAAACCCACGTATGACGTTTACACAAAAGTATAATCTCGGCTATCTGCCAAATACAACGTGTCCGAAATGTTACGGGAAGGATAATAAGGGAATCAAAAAATGAAGTAATACAATGGCTTGCGGCCAATGGTACAGATATGGTAGAAAATCAAAAAAGCCTTACCCGTAGTGCAGTAACCGCGTATATCTAGAAAAATATTGATTTTTTTGCTGTATACATGTGACAACATGACACCGGGCCAAACAGTTCTTGGACTACGCTGTATTTATGCTGATGTATCCCTCCTTTCTCTCTATCATTTCATTTGTCTTTTTTCATCTGTAAATGTGTCTTTCGCTTGTCCTTTTCCTTCTCCTGTGATTTTCCCCTGTCGCTCTCTTATTCTCTATTTCTTTCTTGCATCGCAATTAAACAAATTCCATTTCAGATTGACATACAGTATTTAACTTTTCTTGCCTTTTCTTTCTTGTTTCTTCCCCTTTTATTCGATATATAATTTATTTTTTTTTTTTTTTTTTTTTTTTTTTTACAAAACTGTAAATTGTACAACTAGATTACTAAATTAATCAAACCGAGGACACATCCTGTGCATATTATGCAGGTATGGGGTATATCAGCTGAATTCAACATCGATGTCAGTTTAACATTTCTACAAATGTTATCTTTACTATATTTATGACAAGTGACCTTGGATGTCTAAAAATAACCAAAACTGAGGGAAAGGCTACCGAATTACACATAAACAT
>CM037781.1:16259987-16309987 GCA_021229015.1 Solen grandis
TCGATCTAGATTTTTCACCGTATTCGACCAGTGAAAAATGACCAGAAGTTTATTTTTAAGTGCAACTGCTTAAAGGCAGTGTTCTCATAGGTTAATGGTCCAGGCGGGTTTATTTAATTTTCACATATGTAACTGGACACAAAAACTGTATGTTAAATCAAAGATAGATTGTTTGCTTTTGACTAAGCATGCCGCGGATTTTTTTTTAAAGGCAACAACTTTCTTACCTGTTGGACCTTCAATAAAGTTGGACCACGGCACACATTTAGGCCTGTGAATTCACATAAAAGGAGTGTTAACTCTGCTCTGACAAAAATAATTTACACATAGAGGGAAATACACCTGTGAAATTTTATCAATTCAGAATAATCATTTCTAGTGTCTTATGTTATGCATGTCACAAAAAGCAATATTGCAGTACCTTATTGTTCATTGCGTCATAAACCTGCCATGATTCGGTAATAACTATTTTTTAAACGAAACCTTAAGTGAATAGCTGCATATCAAGTTGATTATATTTTCGTCAATCTCTGATAGACAAATTAAGACTTGTACGTGTATCAAAATGTTATGATGCATTATCGTAATGTGAAGTCAGTAGCCATAACTCTTTATTATAAACGAAACCACAAATGAACTGTTACACATCATCGCAAATATTTAAGTCATCAAATTAGAATTAAATAGAAAATATGAAAGCTATCAAAGCATGATATAAACAAAAAAAAAATTATTTTTAGATAGTATTCTTTACAAGTATTTTATTTCCGGTCAAAGAAAATACTTCCTTGGTTATTTGTAAATTGAAATGTGGTTTTATAATAATGTAATCAAATACCTTCTGTTAATACCATATATTATCATATATTTTTTCTCCGAAGAAGATAAGATGAGGCCCCGTGTTCTTTAAGACAAAAAAAAATGATACTTAAGTATGAGATTTCATACTCAAACTATGCCCATACAATTCAATAGGGATTTGAGTATAATACTCAAATGTGAGCCCTAGATCGTATCTCAGTATTTTCTAGAACACGGGACCTGGTTAATGAGAACAGATGTTTCCTGTATGCCAGTTTTAAGTAAGATTGGGTTGGTTAAAAGATTGTGATAAAAATCGTCCAAAATGACGTCAAGTCGTATTTTTCAGGCCATCCATTGGAAAAAATAGACCTTTTTACCATGTTCACGCATACATTGTGTACCTACGAACAGCATAAGGTGCACGTGAACGGCATGCTGTATGGTCGTAAGACAACTATATAGCTGACTGTAAGCGACCGATCGCTGGCTGATTAGCATATTGAACACACACTCAGTATAATTCACTGATTAAATTTTACTAAATCGTGACCGGTGAAAATTCTCAAGTGTATGTTAATTTCCCATTGAACAATGCGTGGAATTTTACACTAGTATATTGGTTAGGTGTTAAGTACTCGTTGATTTACGTAGGCTTACGTCTTTTTTTTTCGGAGCGAAATGGTCTATTCAATGACACACGAGACAGAACGAAAAACAATATTTGAAAATGCAAAAGAATACCATGACATATATGTAACATTTACTGACTTTATGAACATATAGGATACACATTGTCTTGACTACACGATCATACGATAGAATCAACAAATTTCCTTTATTTACTTCATGTCTGGAAGTCACCTACATCGTCATGTATAATAAAACCACACGCACACGCAAACCCAATTGAATTGCAGCCATAAATACTTCCATATTTGAATAAAAACCATTGATTTCAAGACATCAAAGTAAATCAAAAGTATTGATTTTGTTTCTGTTCAAACTAAGAAAGCTAGAGATCAGCATAACTTGATTTCTCTAATCATATTATGTACATTTTCTGTGATTCACAGAGTTTCAAAATACACAAACACCCAAATATAACAAGAGCCATACTAATACGAAATCGATTCGCCAGACAACGTTCAATATGATATTTGCTCAGTATGATATGATATGAACGTTCCTATTTTTCCTTTTTTGGGCAATATCTAATCACGTGACAGGAATGAAACGCTACTTTTGATTGCAATCAGACGTAAAGGCAACATTTTGACATATGATCACAAAAAATCAAAGACAAGACAAGCGTACTTTGGTTCCGTCTCAAAAACGCTTTTCAATTATTTGTAGCCGTGCTTGCAACACTGTATAGAACTTTGGGGAGCACGGGACGTCTTTTCGTTCAATCTTTTTGGATGATGAAGTTGAATCGAAGAACCACCACTGCGGGTCGAGCATTGAAACGGAGATCGCCTAATCAAGGAATATAATGAAGTTTGGGAGCTGTGGAAGAATAAAGAATTATCAGAATGGCTCGCTGTCATTGAAGACTATAGCCATGCTAGATGAAGCTTGCAACATTTTGAAAATGTGCATCATATGATTCATTTACTTTTTTATTATTTTTAATTATTTTTTATTTTATTTTATCTTGTCTTATTTATTTATTTATTTATTTATTTATTTGCAACATTTTAAAAATGTACATCATACGCTCCCATTTAAACATCGATTATTTACTTTAATTTGACAGGAAAGTTAGGACCAATATTTCACTCAAATTAATATGCAATATCCCTATCCCCAATTTCATGGTAATTTTAAATCTTTATGGCGTTAAGAAAAACATATTTTATTCAGAATTTAATCGACAATTAATTATTTTAGACCGTCTTTCTTTAGACTTTATTGGACTGGTGGTAACAACATTATTAAATGTAAGAAACCTTGAAGAGTATTAACATCGGATGTTTAAATAGAATTTTGGAACTTGATAAAAATATATTCACGGAATAAATTAAGAATCAATATTTATGAAGAATCTATTACTATATAATCAGATACTCGTATCCTACTTAAATACAAACAAACTGGAATTCAGAAATAAGTGCGGTTTTAAAAAACAAACCAAAAAAAGGCCATATACATGTAATCGTGTTTTCTAAAAGACCAGAAACAAACAGATGTTAATCGTCTCCAAATGACTGAAATTCTGTCGGTGGGACGTTAAACCCAACAAAACAATCAAGCAAACAAACAGATTTTAAATGTCATTTTTATTTCTTTATGCGATTTTAATTTATCGATTTTGGTAATGTTAAAATTGTACGCTTCTTCACTGGACCGCAAACTCGCATGCGACAATTTATTTTTGGCATTCGGTCTTCCAATGGAATTGTTTAAATGTTATCCTTTGTCAATGGGTCACCAAAATGACGTTCTAATTAAAAAAAAAAACAAAAAAAAAAAAGATAATTGCGACACCGTCCTTTTCAGCCGACACATTTTCTTTTCAACGCTTGCTTTGTAAACAGTAGAAGTTCTTTAGATCATATCTTATTTCAAACTGTGACATTATGAAGGATATGGAGTTTTCCATTTCAAACGGTAAGCTCTCACAAATATGAAAAAAAGAAGGAAAAAAAAGAAGACATTTTTGTTTCCTTAGCTCACATTTTACATTTTTATTTACGTCCATATCATATGTAAAAGCATTTTTGCTTTGCGTTCCATAATGTTTTAACTTTGAATACGATCGTTTAATCGCACGATTTGCGAATAACCAGTTGGGTTTTCCTGGTCATGTAAGAATTTGTGTTGCATTGTATTTTGATAAGCCCCGTGATTAATATAACAGACTTCATACTTCATTATTTGTACCATGTACAGCGGCAAAGATATTTTGGAAATTCATATTCTGGACCAAATAACATATATTTTATTATGTTAGTTACATTTATACCATCCAGCACGGCTCAAACGATAGTACGTGTAGTAGTATTATATTTTTTTAGAAGAATTTTTGTTTTATGTTATATATGTTACTAATTATTTAACACGCACACACACAAATGAAGGAGTAATACCTGACTCAGCGTAGGCATGAAATAAAGCCTTTTTTCAAGCTAATCATTGAAAATCATTATAATACTTACACAAAACTCCCATGAACCATATCTTTAAAATTCACTGGTCCTAAAATATTTTTCTGATTATTCAGTGACGTCTACGAATGTAAATGATATAATGTTAATATCTATTAGATTTACTAAGAACATATAACATGCCATAGGTACGTTAACTGCTGAACATCTGTATAGAGCGCCTCTGGCTTACGTCACACATTTTCGTTCATAATATTTTCGTTGATATTTTTTCCGTGTCGTTGCAGAGTTATCGTTTGTTGTGTGCCGTGACAACATCTTTAATAAAAGGAAACATGAATCACATAGAGAAGATTATTGTACATTTTAATCATGTAAGATATGCACAAAAAATCACACGCCTAATCAGGGGCTCGTCATGCAAGCCTATTGTATAACGATGGTACGAGTAAACAGTGCATGTATACTTTGCCCACTAGACGCACTGGATTTGGATTTCCGGTATTAGATTACCGCGATCAGGTGTAAGATGTTGCGTTGTAAACAGCGCAACATAATAAAGGCAAACCGAATTAGGATTTCGAAAATATGACATTTAATGACATAAATTTAGGATTGGTTTACCTAATGCGGATTTTCGAAACACGGACATTAAGAAATGTTTTGGTTGGTTGGTTGGTTGTTTTTTTGTTTTTGTTTTTAATTTCAAATATATTCTTGTGAAACTTTGGCATTGGCCGTTTCATTTTAAGTTTGAAAGAGCAGGCAACAATAGGCTGATTGACGTTTACTTCAAAACTTTGACAATTTGAGAATAAAAACGAACTCGTGTTTATGCTGTACATACTTTAAAATTAAAATTACCCTGTAACATGAGAAGGCTTTGATTAATGGCAACTATATACATAGTGCAGAAAAAATGGCACTAGTGTACGTATTTATAAAACCATTTAGTTTGTTCGTTTGGTTATAAGGGTGATTCCAGCACATGATGGTATGGTGTCTGGATAATGTGACAGGTTCTAATATCATGCATTTGATATCCCAGTAAGCCAAGACTTCATATGTCTTATTCAGTCTTATTTGCCAATTACATGACAGACATTGAAAAAATCGAGTGAGGACTGGAGGTTACTGTGTAATCATTAAAATTAGTTGGATACTAATTTTCGTCGACTTTGTTGAGGGTTTTATCTGCGAATGTTAATCCCCACGAACACTTGCTTCTTAAGTAGACCTCACGTTTTTTAGAGCATATACCCCCAAATACTGCTCTGTCGGTTACTGTTACCATGTCAGACAGTGTTGATAAAGCTGAAAGGTAGAGCTCTGATACATTTAAACATGTATTGCTGATATGAATTACTTAGTTAATATGAAAATAATTAAGCTGACCATGCCATCCAAGGATATATGCAATTACTGTTGGTACTTATAAATGCTGTGAAGTTATATAAAAAATTTGACCAATAGTAGCTGAGGTATAGAGCAGATAAAATATATTCGAGAAATATGACAAGGGGGAATAACTCTAAGAAAATTGAAACAAGCAAGACATGCCTACAATATGAGCAAGTAGACTCGGTATTTATAATTGTTGTGAAGTTAAATGAAAAGTACCTAAGAAATAGCGAAGACAAAATCTATTTGAGAAATAAAATAAAGGTCCATAACTCATTTAAAATCAAGCAAATCATGACGTGCCAATGATATGCGCAAATAGGCTTGTTACTTATCAGTCTAGTAAAGTTTGATCAAAATTCGAGCAAAGGTAGCCAAGACATAGGGCAGACAGAAGGATCGACAGACAGAAGGACCCACCGACAGACGTGACTCCAATATAGCCTCTATACATTTCATACCTGGTGGTATGATAAACCTACCCACGAAATTCTCTTAGGTGCATAATCAACAAAATTTAATGTCATCGGAAATTAATTATTTTACAGTTAGAAGTTCAACTTTTTCCTAATCGTGGTATTCCTTTTCGGCGAAACTGTCTAATCTCACTTTTGAACTACTTAGGAATGATGACGTAAGACAGTGCCGAATGAGTATGTTTACGATTTTCATTGGTAGATATTCTGACATTCACGGAAAAAAGTTACGCACCATTATTGAAACATAAACTTCTTCTTCACAAAATATTGGTAAAGTATTATGATTGAATCGCAATCTCGTATAGTTAATTTTAACAAAACACTTCTCTTTGATTTTTTATATTAAGACTTGTTTCGGGCCGAACGTTATAAATACCTACATTAAAGTCCGTATGAATGATGACGGTGCGCTTTATACGGGACGCTTTAATATCGATCTTTTTTATTTATGCTTATTTTGACTTCGCAGGATGAAATGGTTCATGTGCCTAAATTTCCAGTAGAAGATATTTTTTTCCTATAAAATTGACAATGAGAGAGAGAGAGAGAGAGAGAGAGAGAGAGAACTTAATATTCACATCTGTGTGTGACGTCATTATGGGGGTTCATTTATGTTCCACGTACGTAAAATGCAATAGGTATTATATAAAAAATCAGAATAAACTGATAAAGCGGTTGCATCAAGACAATATTTTTTTCAATGACTTTCTGAATTGCTGAGAAAGACAATTGAATTATGAATGTAACTTTCATATGTATTATAATAACATATGTATATAACACAGACGGAAGCTTAAAATTCTTTGTTCTGTCTTATGCTTATTAATTAATTATTTTATTATTCAAAGATACGATTACAATGACGATTTCCATTTAAAGAAGAACACAGCTTTCAAGACTGCACACATGAGTTTACAATTACTTTGCGCAAGCGTACCAGAAGCCGAAAAGGCTAGATATTGATTCTCGTGTTGGCGAGTTTTCGAATATTTTTGGCGGGGCAAAAAGACGAAAAGTGGGATTTTCGATCCGAGATTTCGAGCCGAAAAGACAAATTTTGCGGCGAAAAGTTGAAATATTTTTTTCGTCTTTTAGCCCCGAAATTTTGACTTTTTACTCCGAAATCTCGCCCCGAAATTTTGACTTTTCGCCGCGCCAAACTAGTTTTATTCGTCCTTTCGCCTTTGACTTTTCGCCCCGAAAAAAAAACGCCACACGACATGGCAGAAATCAGCCACCATAGTTCACAGATAATGTTTTATGTACTAACTTCAATCACCATCAACGCCGCATATCTTTTAAAACAGATCTTTTTGTTAAAAATAAAAAAAAACCTATAATATTTATCAGTTTTTGTTCCTTAGACAGAAATGATGGGAAATAGTGTTGTTCTCATTGTGAATAATGTCAATATAGGTTTTTAAAATGTTGAACAATAGGTAGGTCATATCTTAATGGGGAATGTTCTGCTTAGTTCATAAACATTCTTTATCAGTGTAAATAAGAGCCTCGCTCATTCCCATTCTTAGCAAGGTCACTCAACCATAATAATTCAAAACAAAAACATTTCAATTACGTGAACCAGGTCAACCCATCTCCAATTGTAGCTAGCGTGAGTAGCGTGAATTTAAGTAGTGAATTTAAATACTTTTTTTTATAAACAATGGAAACTTTTGTTCTGAACAAGGAGAGAAAGTATTAAGTTCAGTAACATTGAAACAAAATAATAAAGTTGAGAGACAGCTTCATTGTTTGTTAATCCCGTCATTGGTCAGTTAGTAGGTCAATGTTGTAGTTGCCGACTACAGATAAACCAGGTACGATTTAAATATAGCGTTACAAAATATTGTCACGCCATATTTAAACAGCCAATTCATTCACCAATTCATAAATGGGGCATATATAGCATTGTGCTTACTCAATGACTGAAAACCATAATTCAAATTAAAATTCCAATATGAAAGGTACTGGGACACTAAAGGTCACTATGTAAAGTAGGAAAATAATAATATTATATCGTATCCCTAGTCACTGAACACCTGTATGCAAAATTCAAACAAAATTTACCATTCGGCTTTTGGACTTATGGCCATTTCTCTAAAGCCCGGACAATAAAATGTCTCCTTTTAGAAATAAGGAAGCACTTAATATTATGTAAGATCCTCTTCATGTAAAATATTTTGCTAATGACAATCGTGTAGTTTGTCCTACTAAACAAAGACTGACAACTTCTCAAAATCTCAAAAAAAAAAAAAAAAAAAAAGCACGAAACAAATTGTCCAGTTCTCGCAAAATCGCGTTTTTCAAATATCTCCTTTTCTGTAGTAGATATGTTAATTAAAGTAAATTGTATCCTACAAGAGAACACTTACAATACCATCAAAATGATACCTTATGTTTTGAAATAAGTCAAGAAATAATAAAAGAAATCATGTAAAATAGAAAAGTACCTGCATGATGGTAACTATATAAAATGTGTTGTTGTTTTTTTTTTTTGCTAAACTGGTTGTATTTAAATCATTATTTAAAAGAATTTTCAAAATAAATCAAACTGAAAATATTTCTTTGTATTTTATAATATAGTTACATTTTCCTCCGTGATTTTTCCATACCTTTTTGAACGTTTGCAAAATTCAATGATCTACTGTGTGCCTAAACAATATTTTCCACTGGCTTTTATAGGAGTTTCCTATTCCCGTTGAATATGTATTTGAAACAAATCATAGCATTCGACTAGGTATTAATGATATTTATAAGATATGCAAATTTATACTCAAAATTTAAATCTTCATTTAAAAGTTTACCAAAGTTTTCGAAAAAGTATTTGGTCGATCTTGCCCAATTAAAAAAAACTTTTATCCACTGGTTTTGAAATTCTTAGACTACTTTCAATGTACCATGATTTATCAAATTAATAACAATACATATATTAAAAATGAAAAATCTTTTTGACCCCTACTGAACGTAAACATACGCTAAAAGATAATGGTATACGATAACAAATTAAAAAGATAAACTATGAATATTCTTTGAAATGATGCTAAAAATTGCAACATTTCATCTTTGGATTCTGAGAAAATCTGAAAATATAGAGTGCACACTTTCTGTTGCATTTGAGTATATCAAAGATTTCCCTTTCCTGAATAGTCTAATACATTAGTACGGTATATACACGCTCGAATTAAAAATAATATATAGCAACGTCAAGTCAAAATATTTTATTGCCAAATATAATTTGCATCGCCAAAATCCAAAAGAAATGTAAATCACTAAATTTGTCAATTTTAGAATTTATAAAAAAAAAAAAAAAGGAAATAGGATAAAGAAGAAAGTGTTTTAACAATATTGATAAAATTCATCAAACAAACATGAATTTTCGGAATACTGAGGACATTGAATATCAAAATTATACCTAATTTGCAAAAGTCATTTTTAAATCAATGTGACGTCATCCGGCTAAAATCATTACTCGGGGGATTAGGTACTGACCCTACAGGGAAAAATAGATGATCAGTAATGTTCACAGGGGACTCGGCGCTAGGGTCAATACCAAACCAAATAATTGATTTGTTTCATCGACCAGTTTTCTCATCATACATTTGTTGATAAAAAAAAAATGTCAAGGTCGCCGTACTTTACAAATCCTGGTACACTTTTATTTCCTCCAATAAATATATTCATATGAGATGGCATATTCCGTATGCACTAAAAACAAAAAAAAATATTTTCTTTTTATTTTATTATTACCAATATGATACCCCTTATAAGTAAAAAAGTAGTTCCGGCATATCTATATGACTCACGCTGATATTCGAGGGGTGAGAGCGAAACTAGGCTAAGTGCAAATACATATACATAACAACCACTTAGCATAGTTTCGCTCTCACCCCTTGATATGGATTTCATCTCATTGAAAGAACATAGTAAGCATGAAATAAACTTAATCACCCTCAATGCCTTGTATTATTTTTCATCATTCCATGTACTTCTGATGTGTAATATAGAAAGAAAACAATTAGCTAATCAAATTAAATATAACCTTACCAATTCTTATACATACAATTCAAGTGTGTATGTGTGTATGTGTGTGTGTGTGTGTGTGTGTGTGTAGGTGGGGGGGGGGAGGCTTTGGGAACTATGCGGAGATGGTGAAACGGACAATTATATAATGATTCGATTCCAAATAGGTCTCAAATGTGCATCTAAGAGAAGAAATTTGATAAACAACTATATATATTAAAAAAAAAACAGCATCTCAGTCCGAATACTTTATTACAGTTTCGTAAATAAGAAGCATATATTTCAGCTAGTTGTCAGCTCAACAAACACTTGTGTGTAACCTATTTTCCTTAGTATGGGTATTTTCTACCATTTTTCTTTTTATTTTATGCAAACCGCTGTTGAAATAATGGAACTATTTTGTAGACCTATATCATCCCTACTGTGAGAAAAAGATTCTATCTCACTGACTGAACCCAGTATTTCATCAGTAAGCATATATTAAACATGGATACCCACTTTATCGAAATGACACATAGACCTGTATTTTCCGTATCAATATTGCATGGAATATACCTGACAAGCAAAACCGAACCAATATGACGTTTTATTTTATGCTAACTGATAAATACTGTGTTCTATCAGTAGGATAAAATATATATATCACAGTGTGAGTGATATAGATCTGCCGGAACTACTTTTTCCTACTTATACAGTGTATGTAGCAGCAAATAGCATAACATAAATAGAGAATTTGTTATGGGATATATCTCATCTACACTCTGTATAATGCTTTGATCACACGTTCCGTTTGACTAAAGCATGAAACAGATAACAGAAGGGAATGGAATCGAACAAAACACACCAAGAAATAGCTTATTTAATATTTCATACACACGACCAACAGCGTTCGAATACATACTTTATGAATTAGCTATCGTTTGTATTTAAAATTCATGAAAATTAATCGCAAGTGACACGAAGCGAAGCGCTGCAATAAATTCATTAAATTCAAAATATGAACGCTAATACATTTACAGTTTTTCTTGCACACCATGCAGCTTTGCCTTTGACCTCGCATTATGTAATCGCCTCCCGTTTGATACACAGTTTCACATGATGTTTTTAAGAACGGTTAAGAATCCGTGTCGCTGGGTACATTTATATTTTTAGCGAACAAAACACGACGGAATCAGTTGCAGCGGCAACAAACTCCGCGAAAGTGCTCTTACTTCACGTAGGCACCATACATACACTTATTTTCTCCTTATCAAGACATCACGGTTGATTTATATGCAATGTATTTTATATAATAATACGAAATACATGCATTTCTTTTGCCGATTAAATAGGGCAAACTGTAATGTACTGTGTCGTATATGAAGTAACATACACACATACACAAAGTATTTAGTTGGTACAACAAATATGTCACCGTCATCATAAAATCACCGTCTGATAAACAACATGAAAAAAACAACAACAAAAACTTGTCAGTATTTTGCGGGAAGCCAGTAGTTCTATTAGGGTCCCTTGGTCAGTAATGGACAAATGGACAAGATATCGGCATATGACCTCTTACACAAAAAAAAAATCAAGGAAAATTGGAATTGAACTCATCATTTTTTTTAAAACAATCTTCATCCAATACATCATATAACGCTTATATACTTCTCAAAGTTTGCAAAGCACCAATATTGTATACTCATCAAAAGAAACTATTCAATCCCTTACTTGGAAGTATTGTTTTTGTGGTAAATGGACACTTTTTGTTATTTAAAGGTAATTAATCTTTATAGCATTTATTACAGCGGTTTCTTTTTTTGTAACTTGGTCTTTTAATTGATAAGAATCAAGATTGTCAAAATGTATTAACAAATGGCGCTACAATTCCACAATAACAGTTGAAAATACAACTCTTTAGATAATATTGAAATTTAATAAATGGATGTATATTGAACATTTTGAGTGATGATATTTTTTTTAATAGAAAACTTTTATGTTGTTGTTCTTTTGATTTCTCAAAATTAAGATATTAAATTTTGAAATGTTTAAATTCAATCAAAGGATTGGGTATGAAAAGGATGGCTGTGAAATTTCAAGAGATATGTACAAATATAACAGAAGTTATGGCTATTTCAATTTCACAGTGATATGTGTTGCTTAGCAAACTTTGACAAGTATATAACATTCATCATACACTGATAAAAAAACACACACATACAAACAAGTATTTTGCCACCAGGAAATATCTATGATCGATTGCCGATTGTGAAATAATGATAAAAATATATTAAGTATACTTCACTCACCGACTGAATTTGCGTTGTAAATAATTCAGTAACATTTATCTTTGATGTCTAAATGATTTTTTTTTTAAGATAAGGCACTAAGAGGATGAACGTTCACATAATCGTTTGACCATATGCAAGACTCATAAGTATGAAGACACAAGTCAACGGCTATTTGTCCATTCTTATCACTTACAGCACGACAAAGACAACGTTTAAACCCTTTCCCTCCTAGAGGAAACCATGAAAATACCTATGCGAACAACATAAAACCAGATCAGCCTGCGAGTAACTCGCAGGCTGATCAGGTTTTATGCTGTTCGCTGCTCCTCAGTGGTCTGGAAATGAGGACTTTATAATTAAATTTGGTAAGGTTTAACTGTGGTTTTCTACAGATCAGGCTTTATGTGGTACCTATTGAGTGCGTCAAAATGAGTCTATATGAGGGAAAGTGTTAACTGATGCATGACGTTAAAGAGATCGATATCAAAACCTTTAAAACTCATACTTCGTTTGACTGATGGAGAATTTGAAATATCATTTTCTTGCTTGTCTTCAATCATCTATACATCGAAAGAGGTAATAATCAATATCAATGACTTGACATTTTGCTTTCTGTGTAATTTTTCATCATTACACAAGGAACCTGAACTTTCAAGAACACGCGGGCCATTCTCAAGTAACACAATTTGTGAGATGTGCGTGTTTTACACAGGAAGTGATTGAAGCTCTAACGACAGGTAACAAATTATTACGATCGTGCACCAGAACTGCCTTTTGTGTTGTAATTAGGCCAAAATAGAATAATAATACGTTCGAAATCTTTATTTCATCTGCTCTTTTGTTAAATTAGGAAACAACGTGTCACCAGATCTCACCATGGAATGATTCATTCGACATGGAATCATGCAAGAAACACACAAATTTGCTTTAACTAGATCTCAATATAACCATACCACGTGGTATATGACGTTATTTTAAGCTATCGCGAAAAACATATTTTGCATCGATTCAGGGGAAAATTGCTGTAAGTATTCTATTTCTTTAACAATTTTAGTGGTATTTAGCGCATGCGAAGCGGAAAATTGTGCTCTACACGATTCTTTTGTCAGATTACAGTTTTTCCTAACATTCGGGAAACCTTACGAGTTAGTGAAATTTTGTTTGCTAACATGTAAAGCACAAAGCATCTGACAATTTGAATCATATAGGCTTTTGTGTAGTGCACAATTTTCGCTTCGCATGCGTTATATCCCATTTAAATTGGTGAAGAAATAAAATACTTACAGCGTGGCTTGCAAATGAATTTCGTTAATTCTAAAATATAAATAAACTATAAGAAATACATACATACGCATGTATATGTCAATTTAAGTATGGAAAGAGTGCTTTTGTGTATCATATACAAAATCTTTAATATATTGCTATTACGATTATGCATATTTGATTCCTTCCACACTTTCATGAATATATGATTTCGTCAATAACTTCCATAATCAGTTTTTCTAACAGAATGGTGTCGATAATAATTTAACATTGCTGTGTTTGTCTTTCGCTTTATTTTATTATTATAATGATTTCGGAATTTTTTGTATTTAGTGACATGATTTTCTTCATAAATGCTGAAATTCTGGAATCAATGAAATAATATCAACTTATACAGTTTGGTGAGTGATTTAGCAGGATCCACACAAAATGTGATTTGGACGTTAGAAACTGACGACAGGTATCCTAATATTACACTCATGTATGTGATGACAAACAAAGCAAAAACAAAAATACTCCCAATTTATTTTTCATTTTGCTTTATTTGCTTGCTTAAATCTGAAGTTCCATCGACAGTATTTTAGTCATTTGAGAACTTTGACTATTTAAATTAAAGGCCTGCATGGTTCCGCTATATTATGGACCACTTAACCTCTACCAAGATAACCAAGAAACCCTAATGAAACATTAGGAAACCTTGGTTATCTCCGTGAAATGCCATGAAGTCCGAAATGTAACGGAACCACTACAGGGACTTTACCTTAAGACATAAATATTGCTGCCTCAATATACTGCCCTGCCAAAGACAAATTGTATTACATGTATACCACATCCAAAAAAGATTATCCTGACACTGGGTCAACCAGTCCGGGAAATACCCTGTATACTGCATGTCAAGTAATGTCACATCTTGATATGTAAGGGCGAGGGACTCGATACCACGACCCCCTGGTTTAGAGGCAAACGCTCCAAACATCAAGCATATTAATGAACCTCCAAATGTCAGAAACGAAATTTATTAATCAGGCTTTTTAGTATTCAAACACTTTTCAACATCGACATACAATAAAGAGTTTCTAGTTATTATAATACCACTGATATGTACTCACTTGGTTACTTTGACTTTGAGCGTATTCATAGGCCATTGCCATAGATCGTGAATAAACTGAAAGCAAAGGGTGATATTATCCAGTGTCGGCCTTTTTTACATATATGCTACATAGTTAAACAGTTAATCCTGTCTTAAGAGGCCAGTCAAGGGAACGAGAGAATGTGACTGCTTCACAGAGGTGGTAGCTAAATGAAGTTTCAACATATAACAAAATGTTAGTTTAGTAAAATACAAATTAAAACTGATCGCTAAATGCAGTTTGACCGCCTAATAAATGCGGCCGCTAATACAGGTTTATTTGCATACATTGTTATGGTCAAAGTGTCCACCCCGTAACCGGGGGATCTTAGGTTCGACATACCAAAGACGTTAAAATGATACTGATATTTCTCCCTTGCTTTTGGCGTTCAGTAAAGGGATTTTCAGTCTTGTTGGCCTAGTGTTAGGATAATCTGACTGGATATGGTGTCATGCTACTAGTATATTGCGTGATACAGCAGTGAGGCAGCACTATATCTCTCATATAAAGAAAACTCCCCTAAACGACTGACAGAGTAACAAAAGGTGTAAAGACAGGAGCAAACTAACTTTTTTTTTTGGTGGGGAGAGATAACTTAGGTAAACACTGATCTAAGACTTATGGACCTTGATGGGAATGTAGCCCTCGTGATACTAATCAGGCATGAGAAGTTTGTTGACATAAACATTAATTGGGTAGAAGTTTGTTGACCTAAGCATTAATTGTGTAGAAGTTTGTTGACATAAACATTAATTGTGTAGAAGTTTGTTGACATAAACATTAATTGTGTAGAAGTTTGTTGACATAAACATTGTGTAGAAGTTTGTTGACCTAAGCATTAATTGTGTAGAAGTTTGTTGACATAAACATTAATTGTGTAGAAGTTTGTTGACATAAACATTAATTGTGTAGAAGTTTGTTGACATAAACATTAATTGGGTAGAAGTTTGTTGACATAAACATTAATTGGGTAGAAGTTTGTTGACATAAGCATTAATTGTGTAGAAGTTTGTTGACATAAACATTAATTGTGTAGAAGTTTGTTGACATAAGCATTAATTGACAGACAGACAGACAGATATCATTTATTCACTCAGGTACAATTGTACAATATGAGGATTTTCCATTATAGCGAATATAAACAATATAGTTTCCAGTAGTAAACATACAAATAAGTGCAAAATTCTGCTCAATATCAAACATCTATATGACAAACAGAAAGGAGCATATGATTTACATGTATTCATGTATATATGTATGTATATTCAAATTCTTTTGGTTTAAATTTGTTAAAACTTGATGGGGGAATTCATGTGGATACAATTTATGAACAATCTAAGCATACATTAAGAAATAAACACATGAATATGTTTAAAAGAATTTACAGATGAGCTGTGACATTCAACATAAACTTGAGATGGTCCCTTGAATAAAAAATCGTTAGCACGTGTGTCTATATATAGATCAAGACCTTGGATAAAAGTATGCATTTAACTCATACTTCACACTTTAACTTGCCATTTACATTAAAATTATTTCATAAGATGTGAAACAAAGATTTTAAGTGCTGGGCAATTTAGGAAGTATAATAAGAATATACACTTGAATAGCAACTTTGGTATATGTATAAATAGGACCTATTTACGGAATCAATCAGCTGTTTGCTTATTTTGGTTTGAGCACATGTGTAATCCATTCTATATACAAAAAACAAAAAAACAAAACTGTGACGCTGGAGATTTCGTATTTGGATATCGTATTTTGAATCAATGTTGTGTACATTTGGATTTATTTGACTACAAAGGTAAGCAGTTAGCTTTTTATTTCTATAACTGATTATATGTTATGGTAGATATACTAATAGTATCCAGTTCAGAATTTCGCTAAAACTATACGAATAAATTTACAGAGATTCTGGAGCTTTGTTCCGTTCGATTCATTCATGATGTTTGCAAAACTGTGATCACAATCTACTAAGCTAAACCCATTTAGGTACTTGACACGTTGATCACGGAAAAAACTACAATTGAAAATATAGTGTCTTTCTGTACCAGGGGAATCACTTGTACACAGAGGACAAGTTCTATCTAAAAAAGCAGTACCATCATAACGTCCCGTCTCCGACGGGAGTTTTGTGTTACACGTTCTGAATTTAAAGAGTGTTAGATAGTCATTGCGTGGGATTAGGTTAAGGTAGTTTTCGTAACTTAGTGATGTTTTAAAGCTGTTATATGTACGACCTTTGTTAGAAATTTGCATTTGATCGTGCCATGATTGTTTATATTGGTCAATAAGAGTAAGTTTAATACGCGAAGGAGTACTTTTATTGACAGAAGTATTTTGATTGATCCATAAGTCCGACCTGCCGACAGAGTTTAGAATGTCTTTAATTTTATGTAGCCATTTAAAATTTTGATCTGGATGATTAAGCATATATTGATACAGAATATATGAGAGTTTACTTCGTTTTCCGAGCAATAAACATTAATTGGGTAGAAGTTTGTTGACATAAACATTAATTGTGTAGAAGTTTGTTGACATAAACATTAATTGGGTAGAAGTTTGTTGACATAAACATTAATTGTGTAGAAGTTGTGACAAAGGTTTAAGTTCTTCACTGCCTCTTTTTAAAAGTTATTAATTGTGTAGAAGTTGTGACAAAGGTTTAAGTTCTTCACTGCCTCTCTTTTCATAGAAAGATACATTTGGTCAAAATGGACCTAAGAGTTATGGCCATTGATGAGATTTTAGCCCTTCTGATAGTGAACAAATATGTAAACAGATGGTTTAATACTTTAGAAGTTATGGCCAAAGTTACAGTTTTTCACTGTTTTTAAGAGGAGGTAAATTTGGTCAAATTTGACCGAAGTGTTACGGGTCCTTGATGGTAATAAAGCTCTTATGATAGTAAACAAGTATGTGAAGTTTGATGACAGGAGCTTAGTAGTTTACGAAACAAGTGATCACTCTCGATGGCTCTGGTGGCGGCGTATGTGGTCAAAATTGTGGGAGGAAATCTGAGAAAACCCACGTATCTGGGCTGGCGACCATTGTACCCTCTCACGTACGTGATCAGGAATCGAACCAGGGACGCATTAATGAGAAGTGAAGCGCGTTACCACTATACTATCCAGGTACCGTACCTCGTTAGAAACATTCAAGTGTTGTATCATATGTTTCAATATTCTTATACATGTTTTTGCTTTCATGACAGTCGATAAGAATGTATACAAATATGCAATAAAATTAATTAAAAGAACTAAAACAAGTGTTAATATTTCTTAAGATATTCACTCGTAACAAAAAAGAAAAATATACATCAATGGTGGCCGAGTGGTTATAGGTTTTGTTTAGGGTGTGGGAGGTCGTGGGTTCGATCCCCGGTCGCGACATACCAAAGTCGTAAAAAATAGACACAGTCCATAAATGAATGAACTGCTGTTGGTGGGACATAAACTCGAAGCAAAACTAAAGATGAAAATCTCCAAATGACTGTACGTAATACTGTCAGTGAGACGTTAAACCTAAAACAAACAATCTATTTACCGTCACAAGTACAAATACTAGCAATTATGATATCGACGTCCGTGCTCATAAATTTGAATACTTATTATAGTTAATTGATATAAAATTCCAGATAAAATTAATAATGACCGTGCCTATGAGATAACAAATTATGAAAGACATTTAATCCCTTTATGTATACAGCAGTTTATTTAATCAATATGTGTCCATCTCTTATTGTGTTATTTTCATCTTTAGTTTTGCTTCGAGTTTATGTCCCACCAACAGTAGTTCATTCATTTATGGACTGTGTCTACATGAAGCGGATTAAGCCTAGTAGGGCTGCCTTTCGTGGACAATTGACATGATACGACACCCAGTCACATTATCCTGACACCGGGTCAACAAATTCTTGATTTTTCCTAATACAGTGAGGTCATACCAACTGAAATGTGACGTTATTTTAAGCTATCGCAAGTAGCATCCTTAGCCTCGGTTTGGAGAAAAAAAATAATGTCAGTTTTCTTTTTTTTTTTTTTCTTCATCATTTTTATGGTATATAGCGCATCCGAAGGGGACAATTGTGTCCTACACATAGCCCGTAATGTTTCTTTCGTTATATGAACATAATTTCCTTACATTCGAGAAATGTTATTAGTGATGCGCATTTCGCGATCTAACAAACCAGTATGTTACGAACTAAGGTGGTTGTCACGAATATTAGGGAAATCTAGCAAAATAATCATTGCGGACTTCGTGTAGGACACACATTTCTGCTTCGCAATGAAATTGATAAACCCCGAATCGAAACTGCTTCCATGTGGTATGGCCACAATGCTTACACTAATTTCAACAAAAGTGAACGCATGTACTGTCGTAGACACCTGTTATACCGTCTGTAAATATCATATCGAAACATTTGATTGCCGACGCCATTGTTGTGTCTCCATGAAATATTCACGTCGTGATATTCTCATTAAAATACACGCTATTTTGCAAGTTTACAGTTACCATCGGCTGCGAAACGCCGTTTCGGCTCTTTTTTATTTAATAATATTATTATACACTAATATATACACACACTTCAGTAATTTGACAAGTTATTTTTATTGCTTTCTTGAAATTGTCACAATATTTTTAATGGCCATCGGCAGCTTTGCTGTCGGTTTAAAATTTAAGTGACAAAAAATCATAATCAATAAAATAAATGCTATATTTGGATGTTGTTTTTATCTTTCATCTTTACACTGACACTATAAACCGATAGATTCAAATTTAATGAAATATTCTCAGTTAGCTGTGTATGTGCGTGTTTCACAAAGGAAGTGCTGGAAAACCCTTGCGACAGGTAACAAATTATTACTATCTTGCGTAGTGATTGCTGTTTCGCGCTGTGCTTAGACAAAATAACAATACTCTCAGTATCTGTATTTCATCTACTTTTTGTTTCGTTTAGAAACAACAAATCACTAGATCTCACCGCGAGATGATTAATTAGGCGCTCAAATATGCAAGATACACGCACACTTTGATTTAACGAGACCTCGATATGTTCTAACGAGACAGGTTTGTAGAGGTAATGCTGCTTGCTTGCCACTCCAATACTCCGTAGTGTTAAAAACAATTTTATTCGTTCTACAACGATTGGACAGAAAGCCATGTCTCTTATAAAAATCGCATCGTTTGCACATGGTAGTCGTCGCATGGACATACTAAAAAAACGAAAATAAAAACAAAATGTACATACAATCAATTCCAACTTCTATAAAGAGTATCGATATGGTATCCCTTTATGAATTGTATGAAGCAAAAGTCATTTTATCAATATGTGCCAATTAAAGTCACTTCAAACAGCACAAATATTTAATTTTCACAATTCAGAAATCAATAAAACTCATTTCTCCTTATCATAACCAATTTTGCCTGACAGTAATAAGGTACCCCGTTCTGCAAAGTCAGTAATGGCTGATATCCGAAACGCGCAGGCTAGAAAAGATTAGACGCAATATAAATGTGAGTTTGAATTGCAGCGACATAGGATTTGTCATTTGTTTATGTGAGTCGGCTAGGGTCTCGTACGCTGTACGAGAAAGAAAGATGTGAAAATTTTCTTATGCAGATATGAAACCATTACTAAACAACTGAATGCAGCTCTTTGTATACTTAACATAAACTCGTTTTAGCTGAATTTGCAGGAATTTGAATATTACTGTCTGATTTTTTTTGCTTAGAAATAACGTGAAAATATAAATATCATTAAACCCGACAACTAAAAATAAGTTTTTGTTTTTTTTTTTTGTTTTTTTTTTAATTTATGGAATTTATCGCTATCGACGCAATTTAGAAAGCTGCTATAAATTCACACAATTTAAAGTATAAATATAAACGATAACAAACTCGTATCTACAGTTTATCACGTACGCCATACAGATTTGCCTTTGACCTGACCTTATAGAACCGCATCCCGTTTGATTGACAGTTCCACATGGTTCAGAATCAGTATGGCTGGGCTACATGGATAACATATAAAAGAAAACGTGACGTAATCAGTCAACAAGCTCCGCCCATAATGCTCTAAGGTCACATAGGTACCATACAATCATATTTTCTCCATATCAAGACTCACAGTTCATTTTATAATATATTCTTCTTTTCTTCAAATCCTGAACGAAATACAAACATTTTATTGGACGATTAAGTAGGACAAAATGCTAATCACATCACAGGATCAACTAAGAAATCCATTCATTAGTACTGGGAACCTTGAATAGAGAATAGAAGAGTGAATTGAATAGTAGAATCGATCAAGATGGAATTTATATAAAGAGTATCCATCACGATGGAAAGCAGCACAACATCATTCATTATTTCGTGCCTCATAGATTAGAAGTAATGAATAGAGCTTACCAAACATTTCAAATCTCTTAGTGATTCCTCAGGCCCCCCAAAAGTGACTGCAATGCAAATCTGACACCGTCTCTTAGAACATGTATTGAGTAACATCATTTACAGCGCAGTAGTGAGTTGATGCTTTAATTCATCAAGTTGTCACCTTAATATCTTCGGCTCTTGTGGAAGAGTTGGAAAAATGGGAAAAGGAATCCCAAAGGTTCTACGCTGACTGATATAAAACGTCAGCGATGTGATCTCTGTGACCATTTTAAGAGTTTTGATAATTGGCAAGGAGGTGGATATTCACGGCTTACAATGCTTTAGCTAGAAAAGATTCATTGGCGAGGCCTTTCTCTTGGTGTGATTCATTTTGTAGGCAAATATGAAATTTTGTCGATTTGACGTAAACCTAATACCCACTCGTCAAATAAATGACTTCACGTTAATCCATTACTGACATATTTATAAGGTCATTTTGATGAGACATCTTTGAATCCTTCGATCAAAATTACATTGATATTGACGAAAGTCAAAGAAGCTATATTTAAAAAAAAAGTTGTTGTTTTTTATTAAGAGACTTATTATACGCACTGCTGCTTGGCATGGTAGTGCTATTTTAATATCTTTAATTTGAGAGTGATGTTCATCTGGAAGCACTTTGTATGTAAATTTACTGCTTAATTATTTCATTCATTTTTTTTTAAAAAATACGAGGGGCGTTCAGAAGGTTCGCGGAAAAGTGTTCTCATTTCTTTTTTTTTTTTTTAATGGCAAATTTATGAAAGTGTACATTTCATTACAAAGTTATTAAGATGATGCTTATATTGGACGCAATGTTTTAATCCATCGGTTAATGATTTTTTTTTTTGTAGAGACTCTATCTGGTGTGAAAGATCAAACTCAGGGGTAAGATTTTCAAATAAAACCATCATGAATGTCCTCTTCACTTGTTCCCCCAGAATCCTCATGTATCCTCAGTAAAGAATTCCTCCGTGACCTGAACGATCTACAAGCTCAGCGACTGTTTGTAAGGTTTATGTCTCTTCTCCACCAGCGTCCAGAACGTGAATAGTTCAAGAAATAGTTCATTGCGCACCTGCGTTATTTCAACAAGTTGAACAGCAACCCTAAGTTAAAGTCTATTGTGTTAGAGTGAAACCGTGATTTAAACCCCTTGAATTAAAAGATATTTGAGGAGGATGGAGTCGCCGCATTGTCTGTTCACCCGTCCTTTTGTCTGTCACCCCAACTTCTTTTCCGGGCTTTTTCTTACCAACAAATGTTGGAAAATGAATGAAATTAAGGCCAAGGTTGCCTATCAAGGATAGATACGCAAATTATAGGCATGTCCAGAACAAGCAGAACATTTTTTTTAAATCAGGATTCTTGACCAGCAGACTATGTTTCAGCTGCCACCAGCGGAAATCAATTCAATATCATAGGGAACTTCACTTTTTGTGGCTTGTCATTACATTCTAGAGTCATTTGTTATCTCCCTTGCTTGCTATAAGAGAAATGTAAGTAATACTAATTAGTGTTTAAATATATAAAATATGATTTCTTTGCCCTTGGTAACTAATGCTTTTGCAACAAACCAGAGATGAAACCGTTTAATTTTTTTTATAAATTACACTCATCAATTTTCATTTGATATCCAACAGTTGACAAATATTATAACTTGTATCAAATCTTATTTTTCATACCATCAAATTATGTGAAAATCATGTATCATATGCCTTTATGGCATTCAAATATGTTCAAGCACCATTCTTCAAGACTTTGTAAATGAAGGAATTTAGCATTAGAAAGGCATACTGAATCGCAAGGTCCGAGTGCATCTTGACCATGGAAAATATGTTTCAATAATAAAAAATATTTAACTTTATGATGTTATTATCCAGTGTATCTCTAGCAATTTAGTAGGTATATTGTATAACAATTCATTATAATAACCAATTTGCAAAATATTTTACTTATAGATGAGTGTGAACGCGAGTAATATCAGTGAAAATGGGTGTCGTTAAAAGTTTGTATACAGCCAGTAGCGCAAATGTCATCTGGTGCGTATTTAAACGCAGGCGACGCTCCGTATTTTTCTGCATTTACCGCGCTATATTTTCTTCGAGTACAGAATAGCTATAATGAGTTTATTTCTACGCCAGGTAATCAAGCACGTTTTATTCGTAATAATTGCAAACGTGTTATTCATAAACCTGTGGAGGAAATTGGAAACCATTCATAAGAAAATGAGCAAAGTAAAACAAATGAAAAATTTATAAATAAGAGACATAAACAAGCAGATAAAATCGAGCTACATGATTTATTCACGGTGCATTTATTGCTAAGTTTGTCATAAATTCCACAAAATGTGACATCTGTCCAATTTTTGGCTCTTCTTTTATTTCTTTGCATACAACATCTTCATGTGACTAAGTTTCACAGAGTTTTGCCAGTAAAGCATCTCATATTTAAGCAGACGCCTAAGTTTTTAAAAGCAATATTTAAATCCAATCAACTCGAACTAATTTCAATTGAAGTGTTATGTTCCTTGATTTAAATACATTTATCTCAAATTTTGTTTATAAATAATTTTGTAATTTGGAAGAAATTAGATACCATTTACTGGAAGAGAGGACAAAATGAAAAAAGCAGCATTCCTTTTCACTAAATATGGTGATTTCTAGATGTACAAAATATAGAGTTAAAAAAAATCTAGGGTTTTATTATTATTATTATTATTTCAGGAAACACTGGTCATGCGTTAAGTTTTCGAAGATATTTAAAAGCGTTCCCAAGTGTCAGATGCACTAGTCAATACACCTCATATTTAATAGGTATATTAAAAGACTAGTTAATAATTTAAACATAATTGTGAAGAATATTGGTTATAAATCTGACTACCCTTGACATTATTAGCACAATGTACAGTATCAGTAAACAAAAAGGGTTTCAAAAGGTTGATAATATTTCTGGTACTTAAGTCACGAGTAGCGTATTTGCATTTTATCAGGTGGCAATGTTTAACTTGCCTTAATTTGATTGTTATTTGTATTTTATGTTTTGTTCTTTTCTATAATTAAACAACTTTGTACACTAATCAATAAATAGTAAACAAGATTTCATCGGATTGTCGATACATATTTAGTTATCATTCTATGAAAGATTAACATGAGTGTTGTTTTTATCTTAATTGGATCCCACAATGTTTGCAAATCAATCAAGATTTAATTTTGTCGTGTAAATTACACTTTTGGCGGGGAATGTGGGTGAGAATTGTCCGAGTGTCATGAATAATTTATTTTCGATTTCAGGATTTTTATTACAAAGACCAATAAATTGGCACACTTTGTCGGCGAATAAGCTCAGTTATTGAATATTAAATTTATGTCTTGCTGACGTTTTGGTTATTGACATCAATTTGTGTTTTACGTCGGAATTTCTTTGGCAAGACAATTAATGACTGAAACAGCCGAGAACGACTTCAGGTAGTTTAAACCTAATGGGTCTAAATCAAAGTTAAACTTTCATTATACAGTTGAACGTGTATTAGCGGCTACCCATATTAAGCGACCAACCTACAAACCGGTCAGTTTTAATATTACCAAACTAGCATTGCCTTCATTTGCAGTCATCTCTGTTAAACAGACAATTTCTATTGATCCCTTGACTGACCGCTAAATACAGGATTGGTTGTATCGTGATTTAATTAAAAGAATCATTTAAATTCAGCATAAAGGATGTTTATCATTTATTTACACACGTTTATCATGATTTATCGCATTAATGAAATTTGATTACCCAATTAATTAAGATTTTGCTAAATTAAACAGTGACTAAGATTAATATCATTAAAGATTTATTATATCTTGTGACTAATATTCTAAGATAATATGCCTTTTTATTTAAAAGAGAGTTTGCTTTTTTCAAGTCACTTGTTTATGCCGATATAATATAGACAAGGACATATACAAATACAGTGGGTTCGAGTCCCGGCAGAGTCACTCATTTATGTAAGGGACCCTTACTGTAGGTCGATGGTTCTACCCGGGTGCCTGTATGCACCCGGTGTTTTTTTCCACCTGTAGTTAGATGTATGTCGCTATATGACTGAAATACACACAAACCTGTTTTAAGCGGTCAATAAAATAAACAAAAGAGTGTGACCGCCTACCAGATGAGGCTGCTAAACGAAGGAAAAACATATTCCAACTTGCTGGTTTGGTAATATTAAAACTTACTTTTTTTCTTTCTTTTTCAGAGTTATCGTGTCAAAATATTCATTCCAAGGACAGTGGAAAACAAGAGTATCATTTTAATAGGGATGTACACACATGCTTCATAGGATCAGAATACTAACTCTTCCATTAAAAGACCACGTGACCAAAATGGCTGACGGACATGTACGAGAGTATGTAAAACGAGTCGCATCCATAGACCTTGAAAACTACCCAGAATGGGATTTGGCGGTAAGTTGTATTTTTTTTTGATTTTTTTTAGCAATCTGGAAATTTATTAATATTTCTCTGTTGGTCTGTATAATCAGTTTTAACTTATTAGTTTTACGTCGAATTGATTAATCCGTTTCCTGGGTTTGGACCAATACTTTGCGCATTGGAAGGTAATGAAAATTCCTTTCGGGTGTTTGCAGATGTATCCAAAAAGATATATACACTTTTTAATAACAACAACGGGACAATTAATAGTCAAAGGATGACAAGGTTTACACAAAGACCATGTCGTTTTGTTTCGATACTGTTAGTGAACAGTTGACTAAGTCATAGGGAAGGCGGGCTGAACATTTCTCTACTAAAACTGGAAAGGGGCAGCATTTAATCTGTCTCATGTAGACCCGGTCTACAAATGACTGAAAAACTATTGATGGGACATTAAAACGAAGCTTTTACTTCCTAAGCTAAATAATGTTCATTCATAAGAATAGTGCAATAACATTCAGGTGTGCCTCCTTTGTCAGGTAAAGGCTGAATTGTACAAATCATATAACAATCATTATGTTTATATATATATGAGCTTTGTCAAAAAAATGCAGTTCTAAACTTTTTTGAGATTTTTGCATATGGGTAAGGCAAATATACTATTAACTTTTTGATAGGAACTAGTTCTTATATTATTATAATATTTCAAATGTAATCCATGGATTCTCAAGTTTTTATTAATTTGTTTTTTCATTTATTTATTTATTCATTTTCTTCCTCACTTTTTCATTCTTCAAAATCTATTGAATACGGTACAATACAATAAAATACAATACAATACGACATAAATATAAATATGTAAGATGGCAATAAAACTCTGAGGGTCATAATAAAAAAAGCACTTTATATTATTATTGCAAATTTATAATTTCTTTACAATTATTTTAATCATAGCTGTATAGTATAAGTTTTAAGAACTTATTTGATTGATGCAAGAAAAAGATTAAAATCGGATTAAATTTATATCTTAAACCATCCAAATAGTTATTAGGTAAAGTTCCTTTATTGGTTTCGCTATGTCTTGGACCACTTACCCTCTACCAAGATAACCAAGGTACCCTAATGAAACACTAGGAAACTTTGGTTATCCCTGTGAAAGGCCATGAAGTCCGAAATGTAGCAGAACCATTACAGGGACTTTACCTTAATTAAAATTGAAATATTTTTTAAACATTTGAAATAAGCTATTATAGATACTGAAAACCTCCAATTTTATATCACTTTATCTTTAATTTATCTGGGGAAATATAATGAAATCTAGAGATCCAAAATATTTGGCACAGATTACCGTCTGTTTGGCCAGTTTTTGACCGATCGCAACTCATTTTAAAAGGAAATAATCATTCTATTGTGTAGCTTTATCGACTCCTCTCTCAGACACGTTAAAAGGACAAAGTGATTTTATTTTCTTGATTTCACACGAAGAGTTTAATTGAGTCTGAGATTTACGCCAATTTCATTGACATTTTTGAACAGAAAATATTAATCCTATGGGAATATTCAGACGGTCTGCAGAATCGACAAATGCCTGACTTTTTCCTGCACCTTATTAAGTTGTATATGATGTATGCATGTTTAATGTGATTAGGTACTATTTCTTTAATCACGAAGGCCTGATTTATCCATAGATTTGAAGGCGTAGACGAAATTGTTTCTGATCGATAAAGACGATGATAAACTCCAGTCGAAATAGATAACAACGTTTGTGATCGAATTCTTTATCATTTTGGACCGGAAATGAGGCATACTTTGTTATATTGGATATTGTTCCAATAAATGGATGTCAGTTACCAGAGTTCAAGTCGTTTTTTGTCAGAAGGACCAGTCGTCATAAAACTTAATCGCTGTCTAAAATATATACATAGTTCTACAGAAATGTGGTTCGCATCTTTCAATTTATGCGAACGCTTTAATGTGAACATTTTGATTTGCAGCAAGAGGTTTATGTAAAACATATTTTACAATTATTTTCAAAGAATGTTATAAAATATTTTTTAAAACCATTCATAATGATTTAAAACGAATTGGAACATTTGGATCGAAATCACGAAAAAAATACCTTTGTAGTAGAAATAGTGGTAGTATTCATGAAATGCGAGAATTTTCATGCTTTTGAGTGGATTACAATGATGTAAATGAAGATATAATTGGTAAATTCATAGTGAAATCATAAAAATATAATTTAACTGTTTCGAACATAAAATATTAAGATTTTTTTGAAAGATGAAACAATTCCACAAAAATGAACAAATATCATTTATATATTACTTGTTAAGAGATACATACTGATTGTAGCGATATCTAAAATCATCAATTGTCCCTATAAATGTCCGAGATGATATTTAGGTATGCTTGAATTAATATGATATTAAATCAATTAAGCGTTATTTCTTATTTCGCCAGCTCCTTTAATCTATCGTTTTTCTCACAGCAAGATTGGCCTTTCATGTACTTGCGTCATAGAAATAACTGCAATTAAGCAAGACGGCTGCTTATTTGCAATACCCCGCACTTTCTAAATGACACCGTATCCGTAAAATATTAATATCCGTGGGTTTGAAACGCGATCTTTCGGCTACTATTCTGATGCCATTTTACAGATTTGATAGGAAATTTCCAGCCACCTTAGATGTTACTTCCCTAGACTTTAATATTGAGGATGTGAGTGTCAACTGACTCATCCGCCCACCATGTACTTCAAAATAAACTCACTCCTACTCCCACCCTGTTTTCTTCTCCCACTGATATGCTTAAGGTAATTCATCCATCATTAAATTGTGATCATGGTCCATCAAGTGATTATGGGAATTTTATAGTAAACGCAAGCGTTTATAGATTTTGAGCAAAAGAGCCTATAACTCCAAGTAAATGGATGCTTGCATTTGCATGAAGTCTTTTGAAGCTTTGAAGGACCATGATTATAAATTAACAATGAATGGATTACCTTGAGATTAGAAAATTACCATCCGAAAATAAACTGTGACTCAAAAATATGAGAGAAAGGAAAACGAAAAGAAGGAGACAATACAGAATTATTTTTTTCATATTTAGCAGAAGACAAATATAAGAAAAATTAATTAATTGAAATTCCTTAGTAATAAATCATAATATAGAATTGACTGGTCTTAAAATTATATAAAACTCAAGCAAACTGACACGCGAGTGGTCTGATATAAAGTTAATTGGCCTTGGTACTGAAGTGGTCTGATAATCAAAATCTTAAAATTAAGGTGTTCAGATAGTTAAGAACTGGTCTTGTACTCAAATATACTATTCTTAAAATAAAGAGATCTGATTATAAAGTTAACTGGTCTTGATTGAAACTGGTCTTGTACTCAAATATACTATTCTTAATAATAAAGAGATCTGATTATAAAGTTAACTGGTCTTGATTGAAACTGGTCTTGTACTCAAATATACTATTCTTAATAATAAAGAGATCTGATTATAAAGTTAACTGGTCTTGATTGAAACTGGTCTTGTACTCAAATATGCTATTCTTAAAAATAAAGAGATCTGATTATAAAGTTAACTGGTCTTGATTGAAACTGGTCTTGTACTCAAATATACTATTCTTGAAAATAAAGAGGTCTGATGATCATGTTAACTGGTCTTAATGAGAACAGGTCTTACACTCAAGTATAATATTCATAATAATGAAAAATTCTTAATAAACAGGTTTAAAATATAAAGTGATATGGAATATTTCTGAAGAAAAGGGTTTACTTGAAGTTCAAGTTATATTTATGAACTGACTGGATAGGGTTTAACAATTTTGATATAAAGGATATCGATATTACATCCATGAAATACATTGTAAAATGATGCAATCGCAAATATAGACAATAATTCCAAACATTTCTTTTGAATCAATAATATAAATGAAGAACAAACATCAAAATATCTTGGATGTTTACAGGAATTCTCAACTTTGATTTTTATCTTTGTAATGTGATCATTCGCCGTGAAATAGAACCCATCAAAAGACCAATCTCGTCTTATGACTCCTGAACACTAAGTGAATTATTGCTCCCCTTGTCTGCCTTGTTCTCCTTACTGTGTGTATTACAAACAGATGCCGCTTGATTAGCTACACGACCACTTTCTAGAGAACTCTATCTATCACAGAACTGCCGTTGCACGTTTGAAATATGGGGCCCCTAATGCTTAAATGATAGGTTTGCAACGTGTAATTGAAGTAATGGGAGTCGATTTTGAGGAAAATACCAGGAATTTAGCTGATTTAGTTTTGTGACTTTCAGTCGAATCGCATTAACCGATCCATGTGCATTCAGCCAGGAGAGATTTCAGATCATATTTAAACGCATCAAAAGTATTGCTTTCATTTTCTTGAAAGCCAAATTTCCTTGCGTGACCTAATGAATACTACACAGTATCTTTCCCAGTTTTCTCTGTAATTTCCTCTTCTGTTTCATGAAAGACTATGAATATCATCAAGTAAACATAACATTAATCCGCTGACTAGTAAAAGTCCTTTAAAGGAAATGTTAGAGCTAAATATCTCAATATGTAAAAGAAGCCTTGGTAATTGCCATAATATTCTTTGTGTTAGCGGGGGTTGGCATTAAAAATGTTCTTTGACACCTTCGTTGCTTTTCTTCTTCTTCTTCTTCTTTTCCCAGAAAAAAGATAATGAATGATATCTATATTAAGGAACAATGTAAAAAAGTTGTTTTAATTTGTTTGTGCGTGTTTAATTTCATACTCGATTTTGCACAAAATTGTTTATATTTTACCAGTAGTTTTGTCCTTTAAACTATTACAATCATTTGTTTTCCCATAATCAAATTTGGATATCAAGGTATTAATATCTTTATACATGTATAATGGAATATTCAAACATTTTTTCATTGTTATTTGTCATTCTAATATCTTTTATCATTTTGTCGCAGCCATGTCATACATTCCTTGTCTGTCTAATTTTGATAAGCTTAATAAAAAACGCCAAACTTCGTCGCAGTAGTTACCTCCCCTTACAGTTGTCGATAACCAATGCCACCACAAATAGATTTCGGCTGATATAGGCCGGATTTATTTTTATCACTTTTGACTTTAGATTTGAATATATCATACCAGTGTCGTTATACATGTATGTTGTTGTTGTATTGGGGTTTACCGTCGCTGCGATAGTATTTCAATCATATAGCGACGTCCAGCTAATTACAGGTGGAGGAAGACCCCGAGTACACAGAGGTACCCGGGTAGAACCACCGACCTGCCGCAAGCCAGCTGGAAGGCTTCCTCACATGAAAAATCCGAAGTCCCTACCGGGATTCGAACCCACAGCGGTGAGGGGCTGAGAGATATACATGTATGTATTTCATGAAAATAACATTCATGATTAAGAGAAAAGTAAAAACATCACTTCAAATAACATTAATTTATAAAATTATGAGTAATGGTCACATGGTTTCAACTATCATCACGTGACTTGTGTGGTGGCAGTGGTTACAGTAGTGTAGCGTGACGTAACCGGTGCGCGGAGTTTGAAAAAATGCTTCATGGCAAATTTCAAGATCCGTATAATTTGATTGCGTAACGTAAACAAATGTATTTTTCCTTGTTCTATAGCCTAATTAACTTTATAAACATCATTTAATAACAAATATTTCAAATAAAGAGAAACATATAAAGTTTAAAGACAATAGAAAGAATAAAAGAAAACAAGAGAAAGAGGGGAAAAGAGAGAGAGAGGGACGAGAGGGCGGAAATATATGTCATACAAATATTATTATAGTGACATAATACATAAATTAAGGGCTTGAAATAACAAATGGTGGGTTTAAATGCAATCACTAATCGCATAAAGCTAGTCACATGGGTTTCTGTCAACATTTGTTTATTAAACTATTTTTATTTGGTTAAAAACATGAATGGATTCGAATATCGACTCTCTTAAAGATCGCAGCTCTATGTCTAAGATTTCAAAAAAAAATATACTTACACAAGTACATGATAAATTCTTTCTTACTGAGGTGTGTGAAGTTAGCGCGTAGATCGTAGATCGTAAATCAACATTATAACTAATTTTCTTTGTCGACCTGGGTCGTAGATCGTAGCTCAACCATTAAAATAAACCAATATAAATGGTTGAGCTGGGTCGTAGATCGTAGCTCAACCATTCAAATAAACCATTATAAATGGTTGAGCTGGATCGTAGATCGTAGCTCGACCATTGAAAACTTTCATGGAATGGTTGAGCTGGATCGTAGATCGTAGCTCAACCATTCAAATAAACCATTATAAATGGTTGAGCTGGATCGTAGATCGTAGCTCGACCACTGGAAACTTTCATGGAATGGTTGAGCTGGATCGTAGATCGTAGCTCAACCATTGAAATAAACCAATATAAATGGTTGACTTGGATCGTAGATCGTAGCTCGACCATTGAAAAATTTCATGGAATGGTTGAGCTGGGTCGTAGATCGTAGCTCAACCATTCAAATAAACCATTATAAATGGTTGAGCTTGGATCGTAGATCGTAGCTCGACCATTGAAAATGTTGATGGAATGGTTGAGCTGGATCGTAGATCGTAGCTCAACCATTCAAATAAACCAATATAAATGGTTGAGCTGGGTCGTAGATCGTAGCTCAACCATTCAAATAAACCAATATAAATGGTTGAGCTGGATCATAGATCGTAGCTCGATCATTGAAAATGTTGATGGAATGGTTGAGCTGGATCGTAGATCCCGCGAACAAAAATTTTCCGACGGAAGCTTTTCCGACGAATGAGAATCCCGACGACTACCTTATTACCCGACGGAAGCACTTTTCGAGTCGAATGCAATTTTTTCCGACGAGCACATAATTTTCCATCGAATGCAATTTTCCTGACGAGGACAAACTTCCACAAAAAATAAAAGAATGAGATATTTTCCCGACGAAAGCATTTTTTTTTCCCGACAAATGCAATTTTCCCGACGAGAATTTCCCATGTAATATTGGTTGATTATGCGACTTTTTCCTGACTAATGCAATTTTCCGAAAAGTACAATAATCCCGACAAGGAAGACAAATGTAAATGTGATATATTTTTTTCAAAAAACAATTTCGCGACAGATATTTTTTCCCTTTGACAAGTACAAAATTACCGACGACGACTAAAATACGATCTACGACCCAGCTCAACCATTCCATAAACATTTTCAATGGTCGAGCTACGATCTACGACCCAGCTCAACCATTCCATCAACATTTTCATTGGTCGAGCTACGATCTACGATCCAGGTCAACCATTTATTTTGGTTTATTTCAATGGTTGAGCTACGATCTACGACCCAGCTCAACCATTCCATCAACATTTTCATTGGTCGAGCTACGATCTACGATCCAGGTCAACCATTTTTTTTGGTTTATTTGAATGGTTGAGCTACGATCTACGATCCAGCTCAACCATTTATATTGGTTTATTTGAATGGTTGAGCTACGATCTACGATCCAGCTCAACCATTCCATCAACATTTTCAATGGTCGAGCTACGATCTACGATCCAGCTCAACCATTTATATTGGTTTATTTGAATGGTTGAGCTACGATCTACGACCCAGATCGACAAAGAAAATTAGTTATAGTTTCGATCTACGATCTACGATCTACGCGCTAACTTCACACACCTTTCTTACTGTGATTTCACGGACATAAATGTGGATAGCCATTATCATCATCGAAATTATTCAATATTAACTTTGTTGATGTTGTTGTTGTAGCTGTTGTTGTTGTTGTTTTTCACGGATATACTTGTTTGTATTGTTGTAAGTTATGAGTGGATTACCAAAGGAAAAAAAGTAGAACATAGATTTGAGTTTTAAAAGCGGGCTTCTGCAATTCCTCGTCAGTTGACTTGTTTAATATGAATGAGCACGATCGGATCATCATTAAAACTACAATGAACATGTGGTTACTGGATTGGTTCGATCACCGCATGATCGTAAGTAGTCGTTTGACATCGTGCTTGCTCGCAAGTTTTCGTAACCACGCGTTAGTTTAATATCTGAAATTGGGTGTCTGGCACAATAATCCAATGGTTAGACATTCGTTCAAAATACTGCTTCTTGTCTTTCGTCATACAAGGGTTGTAAGTTCAATCCTAACGACCTTAACTTTTTCTTTAAGATAATACTGATTTCTTCTCTCTTTTTTTGCGTCAAATCACTTAAATACATAAAATGTCAGATGTTAATTTAGAAGAAGTAAAGCAACTCAGCAAAAATATACCTACTTGACCGTGCGAAATTTACGTTTTTCTTGCCTCATCGTTTTGTCAAAAAAATGTTTAAGCGTATTGGTAATTTATTTCATACATGACTGACATAAAGATCGACCTCATTATACATGTATTTAAGCTCAATTTCTTAAACAGTGGCATGGTGTTTGGTTGTACTTAATTCACAGGGCCATGGCAGGTTATATCATAATTTGACAAGTTTGGTTGCCATCTTATCTTGACAAGTATAAACGCTATTCCGTATTTATAAATGGACTTCAAATTTTATGAGTACATTATTTTCATTTAACAAATTGATCTTAAAACTCGTCTCGGGTATACATGTAAATTGTTTAGCGTGGTGAAACCGATTAAGTTATGGAATTAGATATAAAAAAAATGGTTTATTGGCCCAAACGGACTATCATACCAATATCCAATCTTTCAGAAACCCTTACCGAAGCTGCCGGTGCCAGAACTCCGAAGTACGCTGGACAAATATCTCAAAATTATTGAGAGTTCCGTCACCCCTGAACAATACAGGTACTATTTACTTACAGTTTACATGTAACAAGCAAGTACATTAAAATATTAATAAGTAAACATGAAAAAGCATGTCAGGACGTTTCATCGGATTACCAATGATTTTTTTCTTTTAAATTTCGTTTTGAGTAGAATGTTAAAGGAAACATCTTTTTCTAAGATTCCTGTATTAAAAACATTATTAAAAGTATATTTGCCAAATGTTGAAAGTCAAAAAAGTCACATTTTAGTATGTTTATGTAAATTTTGGTAAAATTTCAATAAATATCAGTTTTCATAAAAAAAAAAAAAAAACAAAAAAAAAAAAACAATAGCATGGTGAGGTATATATTTTTTTATTTCTCCAGAAAGCTTTTAAATCAGAGGATTGACTCTGAAAAAAGAAAGGGAATCTGTCGTTGAAATTTTTTTATCAAGAAATATATATATATAATATATATATATATAAAATTCATAGCTTCTGGGAAGTTTTTGTATATATTTTGGTCCAGACATAATTACTATGTTCGTAGTGTATTTTCTAAGTATGTTTGACAGTATTTTCATCACTTATAAAACACATTTTAAGTTACAATTTATAATAAAATATTCTGAAAATATTATTTTGATATGTTGTTCAAGTATTTAGAATGCAATCTTTTCAATGTTTTTTCTTCAACAAATATGAGCAAACAATGATGTTTTACCATAAGCTAAGTCTCTAAAACGAGCATGGTGACCCCCTATTTTTAATCTTGTCTTGCAGAGCCATTCTTATAAGAATTAATTTGATCAATTTTATATATACATATTTATATTAAATGTTAGACGTTGAAAGTACCTGCTCAAAAATGAAATGTATATACTATAGGCAAAGGACAGTGACGAAGTTGTAATAACTTGCAGCACGACACAATTTCATGTATTTTTGAAAGATAAATACATGTATGCTTAAAATGTTACCTCTGTCTTTGATAATCTATATATTCTTTCGCTTTGTTTCATGTGTGTGTGTGTGTGTGTGTGTGTGTTATAAGGATTACCAGAATGGCATACATCATGAAGCCTCTCAATATTTAGATATCTTAATGTTTCTGATCCTATACAATGTTATATACTTAGCACCTCGTTCAGAGATGATCGATAAAATTAAAAAAAAAAGAAAGAAAGAAAGAAATCTACCCTCCCTCGTTAATGTTCGCGAAGTCTTTGATTCCTGACAAATAAACTGGGCAAGTGTAGGTCGCATAGCACGGGGAAGTGATATCTTCGTAAACAAAACTTCTGCTAAATCAATTCAATATAGAATAGGGTATCCCCGTAGCAGATACTTGGGACCACGTGACAAGTTCAACAACATGGCATCTTCACGAGTTCAGGGTAGCGATTTCGTAAGTTCAGCCTATGAAGTTAGCGCATGCGCGAAGAGTGAAAAAGATCAGCCAAGTGACGGCAATTGAAAATAGAAAATATAAATAAAAGTTTTATAATTCTTAATATAGTTTAAACACCGTCTGTAACGGTGTTGAATGTGATGAGAAAATCACGGTTGGTTGTATTTGGTGACCATGCGTCTATAGATGGGTATAATAGACGTAATACACTCATAGTTAAAATCAAATTCTCAATGACCATCTGTGAACGAGCTGCTTTAACATTTCACGAAAGAACATAAAATTACAATAGTTTAGAGGATTAAATTTCTGTTATTCATAATGATTTTAATGATGTAGATCTCATTCTGACTAATGCAAATTTCCCACTTCAGGCAAACAAAAATTATAACAGATGATTTTGGAAAACAGAACGGCGATGGAGAAATGCTTCAGGAAAAACTAAAGAAAAGATCGGAAGCCATTGACAACTGGGTACGTACAAGCGTTGTTCGAGAAGTCTCAGTGCAAATGGTGTAGCTGTTTTATTTGTCGTTTAATACTTTTCTATGATCGTTTCTATAAATAAGACATGTTTTAGCCTACCAAGTTTTTCAGTATTTGCATATGGAAAGTATAACTTTAGAGTTCGATGAGGACAAACTGTATTGGTTTACTATGGTTTCACATTTCTCCAAGTCAAAACTTTCTTAAGTTTTTCTTTAAATCATGATAGCACAGGAAATGAAGCAAGGAAGTGAAGGACTTTTAAGGACTTTTTTTTTCAATTTAAGATGGCATCGTTTTTCTTTATCGGGACACCACTAGCCGTAATTTAAACCTTCGCTCACCTGCTAGACTGACACCCAGTATTCGCCACTGATTCGCTGTAGACTTGACAGAAAACAAGCACGTCATAAAAATAGCTAAAATGACCGATTAAATGGTGGATAAATAGCGGACTTTGATATCACGTGACTTCAGACTGGATCCCGTCTCATCGTAAGAATTATGAAACACACATAATTCTGGGCGGGCAAACATCTCATCAGGTGCTAATCTTATATCCGGCAAGTAGCGAGGAACGACTATAGATGCTCCTTCCCATGGGAAGGAACAATAAGTATATGTTAACGCTAGGTTTTCACCAATGCAACCTGGATGCAATCCTATGTCTGTCCGATTTTGTATGTGATCGTCGCTCGATCAAACACGTGTTTTTTTCTCCGGTTATTACGGGTTCCTTCACCAAGAACTACCAGGAGTGCAATTCATAAGCGATTAAAAATAATTAAAGTTTAAAACCGTCTTAAGAATTATGAAAAACAAAGACAACATAATGAAAACAACAGCGAATATATCAAATCTGGATCACTTGCCGACTGAGCATTCGCACAGACGGATACACAACCTTTATCTCTTTTGTAACATCAGGAAAATCCATGTTTTAAGTGTAATAGCACTTGAGTGCATGAATAGAAAGAATGAATAACCTATCAGAGATTTGTCACTCTGATATAGGTAAAGAGCAATTCAAGAGAAGCTCTCACTGAGATACGTGTACGACCATGTGACCGCATGATAACCTTAGATGTGTAAAACTGATCATTTCATTATAAATAAAGTTTTCTCTTCAATTTATTATCGATTAAACCAGTTCGCATGTCACTCATTAGATCGCAGATCTCTTTTATGAGTGATACTGTTATGTGTCTGTCTGTTAGCGCGTTTCAGCGAGATCTCGTTCAAACCCCGTTATTTTCCGTCACGAGTATGAAAAATCTCAGATTCGTGTATCTGTTGAATAGGTCTTCGGTAAAAACAAACTCAGAAAATGACATATGAAGTACCATTGTAATCAAATTAATCTCAAGCCCACGTGTATCCCATTCTATCATAAGAGTCGTATAAAATCATGCCTGCTTGGACTCCAGCTATTTTCATAAGTAGCCTACCGTTCACTCATTGATTTCTTCCGGCGTATCTTTGCATGCAACTTTTCATTTGAAACGTTCCTTGACGAGATAACGCTGTGATATCATGCCCGAAATATCTGATCGAAACTAGGCATATTAAGATTGGCCAAAACCGATCGATACATAACAAATAATGACACCATGCTATTATGTGAAATGTTTCCCTTATCTTTCGGGGAGATTTATAATACCAAAGACCCTTAAAACAGAAATGATTTTTTATAAACAAAGTTCTTTCTTTTCTTCAGAGGACTGAAAGAGATTCAATGTACATTTATTTCAGCAATTGTATTGACAGGAACATCCTCTTCAGAAATTGGATAAATTGGATCAGGAGTTTTTTTTATAAATAACCATAGGTTTAACTACTTTGACGTTTTCTATCAAGTAAATGGCATATTCCCCTCTTTCTACGGACTACAGGTAATCTCTTAAGACTAGTCTATTAACGCTGGAACCCCTAAATGAGAAACTTTGTTCATCAATTACAAGGCGGTCTTTTTGCTTGATAATATTAGGGTTGTCATTGAATGTCCCGCGGGACTCATAATGGGGCTCGTTAAGTCCAGTACTGCAGAGCTCCTAGACCAACCGATTTAATAGACCCGTTTAATTTGGCTCGTTTTCCTAGGAAATTTCACTTGATTGTTGGTTGTATATTGATTTAACAGTTATGGACAAGAAAGAGGGGCAAGAACATTGATCATTTATGATGAGAGATATGAAAAACATAGAAAGATGGATTCGTTTTCAATAAAAATCAATTTTCCTCATAACGAATTGAACATATCATTCCCTTCCAATGTTGAAGCAAATTAGTTATTGGAAAATTCCCTGGGACAATAGGCAGCCAAGTTTGCCAAATTGCGCACGATTGAAGTTGTATTGCTGTATCCTTCACAATTTTCTTCGAAATATTTCAATAAAATAAAACAGTATTTGATCAATTTTAGAATCCATCACAGCTCGTAAATTCGGTTCATTTGTATGTTATAAGTTTCAGCGGACCATATAAATGTTGCCGTGATGTCGCTGTTGGCCAACACTTAAATAATTTCCTTCAAAATTGTTAGTTGAAAAACCATTATTGGGTAAAGGTATTAACATTTTATTGCCTTAAAGAAAATAAGTTCTGAACAGTTTGTAGCCTGGAAAGATTGTAAAAGGTTTCTTGTTTGGTTATTGTTATACTATTGTTTCGTTTTGTATGTGTTGTTTTTTGTTTGGATGTATTTATTTATTCATTTTTTTAATATTCTATACTCTGGATTTTTTTAATGACTTAATAAGTACTTAGTATCAATTTTGTCGACATATGAGAAAACTCAATATCGACCTGTATCCAAACACTCCTTTTTTATTTTTTTTTACATTGTGAGTCTTTAAAATGTAAGCATATAAAATCTACGCCTCGGATCGAGAAGTCATGAGTTCGATTCCCGGCAGTGACATACACAATCGTATAAAATGGTATTGTTATAGCTACCATGCTTGGCGCTCTGCATATAAGGCTAGTTCAAGGATTGGTTGGCACGGGGTCAGAATAACGTATAACCCATTAAACAAACCAACAAACAAAAATATCAACGAACAAAGTAGAAAATAAAAACAATAAGCTATCGCAAGGTTTTAACAAACATTTAGTCATGATTATTTTTGTTGCCTCCAAAAAGTGTCGGTAAATATCAATATCAGATTCCGATTCAGCTCTTAAAACAAATGTGAAAAAAGCGACAGAAATTTTCATGAATTAATCCGGAAGACACTGATAGCGTTCCAGAAATCCTGTTATCCAGAATTATGGGTAAATTGATGAACTTTATTTACAAGTTGACTTACGCCGTCTCTCACTTGGGATTTCGCAGTATCTCCTTTCGCAATCTGTGAGTGTGGAGTCTGGCTCTCCTATTAATCATACCTAATTTCTGATGCCGGTGTCAAAAGTAGCCATATTTCTCCAGGATGGTTCAGCATTTTCAGTCGGTTTTGCTTTATCCTCTAAACTCAGCCTCATTTTGTGGTCGATACGAAGTTATATCATGTCTAATTTGGCTTGGCTTCGAAGTTTTATTGGAGCCTTGAAACATTCGAGATCAAACAGTATTGAACAAACCGACCAGAAATCAAACAGTTTAGACTGAACATGATTAAATAAACAAAGGAAGATACAGACGAATTGATTGAAGACTTCTAAACACTTGCGCGTCCTTTCTTTTATCGTTAGTTTGCTTTGAAGATTAAATTGTCCAGAAAACATCGTTCATGTTGAATATTCAATTCGTACTTTATGTCTTTATTTGCATTTTAGTTCAATATAATAGATTTCAATCTAATAAAATTGAACTGTATTAACATATGAAAGTTAAACATTGACTTTTATATTTGAAACGTTCTCTTAATTGTGTTTATATTTTCAGTTTCTTATACAATGATTTTGCTTCTGGTTTTCTTGCAGCCAAATTAGTCCTGTACCATAATTTATACTTTTGGTGTGTTACAATATATATACCTTTAAGAATTTTATCTGGCATTTTCATATTCTTACATCCCTTTTCTGTTATCTTCTTCTTTCAATATATTGCTGTGATGAACGTTTTGGCGCTAGTACCCACACCTTTCTCCAAGAAACCTTGGCCCCAAACTAGTTAGCTAGTCTTGTTCGGTCTCATTTTATAATGGTTTCGCCCACTGAGCTGTTGTATCATTCCACATGTCTATGACTTGATACTAGTGTGACAATACTATATCTGTAGGCATAGTCTCTAAATGACTGAAATTATGTCGTTGGGACGTTTAACCCAACCAACAAAAAAGACCTATTTTGGAATTGCCTTAAAAGTTCTTTCTTATTTAAAACTGAAAAAGAACGTGTTTACTTGGCAAGAGAAATAGATTCATACAGTATATATTCAGACGGGATAGAGTTCATCCGTTTCTGAACGCAGACTGAAGGGAGATCTAAATGATATGGGTTCAAAGGTCTATGCTCTGATGAAAAATCTTTTTACTGGAGTAGACTGATCAATAAATCGTAAGTGTACTAGACTTTAATATATCATTTTGAAATAAGAGATTAAAAACCCTATCAAGTTTGAGTTTAAATCAGCGCAATGCAAGACAAAATTCTGATCGAACTCAAACCTTGCAAGAGACTTACAAGAAGGGAGAAATTGATTAACTGTTTGATTTATGGGGCACTTCCATTTACAGTTAAGGAGTTATGAAATATTAAGCATCCTTTACAGAAACCCCATGTTTCTGAGAGTATTTGGTGATAAATGGTAAAGAATCATAAAACAAGATTAAAAAAAAGATAGGCGTACCGGAATTAGCGGCATTTAATCAACAATAGATGTACATGTAGATTATGTTTTGTTTGTTGTTGTTTTTTCTGTTGTTTTTTTCTGTTTTTTCTGTTGTTGTTTTTGTTTTGTTTGTTTTTTGTTGTTGTTGTTTTTTTGCCTGAAACAGGTCATAATAATTTAAGAATTAGGAGGCTTTCTCGCCTATTTTCTAGTAGTTTTATTTGTACTTGGATAGTAGACATTATAATCAACACATAACAGAAAATTATATCAAAGCAATTCATGTAGTCCTCCTAGCTAGAATAAAAGAAAACAAGACTTTCACAAAATAAGATACAGTGTTGTCAGTCTCGAATCGGGTACAATGCCGTTGGAAGAATCTTCAAGATTTCTACAAAGTTTGTTTGTTGGGTTTAACGTCCCACCGACAGTATTTCAGTCATTTCTACAAAGATCAACTTAAGATACAACAGACACCATGTTGATAAATTATAATGAAATGTAAGAATCATGAATGAATATATTGCTATAGACAAGTAAGTGTATACAGTCAACTCTCTTTATAACGGCAGTGTTTATTTCAGTGAAGTTTGCTGTTATAAAGAAATTGCCGTTGTAAAGAATAAAGACATAGAGTATGCACTTTTGTTTTCAAGACTACTGCTGTTATAAAGAGGATGCTGTTATAATGAATGCCGTGGTAAAGAGGTTTCGCTGTAACATTAAACAACACATATGACATAAAATTACACAAAAACTTTAAAACATCACGTTATCACGGTTATATAAAAGAATACTTCACTAGGGTAATGGCAATAACCGGTAAAATTTGCTCGTTTTTAAACTGGCCAATGAGTAACTGGGTTTATTTCCCCTTTGACCAATGTGTGGAATTTTACACCAGCATGTAAATTAGGTGTTCGGGAAGTTCTCGTTGATTTGCGTAGGTTTACGTCTCATTTCTGATAGAAATGGTATGTTAAACTGATACATTGTACATGCTCGTGAATTTTTATCTTATTCGGCAGTGAAAGTATATCAACTTGCGTGTGTGTTTATTATTTACTCCTCAATACTCTAAAATCAGTATTAATATACAATTCACAAACACGACTAATGGACACTGAAGTAACTAAATGATTTTTTTCTGTGACTTTTTAGTAAAGTGTAGGCTGGTTAGCAATCTATTTGATCTATAGAAGTAATTTAAATACTGTATTTTTATATTTGTATGTGTTTGAAGTATTTTGCTACGTGTCTCATAAATAATCCATCTAACTACTACTACTTCTACTACTATCCGTTGCTGCAATTGCATTTGAATACGTCAAAAGGTTTTGTTTTTTGTTTTTGTTGTTGTTGTTTTCATAAAGCATATGGACGGGTGTAGCTCAAAAGTAGTTTATATTCAATGGTAAAGGTAGATAGCGTATAAAATACATGTGTAACACGAATTTTCTTATTTTTATCGTACTATTTCCTCCATATGTGTGTACGTATTGAACGACAATGTATTGATAAAAAATCTGTTTAAATATTGGCATTTTAAATAGATTGTTCGGAAAGACTTGTGATTTAAATGTCATCTATTGCAAATAAAGATCTCATGGCCGTTGTAACAGTAAACTTGGCTTTAATTTATGAAACTTACCCTGGATAGCTAACTGAGTCCTCTAAGATAATGGTGAATGGCTTACTTCCGTACATGTTATGTGTACATACATACATACATACATACATACAATTTCAAATTTCCATAGCAACATAACCCTGAGCAAACAATTGCATGTACAACCCAATTTTAAAACAAATAAATTGTAACGTCTTATTGCATTCCTTGATATTCTACGAGACCAAACAATAACATATATTTCCAGGCGTACGATTACTGGTTTGACGACATGTACATGAAAGCTCGCCTTCCCTTGCCCATCAACTCCAACCCTGGCATGGTGTTCCCTCGCCAACACTTCACAGATCGCGGACAACAGCTACGGTATGCCACCCATATATACTCACTCTCTCTCTCTCTCTCTCTCTCTTCAGGTCCTTCTTTATGACCTTTTTTTCGGACATCATGGCCTTTCACGGAGAAAAACAAGGTTTCACGTCGAGTGAGATTAGTAGAGATTAGATTGTAAGAATATGTTTCCCAATTGACGTGAGAATAAATAGGCTAAAACTAAAATAGATAGGTGTAATAATCATATGAACAACAATTGTCATATCTGAATTAAACTGTTTAAGTTAATAAATTCACCTTTGTCCGACCGTGTAATCGATTGATGAAAAAAAAAATTCTTACGTAACCTTAACCTAGTATGTGAATTTCTCATTCACAAAGTTTAAAAAGTGGGATCGTTTCTTAATCGGTTTAAATACTGTACCAGTCATATTTTATTAAGGTTTTAGCACCCAAATAGTCATATTCCATATCTTGCCACTGGATAAAACTTTGTCACATTGAAGACATTCAAAAATAAAAAATAAAAATCACCATGAGTTTTTTCAAGATTTATCTACTTTTGGGGAAATAATCTGCAAGTTAACATTGAAGCCTATGGGAAATATAAATTTTCTGTGAATATGAAAAACTGATTTTGATTAATGAAAAACATTCTTGGTAGAAAGATGCATTATATGATTCTGTTTCAACTTGCATGAAAAAAAAAATCTAAACTTAACCGTAGGAAAATGGAGAAAGTCCCATTTTTTTCAGAGGAGATAACTCATGACAGCAATATTATCAAGGGGAGGTAATAAAAAACTTCTGTCACATATTATAACATATCAGTTTTTTTCCCGCTTGACCTTTTCAAAGTTTATATTGTGAAGTTATATGTGAAGTTATATGTGGAGTTATATGCAGGCTTTGGTGGCATTGATGGTTATTAGGATTCTAAAACCTTAACTAGAATTCAAAACATTTAATAACATTTCATTCTTCAAGAGATCGTAATCGTTTAAAAAAATATTATCAATTATGAATTGGTAGAAAGTAAGAAACACTGACTAAAAAACGAAAACACCATAAGGCATTGTCACATAATGGGCCGATTTCATGGTTCTAGTTTTAAGATAACATCGGGTTTAAACTCCAGTATTACAGTCTCCAATGGCATACTAGTGTGACGATGCGTCGTCATGGTACAAGTACAATCTCTGACAATTGCGTCAGGGAGTCGACTCTTTGGCGGACCGGGGTCGGGTCGTGTTTGTTACACTAGTAACAAAAAAGTAATTATCCTCAAACTTCGTGAAATTTAAACCTTGGGTAGCTTAGGGTTTGGTTTATTCAGTCAGTTTAAACAAATAAATGAATATGGCAGGACAAATTTTACAGTGTCTTTATTTCAACAGAATGCGAAACAATTCACGCAGAGAAGGGCTGAATAGGGACATTATTAACCCCTTTAGACATTATGGCAATGCAGAATACCGTCAGCGATTTAAATTCACATTCAGGGAGGATATCATAAATGCTAGTGAATGATAACGAACCTGTACCTGCGAGGATGGGGGAGGGGGGGGGGGCATGATAACCTTCTGGTTATATGCAATCGTCCCTATACAGTTAAATGGGTTGAAAAGGTGGCAATGCATGATGACAAAATATAATTGAGAAACAGGCCACAAGGCTGCTAATTTCTCAGGCTGCTCGGCCGATAACTCCGTGAACATTAAAAAAAATCATACGCCTTTTTCTTCCATTCCTAGAGGTTCTTTGACAATTCGTAAAAACAAATGTAGTAGTTTCTTAACATCATTGGGAGAACAACACAAAAGAATAAAGAAGTGATCAACTCGAACTTTTAATTTCAGCATTATTTTCAAACCACGGATAATTAGAAATATCAGTCAATGTAGCTTTAGAAATCCATTTCAGCTAATGGATTTGGAATTATATTGGGACATCCACTCTAATTTTCTCGTCAAAAATGGTTGATTATCATGCGTTAATTAAAATCTGGAAGCCAAAATGCACCCAAATTCAGTAATAATTTTGACAGTAATTGCCCAGGGTTCAATTTCAGAGGAGAGTTATTTCTGAAGTAACAGTAAACACGAGATTCTTTTTACAACTGAGAAGTTGAGTTTGCTTACTTTTTATTTACAAATATGTTGTGAGAATAATTAAGGAAATATCTAATTAAGAGGAAAATTCTCGAATTTCCGCGCTATATAATATTTAAAGTCTTAAATTAGGTAAGACCGGCGCAATATCTCAGCGGTAGAGTGTCCGTTTTGCGTTCGAGGAGTCTAGATTTTCGAATCCCAGCAAGAGCACTTTCCCCCGGTTACCAAAGATGTAAAAAATGGCACTAGATGCACCCAATGTATTACTTAGTACTGGTTCTACCATGTATTACTAAGAACTGGTTCTCCCATGTTTTACTTAGCACAGGTTCTCCTATGTATTACTTAGTACTGGTTCTCCTATGTATTACTTAGTACTGGTTCTCTCCTATGTATTACTTAGTACAGGTTCTCCTATGTATTACTTAGTACTGGTTCTCTCCTATGTATTACTTAGTACTGGTTCTCTTCAATGTATTACTTAGTAGGTTCTCCAATGTATTACTTAGTACTGGTTCTCTTCAATGTATTACTTAGTAGGTTCTCCAATGTATTACTTAGTATTGGTTCTCCAATGTATTACTTAGTAGGTTCTCCAATGTATTTCTTGGTATTGGTTCTCCCATGTATTACTTAGTATTGGTTCTCCAATGTATTACTTAGTATTGGTTCTCCAATGTATTACTTAGTATTGGTTCTCCAATGTATTACTTAGTATTGGTTCTCCAATGTATTACTTAGTAGGTTCTCCCATGTATTACTTAGTATTGGTTCTCCAATGTATTACTTAGTATTGGTTCTCCAATGTATTACTTAGTAGGTCCTCAAATGTATTTCATAGTATTGGTTCTCCCATGTATTACTTAGTATTGGTTCTCCAATGTATTACTTAGTATTGGTTCTCCAATGTATTACTTAGTATTGGTTCTCCAATGTATTACTTAGAACTTGTTCTCCCATGTATTACTTAGAACTTGTTCTCCCATGTATTACTTAGAACTTGTTCTCCCATGTATTACTTAGTATTGGTTCTCCAATGTATTACTTAGTATTAGTTTTCCCATGTATTACTTAGAACTTGTTCTCCAATGTATTACTTAGTATTGGTTCTCCAATGTATTACTTAGTATTGGTTCTCCAATGTATTACTTAGTATTGGTTCTCCAATGTATTACTTAGTAATTGGTTCTCCCATGTATTACTTAGTATTAGTTCTCCAATGTATTACTTAGTATTGGTTCTCCAATGTATAACTTAGTATTAGTTCTCCCATGTATTACTTAGAACTTGTTCTCCCATGTATTACTTAGTATTGGTTCTCCAATGTATTACTTAGAACTTGTTCTCCCATGTATTACTTAGTACTGGTTCTCCCATGTATTACTTAGTATTAGTTCTCCAATGTATTACTTAGCACAGGTTCTCCCATGTATTACTTAGTACTGGTTCTCCAATGTATTACTTAGTATTGGTTCTCCAATGTATTACTTTATTTTGCTTTACACCGGGCACGTTAAAGAAAAAGCTAGGGTATAGCACCCGGACTTCATTTGTATCCAGCCAATGCCGTCACTTCAGCAAAAAGAATTGATCCCACTCGTGGGTTATCATTGACTACAAAGTCTAACAATATGGTCATAATGATCAGAAAATGATTGCTAGCCATTACAATAGAAGAAACCCGTTTTACGACATATTCAAGTGCATGACGAAGTCTGCATAAACTCATACTAGTATATAAACAATTAATAACATTTGTTGTTGTTGTATTGGGGTTTACTGTCGCTGCGATGGTATTTCAATCATACAGAGGTACCCGGGTAGAACTAACGACCTACCGCAAGGCAGCTGGAAGGCTTCCTCACATGAAAAATCCGAAGTCCCTACCGGGATTCGAGCCCACAGCGGTGAGGGGCTGAGAGATTTGTAGTCCACGACTGTAACCGATCGGCCACGGCGGCCCCAAATAACATTTGTTCAGAATAGTAAAGTAAAAAGAAATAAAAACAAAAATAAATTTAAACTTAGCGCTAAATATGTTTGGTGGAATTCGCGCAAGAATATAGATCTTACAAAGATTACACCCTGGTATAATAAAATATAACCTGGGGATTTAAAATATGTCAAATAAATTAAACATGAATTATTGTGATATTATCCGGTTATATTAAAGTGCATACAAATTGAATATTAGGTTTCATGTATACCTTATATTAATATTATATTATGATCAATGCAACCAATTAAAGTTCTAGTGTTAAATGTGAAATGTTAGTTTCACGCGTGTGGAGAGCATGAATATAAATAAAGTAGTACATTACAGCAATTACAATCTATTTTTACAGTAATAATAATAATAATTGCTATGATGATGATGATGATGATGATGATGATGATGGTGGTAGTGGTGGTGATGGTGACTGGAAATCCGTTTTGTGGCAATAATAGTTAATATTTAAAATTTTAGATATGCTGCTCGCCTGATTGCCGGGATTCTTGACTACAAGACAATCATGGACGTGTAAGTTTGAAGTCTATTGATTGATTGATTGATTGATTGAGTGAGTGAGTGAGTGAGTCAGTGAGTGAGTCAGTGAGTGAGTCAGTCAGTCAGTCAGTCAGTCAGTCAGTCAGTGAGTCAGTGAGTCAGTCAGTCAGTCAGTCAGTCAGTCAGTCAGTCAGTCAGTCAGTCAGTCAGTCAGTCAATCAATTGGTCTGATCCATTGATGAATCAGTGAACCCTTTTATAAGTAATAAGTAAATCATAAATTCATGCTATATTCCATTCATTTTTCGTTTTTCCTTTGAAATATACAGTAAATTAGCAATATGTCGAGAAGCGATGATGCAAACACCGACCCTATCCACGTGTCTGGTGCGGGCTTCATTGTTTTAAGGTAGAGAAACAAATGGAGAAAACGATAACCTTAAGAGAGTTATAATTATTCTCTCAGTATTCCGAGATTTGCGTTTTTACGAGCGCCGCCATTCTTTTTAATATCGCATTTTTACTGTAACTGGAGTTCTTAAATATCATCCATATATAATTTATTCAGAGACATTAAATGGTAATTAAATACATATTGCATAATCATTTAGTGTAAGTGAGCACCTCTTTAATACGCTGGCGTTTCCTGTGGCTCATATGACAGATGGGTGAATATAGGTTAATTTCAGTCATTTAAGGTAATACGTCCATCATTAAGTTATAATCATAGTCCTTCAAATGCTTAAAAAAAACATCAGCGCAGATGCAAGCGTCCATTGACTTGTAGTTATAGGCTCTTTTGCTGTAAGTCTATCAAGGCTTGCATTTAATATAAAAGTCTAGGATCATTTGATAAACCAGGATCAAAACTTAATGATGGATCACCTTATGATATTAATTCACGAATTCATGAAATATTTTAGGAGTCACATGTGCATAATTAAGGGTTAATTAAGAGTTTCCATATTGCATGGCCTTTATTTACAGAAAGGGGCTTCCAGTCGACCGATGTCGTCACAACAAGAAGGGCCAGCCCCTTTGTATGTCCCAGTATTACCGCCTCTTTACCTCATACCGTGTCCCGGGTGTCATGAAGGACCACTTAATCAACAACCGTTCCCGACCGGGAGGGGACCCAGACCACGTGATCGTCATTTGCAAAAACCAGGTAAGACCATAGGTATATTCATACAGTGAAACTCCGTATAATGACCGCCTCGGAATTTGGGCCACTTGCTTTACAGATCACCTCAGGTAGGAGCCTTTTCCAATATTCAAGGTTTTCCAAACCTTAAAGCTTCCATTTCCATAAAAAATAATTTTGCCATATAAACTTTAAGATATCAAAGTAGGTAAAACCAAAATAAAAAGTGAACAATCAATTTGTTTTCATCAATTTCCTCCTCTGAAAACGATGAATTACCTCCCCTGAAAACTTAAATAGTTTAAAAATATATATCTCCATTTTCTTGGGTGAAATTTTGATTTCGTTATGAAATCAAAACACATTTGAATAATGTGTCTTTCTACCATCAGTTATCCACAAAATCCAACTTAAGTTTTAGATATTAAAAGAAATTGTATATTACCCATAGGTTTCTATATCAATTTTAATATAGATTATCTCCCCAAAAATCTAATGAAACTTGAACGAATTCTGGGTGCAACGTTTTTATATCTAGATGTCTTTAAAGTAACAAAAGTCATAGAAATCATCCAGTGACCAGATATAAAATATGGCTATTCTGTTATTTTACTTGGTCCCAATTTCACAATCCTTTATCTTGCTATGTTCATATAGTTCAAATGCACTTATCCAGGAAAACGGTTGTTAAATATGAACCAGAAAACCAGCCCACCTCATTTTTAAGTTGTCCATGGTTCCCAGATCGATACGGATCCATGACATTTTAAATTTACATTATCACTCAAAGAATTACAGTTATATTTTTGCCATACACAAAGATTCAACAATAGACCGCATGGGAATGTTTGAGGTTAAGTTCAATTGTTAATAAGATTGAAAGGTGACCACTGGGATCTATCCATTGTTATTGTGATGCCATTGTAACGAGGCACAGCATCACTTTTTTTTTATTATTATTATTATTATTATTTAATGACAAATATGCTTGAAGAATTAAAGGGACAATCACGACATTGTGCGGTCAAGGTCGTTGGGTGGCTGGATAGCGTAGTGGTAACGAGCCTCACTTCTCACCAATGCGTCTCGGGTTCGATTCCTGGTTACGTATGTGAGAGGGTACAGTGGTAGCCCGTCCAGACACGTTGGTTTTCTCCGGGCTCTCTGGTTTCCTCCCACAATGATGGGATAATAATGATAATCCTCCCACTTACACCGCCATCAGAGCCATCGAGAGGGATTAATATAAGTTGTGATAACTTGTTTCGTAATCGATGTAAAATAAATTAAGATAAAGCTAAGCTCGTAATTTAACATCACTAAGAACCCCACCGCTGCCGGTTCGATTCCCAGCAGGGTCACTGGGATCATTCATGTGAGGAATCCTTCTGGCAAGTTTTTTTAATTTTAAACTTATTTATTTAACTTCTATTGGGAAACAAGTTCTTACAACTTATCCCTCAAGACGGTTCCTGGGTAGGACCAGTACTTTGCGCCTTGGAAGGTCATGAAAATTCCTT